>CM065596.1:29095761-29295186 GCA_033119425.1 Bufotes viridis
AGGATTATAAAATTATCACAGAGGGTCTTCGTCTGCTTCAATCTCTTCTATACAGAGATAACTCCAATGCCTGTGAGTATGACTTATGTGCCTGCTTCCTATTGATTCCTTTTTCTCTCTATTTGTCTCCATTAATGTGAGTCTAACACTTTCATGTAGTCTAATTGTGTGACCTGTTTATTGTATTCTACAGTTGATGTCACGAGCCTTTTCAATCGGGTATTTTGGTTTAGGGATCTTAATTTCCAACTGAAAGAGGACCGAAAAACCATGGAAACTCTTCTCCAAAACATCAGAGGAAGAGATATGTCCAGTCTCCTGAGGCATGACCAGCTGAATGAAGCAGTACACCATTCTCTATCACTCATTATCATATTTACATCATCAGATGAATAAAAATCACTGATATGATAGTTATTTGTGGTGTCACTAGAATGACTAGTTACACATTTTTTTTTTCTTCTGTGTTTTATATTTATTATTTTTTCTTTTGACTCAAGGGTCCATATTTAAAGGGTTTATAGAGCACACCATCACATTCCCTCGAACCTATAAGTTCTATATTGGCACTGACATCTACGACACCTCTGCAAAGCAGAGAGTTCCATCATGTACAGTAAGAAAGCTCACTACAGGGAGACTGAGAGACAATAGTCCATGGAGTAGAGTCTGACTGTGTGAATTGTGTTGATGGAGAGCAAAACAAAACCTCAAGACAAAAGTACAATGTGATAGCAACTCTTCATCTTTTACCCAGAATATAATAAAGCCCGTAACCAATATAGTAAATTATTATAAATATAGGGGGAACTAATTTCCTATGAAAGTATACAATCCATTTAACATTCTTGTAAGGAACTGATAGTCACAGAGTCAATGTGTTCTCGCCCAGCATGGGCTCATAAGTTCATTAAAACTATGTGACCGAATAGAACCAAATCTACAAGGAGGTGTCAATATTTGGCAATTTAATTTTAATGCATATTTATATAGAATATACACAATCGATAGGACTATATGATACTATAGAACGTGGCACCTCATTCAGACTTTAGCCACCTAAGACTCTGTCAGGCTTGAAGAACTCAATACCCTCAATGGTTTTTGATGGGTGTAGATGATAACCGCTCTCTGAATGCATTTTATTACTATGATGTTATTACTATAAAGCACATTACAAGTCTCACAAGCCCAATGGGCAACATAGCGGATATTAAAGTACATTTTAGTATAATTCCTATAACATCCTGAACAGCGCAGCACTGCTTGGATCAACCATCTTCAAGGTTTGTAGCATGACTTCCCTTTACTAATGGAGGAAAACTACCTTCTAATATTTAGATATTTAGATTTTGGGCCTGCTAACACCCATTAGTAGTCTATTAATGGCAAGTATTTCTTTTTAGCATGAACACCTATTCTTCAGAACACCTAGCAAGCGGAGCAGGTGTCATTGTTGCTGAAACATAAGTTTTTCTAGTTATCTCCTTGTCCTTATATATTCAAGCAGCTAGAATGATTGATATTTAATGAGATTGTGCACTTTTCTCCACAGAACAAGTCAGTCAATTCCCAAAGTAGCATCAGCATGCCAAGAACATCCTAAGGCATAACCCACCATTGAATAACTTTCCTATGGCAAGACTTAAAACTTGCTAAAACATCAGTCACAGAAGAGACATCAGTGTGGTTACCAGAGCATGAATGGCAGCCAGAAGACCAGGCCCAAAACAGGAGAAAATGTAATCTTCTCCTGTGCCACCTGGAAGCCAGATTTTCCACCTCTTACTAATGTTATGTATTGTGACCTATTCCATTGTTTTAGCTGGATCTTGTGTCACCATCATATTATTAGATCCACAAAAAACCTAAATAAACTTTTAAAAAAATCAATGAGTGTGACTGGTGTTATGATTATGTCGCTATATACATTTGTATTCCGGGTGTGAGCTATTTTGCAAATTTGAGCACTATAGAAGAAAAGAGGTCTCTGCTGACATTAAAACGCAAGATCATGCCTTAATTACCCATTTATATGCCAGCTGCACTAGCTGATATTCTGTGTCTATCTATCTATATCACTAATGGGGGGTTTAGTTCATTTGCTGTATTGGCAGTTAGTAGCCTAGAACACAGGCAGAGTAAAGCCTCATTCACATGTCAGTGTTTTGATCAGGGATTTCCATATAAAAATCATGAAAATTTCCAAATTAATACGTTTACACAGGCTAAGTGAATACATATATTTACTAAGTATGATTAATTATAAGATAACACAGAGAAATTACATACAGAATAATTAAAAGTAAATAAACATCACTAACCTAAATATGCAATATAGGGTAGTGATTCGGTCAGCCATAGCAGTCTACCACGTTATAACACATGACCGACACCCCAGACTGTACCAAAGATGAAGTTCCAAGTGGAGTTCCCACTAATGTATGTGTGTAACCAGAGTTATACACCTTAGCCCCGTCCCTGGTGTGCATCACTCATGTCCTGAGATGTGTCTCTGAGATTACTACTCAGGAAATAGCCTTATCAGCACAATGGGTGATGGGCAATACATTATAAGGAATTACAAGGAATACTAAAAGTATTCACAGAGTACTAGAAGTAATATAAAAGAGACGAAATTAAAGGAGCCTGAACCAATCAGTACTAAAAAATACCCTTACAATACAGGAGTCAGTCTCAGGTTTGTTCCTAACTCCTCTTGACTACATGGTTTTGTCTGTCAGGAAACTATCTCATTATTTCCATGGTTTATTTCTAAGGGTCAGTACACACGACTGATTTTGAAAAACATTCTTAAAAAATCAAGTTTTTTGTGCGTTTTTTGATGTGCTTTTTTGACACTGGGTTCAATACAAATATGAATTTTCAGCTTGAGGTTTTTGAAGCAAATGTGAGTCGAAAAATGCATGGAAAAGGGACACAAAACGCATGCACTGATTCTACCCCAAGAAAAGGCACTCTGCCTCTTTTTTCCACGCTCCTTTTTAATATGCGCAGAAAAAAAAAGTGCTGGCTCTCATTGAAATGAATAGGAGGCAGTTTTGAGGTATTTTGACAGCAGATTTTGAAGCAGAAATGCAGAAAACTCAGTCTGAATTGGCTGAAAATGTTAAAAGGTAGAGATAAGCGAATTGTTTAACAATTTTCCGTAAAAATTTGCTTCGATTAGAATTTATTTGCGGTGAATCAAGTTAAAAACAGCTATTTCCAGGCTGGAGAGAGCCTTTATAGGGGTGTAGAACACTGTGCCTGGCAGTAACACACATAGGGAGTCTGCTGTGGTAGTGAAATATTACTGTGAGTCTGTATGACATGCAGGTGACAGGCGTCGCTCTTGGAATCACTGCACACTTCACTTATTTGGCCAGTCACGGGGCCAAAACTGACCAAATAACTCAAGTGTGAACTCAGCCTTACAGGTCAATGTTAGTGTCAAGTAGAAGGGCACTCTTTTTATACCTTCGTCAACTGATTCCACATAGATGTCTACAGAACCTGTTCTATTAAACACTTATACAAGTAGAGCACCCCTGACAGAGTGGAGAGGGTGTCAGCAGTAAGTTTGTGTTGACATCGCTGATTAATTTGCCCTTCCTCTGATCCATCAGAACAATAACCCACAAAAAAAGGATCCGGTCTGTGGAGCATACGCCTTCAGTCGGTCAGCATTTGCTCAATAATCCATCAGTATAGCTAATGCCAAAAAAACAGGAGAGGATCTAAAACAGAGATGACACGTGAATGGAATATTTGCATGTCTTCTGTGTTTTGTACCCACTCCTGCTTTTGGCTACCGAATTATAAGACAATTCTGATGGGACCATACAGGCCTAACAGTTGCTACACAGACAGGATCCGTTGTGCGTCTCAATTTTCCATGCTGCTGACAGATCAGAGGAAAGGTCAAATAAATGATGATGTCAGCCAGGCCCAAATCCAAAATAGTGGACCAGTCATGAAGTGGGGAGGGTGGGAACAGCATGAGAAGTCCACGGAGTGAACCTATGACATATTGGTGAAGTGGAAGCAGTATGAGGAGACCACAGAGTGGGCCAATGACAGTGTCTGGAGGTGGAAGCAGTATGAGAAGACCACAGAGCAGCACAATGGCAGAGTCCGGAGGTGGCGGCAGCAGCATCAGGAGGAGGCCACAGAGTGGCGCAATTACCAAGTGTGGAGGTAGCAGGAGCATGAGTAGGCCACAGAGTGGCACAATGACAGAGTTTGGAGGTGGCAGCAGAATCAGTAAAATTTTAGAAAGATCCACAGCACTCCTCCATTATCAAATCCGGTTCTTTATTCAAACAAGCAGCATGTTATTTCAGTGACGTTTCGACTTAAACAAGTCGTCATCGAGCACCGCAACTGAACCATTAACCCTGGTACCGTGAGAAGTGGATGTTTGCCCTATGGTAGAGTATGTAGTGCTGCTGACTGTGTTTATTCTTAGCAGAATCAGTAGGCCAGAAAGTGGCACAATGACCAAGTCCGGAGGTGGCAGCAGCAGCATCAGGAGGAGGCCACAGAGTGGCACAGAATGGCACAGCCAGGGCCGGTGCAAGGATTTTTGCCACCATAAGCAAAAGAAAAGTTTGCCGCCCCCCCTCATATGACATCACAATGCCCTACTCATATGATCTGCCATATTAACTAACGCCAGTGCTGCACACAGTGCGTGTTTACATTAAAAAGCCTGCACGGAAAGGCTATAGACACCAGAGCTACTACATTAAGCTGCAGTGCTTCTCGGAACTATAGTGTCCCTTTAATGTGAGGTAAATTAGAGACTAGTGCCACGAATAATATACTAGATTGCCTACTTACAACCAGATAAGGATGATGATGGGCTCTAGCTGCAGTCTGGCTCCACTGGTCTTGTGTAGAACAGGCTCCCTGGAGGCTGTTTGTAACTGTGGTCACAAAATTCAATGTTCTGGGAGAACAGGGAGCAGCTCCATTTTTGGGGGCCCTTTACACAGCTCCAGGTCTGGGCCCCAGGGCCGGACGGTGAGTATGCCCATAAGGCCCACCCATATCTCCACCTACACGTTCCACCCATGAGTTTGTTCACAGTGGGTGAAGTGTGTAGGGAATGTGTTATGTGTTGCTGTAGAGAATCTAATGTGTGTGCTTATGGAATGTAGTGTATAGGGATACTAGTTTGTGGAGGTGATGCAGTGTGTGTGCGTGTAGTGGATTGCAGTGTGCTTTTGTGTAAGGGATAGAAAGCAGTGTGTTTGTGTATAAGGAATGTATTGTGTGTTTCTGAATGTGTGTACGGAATGCGTTGTGTGAATCTGTTTGTATGTGTAGGGGCTGCAAGGTGTGTTTCTGTGTATGTAAGGGATGCAGTGTGTGTGTCTGTAAGGGGGGCATTGAGTTTGTGTAAGGGGGGCATTGTGTTTCATTGTGTGTTTTTGTGCAGTGTGTGTAAGGGATGTATTGTGTGTAAGAGATGCATTGTGTGTTCCTGTGTATGTGTGCAAGGGGGGCATTGTCTTTGTGTGTAAGGGTTGCATTGTGTGTGTATAATGGATGTCAATCTCTCCCCCTCCCTCCCATGTCACTCTCTTTCTCCCCCCCCTCCCTTTTCACTCTCTTTCTTCCCCCCTCCTTCCCTTGTCACTCTCTTTCTCGCCACTCCCTCCCTTGTCACTCTCTCTTTCTCCCCCCTCCCTCCCTTGTCACTCTTCATCAACCCCTCCCTCCCTTGTCACTCTCTTTCTCATCGCCCCTCCCTCCCTTGTCACTCTCTTTCTCCCCACCCTCCCTTGTCACTCTATTTCTCCCCCTTCCCACCCTTATCACTCTCTTCCTCCCACCTCCCCTGTCACTCTCTTCCTCCCCCCTCCCTTGTCACTCTCTTCCTCCTTCCTCCCTTGTCACTTTCTTTCTCCTCGCCCCCTTCACTCTCTTCCTCCCCCCCTTGTCACTCATTTCCTCAACCCTCCCCTACCTCTAGTGTAGCGTGGCCGAGCCCTGTATGGTCCGCGGGTACAGGAGCTTTTGTTTCCTGTACCCGGGCGGATTAACAGGAAGTGCACACTGTGCGCGCACTTCCTGTCAGTCCGGCGGGGTACAGGAGACAGATGCTCCTTGTACCCGCGGACCATACAGGGCTCGGCCACGCTACAATGAGGGAGTGACAGGAGGGAGCGCTGGGAGCTTCCCTCCTGTCAGCTCCTCTTGCTGCGCCTGGGCGGCGCGCCCTCATGGACGCACCAGCAAGGGTAGTGCTGCAGCCGCCTGAGGCTCTATATAGAGCGCTTGGTCAGACGGCTGCAGCATGAGGGGGGCCGGCGCTCCTGGCGGTGCCCCTTTCCAAGGGGCGCCCTATGCAGCTGCCTAGTCTGACTATGGGACACGCCAGCCCTGGTGGCAGCAGAATTAGGAGGCCACAGAGCGGCACAATGACAGAGTCTGGAGGTGGCAGCAGCATGAATAGGCCACAGAGTGGCACAATGACCAAGTCTGGCGGTGGCGGCAGCAGCAGCATCAGGAGGAGGTCAAAGAGTAACACAATGACCAAGTGTGGAGGTGGCAGCAGCAGGAGGAAGCCACAGAATGGCACAATGACAGACTATAAAGGTGGCAGCAGAATCAGGAGGCCACAGAGTGGCACAATGACAGAGTGTGGAGGTGGAAGCAGCATGAGTAGGCCACAGAGTGACACAATGACAGAGTGTGGAGGTGGAAGCAGCATGAGGAAGCCACAGAATGACACAATGACAGAGTCTGGAGGTGGCAGCAGAATCAGGAGGCCACAGAGTGGCACAATGACAGAGTCTAAAAGGTGGCAGCAGCATCAGGATACCACAAAATTGCAAAGTGACATAGTGTGAAGATGGCTGCAGCAGCATCAGGAGACCACAAAATTGCAAAGTGACATAGTGTGAAGATGGCGGCAGCAGCATCAGAATACCACAGAGTGGCAAGGTGACATAATGTGGAGTTGGCAGCAGCAGGATACCACAAAGTGACCCAGTGAGTGGGGCAGTGGGTGGCAATACCAGTACCCGCTGATGTAGGTGGGTAAAAGAAGGAGCACTTGGCATCAGATGTGTGACATCAGGCGGGTGGCAGCATCAGAGTAGTACTAAGGCAGGTAGCCAGAAGAAACCAGTCTCTTTTTTCAAGGATTGGGTGAGGTGGCATGGATGATCTAATCAGATGCATCAGGAATTGGTGGATGGGTCAGTCTCTCCACATTTTGGGTGGACAGGCAAGTTCTCCTTGGGTTCATTATGGCTCCTGCCGCACTAAACAGCCGCTCTGATGCCACACTACTGGCCGGGCAGGACAGCTTTTCCGGGGCAAACTCGGACAGTTGCGGCCAAAAATCCAGTTTGGCTGCCCAGTAGTCCAGCGGCTCTTCAATGTGGGTTGGCAGGGTGCTGTCCAAGTATGCCACCACCTGCTGGTTCAGGTCATGCTCCAGGTCTACCTGCTGCTGCTGGTGAGTAGTTTCTTCACTATGCAGGTAAAGAAAGCTACTCATCAGCGACTGTAAACTCAGGCTGCTGCTGATGGAGCTGGTACTGCTCCTGCCACCCCACCCCTCCCCAGCAGCCATGGCAGTGGAACGTCAGCGCAGAGCGTCCCCCGGTCATACCTGCGAGAGGATGGATGATGGCGCAGCTAGGCAGCGGACAACTGACTACATAGGATGTCTCTGTAGTAGTTCAGTTTGTCCTCCCTCTCAGTGGGTGTAAAAAAGGCCCCCATTCTGGACTGGTAGCAAGGGTCCAACAAGGTGGAGAGCCAGAAGTCATCCCCCTGCCAAATGGTGACAATTCAGCTGTCACTACGCAAGCAAGTGAGCATGCAGTGGGCCATTTGTGCGAGTTACTTGGAGGGACTCCCTGCCTCCATCTCCACTGCATACTGCCACGGTGTGTCTGGGTCCTCTGTCTCGTCTTCCTCATCGCCCTGTTGCTCCTCTGGCTGTTCCTGCTCCTCCTCTCCTGTCAGCTGAGTAGTAAAACCACCCATTTCTCTACACATTTCCTGTGCTCCAATGTCCTCCTCCCCCTTCTCCTCCTCTTCCAGTTCAGTCCCACAGGGCTCATGTGGCCGTGAGATCTAGGCGCCACGTCTCCAGTCCCTTGACCAGCCATTGTTACCACCATCTGTTCCAGGACATGAAGCAGTGAAATTATGTCGTTCATCCCGTAGTCCTGGCAACTGACAAATAACGTGGCGTCCTCAAAGGGCCTGAGCAAATGGCAGGTGTTACGCATGAGCTGCCACTGGCTGACATCGAAGTTACACAGAGGAGTACTCCTATACGCTTGCATCATCAAGAAATCGTTAATGGCCTTTCTCTGTTCGCATAGTCGGTCCAACTTATGGAGGGTGGAATTCCAACGGGTGGAAACGTCGCATATCAGCCTATGTTGGGGGACGCCGTTCTGCCGCTGCAACTCAAGGAGGGTTTGCTTTGCGATGTACGAGTGTCTGAAGTGCATGCAAAGTTTCTTGACCATTTTTAGGATGTCTTGCAGATGGGTGGAATACTTCAGGAACCACTTGACAACCAGATTGAACACGTGTGCCATGCACGGCGCACGGCTCAGCCTACCGCCACAATGTTCTTCCCGTTGTTAGTCACCATGGTTCTGATTTTCAGTTGTCGCGGAGAAAGCCAGGATTCGATTTCTTGAAGAATCACACGTAGCAGTTCCTCCCCTGTGTGACTCCGTTAGCCCAGGGAAACGAGGTGCAGAACAGCGTGAGAATATGGTGGAAGATGAGGAGGCAGAGGCAGACATTGTCGCTGGACCAACAGCGTGAGAATGTGGAGGCGGAAGCGGGGTAACCTGGCCAAGTTGCCGGTGTGGCTCTGCAGGAACCACATTAACCCAGTGGGTCGTAAAGGCAATGTACTGTCCCTGACCTTACTGACAACTCCACACGTCGGCACTGCCGTGCAGTGTGGCAGACACCGACAGGCTCAAGGAATGGCCCACCTTCTGTTCTACATATTTGTGCAGGGCTAGTACTGCCTTTTTCACAAAGAAATGACGGCTTGGGACTCTCCACCTTGGCTCAGCACAAGCCATCAGTTCTCTGAAAGGTGCAGAGTCCACCACTTGGAAAGGGAGGGACTGCAGCACCAGCAACTTGGACAGGAGCATTTTAAGCTTCTGCGCCATTGGAGGCATGCACACATACTGCTGTCTCTTGGCAATCGCTTCGGTGATCGATTACTGACGGATTGACTGACAAGGAGCAGGAGGAGGAGCAGGAGCATCTGGACCAGCAGAAGATGGGAATGACAGACAGCTCCCTTCGGCTGAGGTGGTGGAGTCTTGACTGTCTGAAACTCGGTGCGTGCCACTGGGTGATGTAGCTGTTGCTGCGGCAGGCTGGACCACCAGATCGGAGCCATGATTCTCCCAGGCCACTGTATGGCGTCGCTGCATATGTTGACACAGGGCTGTAGTGCCAACATTGGCACCCTGGCCACGCTTCACTTTCTGCCCACAGATTCGACATATGGCCACGTTCACCACCTCTGGCGCTTTGAAAACAAACTGCCACACCGCTGAATAGGTGATTTCCCCCCCAACAGTCCGCACTGACTGACTGCTACCGCCGCTGCCTCCGTGATCCCCTGCACCACTACTTTCCAAGCAGGTAGGCTGCTGAAAAGCAGGTGGTCTACCCTGGGCACTCTGGGCTCCCGACCTCCCACTACTGCCACCCTGCTGACTCCCAGCCATTCTACCACTTTGCTGGCTGCGCCGCGGCCCTTTTGGGCAAGCTGCCACCCTCTTCTCCTGATGATGAAGCCCCTTCTGCACCTGGCTCCTAAGTGCGATCAGCTTCATCATCATCAAGTAGCGTCTGCACGTCACTGATGTCCTCCTCAACGGCCTCTGGGTCAGGAGCCTGACCGCTCGCAACCCCACCACCCACGCCACTCTCCTCATCACTACTTGTCCACCTAGCGGAGGAAGCGACGGATGCCTCCTCCAGATCTTGGCTGGGCAGTAGCTGCTGACTGTCTTCTAGCAGCTCCTCCTTGCTGAAAAGTGTAGCTGAGCCTACGGCATATACTACTTCTCACGCTGAGGGAACAGCAAAGGAGAGAGGCAGGTTGAGGACAGGTGAGGGCACAGGGCTTGCTCCCGGGCCATGCCAACTAAGGGTTGTGTCTGATGAACCCACTGACTTTTGGCTGGGGGTGTCTGATGTCACTTGGGATGAAGTGGATGACCGAGTTAACCAATCAAGAACCGCTGGGTTGCTGGTCAAGACACGACCGCTAGATGACACCGAGAGCTCAGGCCTCTCGCTGTGACCCCTTCTGCCATGCCCCCCTTACTCTGCTGCGACCTCTGCCTGCTCCCGATTCATTTAGGCCTCTGTCACTCCTCTATGCATGGCCTGGCACTTCTATGTCAGACATACTTTTAGCTGAACAAAATAAATTAAAAGAAAATTAAAACACCCCTTTTTGTAATGAAATAGGCCACTAAACGCTTTCACCGCAAATAATGGCAACAGTGAACTGCGTATATATTTTTCTTTCAGTACAGAAATACCTCACAAAACGCTTTTAACCACAAATAACTGCAGAAGCGAACTGCGTATATATTTTTCTTGTAGTGCAAAAATACCTCACAAAACGTTTTTAACCGCATATAACTGCAGAAGTGAACTGCATATATATTTTACTTGTAGTACAGAAATACGTCACTAAACGCTTTCACCACATATAGCTGCAGAAGTGAACTGCGTATATAATTTTCTTGTAGTACAGAAATACCTCACTAAATGCTTTTAACCCCAAATAACTGCAGAAGTCAACTGCGCATATATTTTACTTTTTGTAATAAAATAGGCCACTAAACGATTTTACCGCAAAAAACAGCAACAGTGAACTGCGTATATATTTTTCTTTTTGTGATGAAGTAGACCACTAAACGCTTTTACCGCAAATAACAGTAAAAGTGAACTGCGTATATATTTTTCTTGTAGTACAGAAATTCCTCACTAAACGCTTTTAACTTAAAATAACTGCAAAAGTGAACTGCGTATATATTTTTCTTTTTCCACAGATATAAGCCACTAAAGGCTTTACAACATGTGCACTTGCACCCCAACAACAAATTGCTGGAATGACAGCTGTATAATGGCTATTTGGATCCCCAAATTATCTTTCCCTGCATTAACACTAACCCTAGCGCCTTCTAACGTCTCTCCCTGCACTAAGATGTTGTGAAAGAATTCCTCCCTATCCTTTTCCTGTACTTATAAATCGTTTTTTCATTTTTTTTTTTTTCACAATTAGCTTTTTCCAATTGCTGTCCCTAGCGCCTTTTCATGTCTGTCCCTGCACTCAGAACGCTGGAAAATGGCAGAATCTAAAATGGCTGCCGTATTTATAGGGCTGTGACATCCGAATTCCACTTCTTGTGATTCGATTTACTTATCTCTAGTAATGAGGATTGCCTTGTTTTTTGGTTTTCAAGAAATATACACAACATAGACATGAAGGACGAGCTAATCGCTGTCCTGTACAGACATCAAGTGCAAGATCTCTAGAAAAGGTGGAAAGATAGCTACTACACCCCCATACAATCCCTCCCTCCAGGGGCGGATTGGCCATAGACCTTACAGGGAAATTTCCTGGTGGGTCGATGTCTAAGTGGCTGCCTGAGCCCTCCTCATAGCCGGCCAGTGGAAGATTTTGGGGATGTATTTTGTGCTGCTGGGGGTAGTATCTTTGTTGGGGTGGTATAATGTGCTGCAATATAGTATTGCTGGTCTTGCCTTCCATCAATTTAGACTGGACTACAAAATGGGGTCACTTTTAGTATTTCTTCCAGGGCCACTTTAACCTCCTAGTCTCCCTCCCTCCTCACAGAACCTAACCCAACAACCATAACAGAGGGGTCCAAACGGTGTCCATCTCCGTATCACCCACCCCAGTCCTCCTGCTTCCGCTCCCCCTGTATGGCCCATACAGGTGTCACGATCAGTGTGGGGGGAAAACTCCAAACTGAACACAGGAGGGAAGGGGAACAGAAACTGGGCCTGGAAACTAGGGAAGGAACAGGTCACCTCCTAAACAATGCAAGATAAAGGGTTAACCAGCTCTCCTGCTAGGATTGTAATCGAATCCACTGTAGTGCACGGACCATCAAGCAGAGACTTGTACATGTAGCGAAGAGAAAAAATCCAGCACTAACATCATCGAATGAAAAAGCCAATTACCTTTATTTAGTTGCTTAAAATAAGCGACAGCTCTGCCTTGACACATGGAAAACACACTCCCGGTCTACGCGTTTCAGACACACCTGTCCTTAATCATGACCTCACCAGTTTGATTTCCAGCAAGGCATTTTAAAGTCCACTGAACCAATCACAGAACACCTCGAATGATGGTATTAACCCTCTTCAGGCACCTCCAAAATGCCCAGCTGGAAGCTGGTTGTATATCATTCAGTTACATGCATAATCTTCAATAAAACCCTTTATATAAATGGGAGCATCGATTCACAATCAACATATATAGACTAACAATTGTTACAATGAATCAATACCACCATTTTCAGAATAAATCCAGGTTCCAACATGCCGTCTCCTCCAGACAGAGAAAACGCATGGTGTGAATCCTTACATAACATAAAATCAATACGATATCTGTATATGGCACATGCCGTTCTCAATCTTGCTGTGGAGAAGCTTCCGCTTAAACAACTTTTGTCAGTAGTAGTGCATAAACTCCCTTTTATAGTTTAGACCTTTAGGATATCTCGTTTTGAGATTATAAATCCAAAAGGCCTCTCTTTGCAAAACCTTTCTTTTTATGTCCCCACCCCTTAGTGAAGGAAAAATCCTCTCTATGCCATAGGCTTGAAAATGACATACCTCTCGACTATGTATAGTAATAAAGTGTTTTGCTGCCCCTGACACATTCATGTAAGATGGATTTTTGATGTACCGTATATACTCGAGTATAAGCCGAGTTTTTCGGCACAAAATTTGTGCTGAAAAACTCAGACTCGGCTTATACTCGAGTCATACAGCTTCACACACAACATAGCACGATATTATGGATGCCCCAGAAACACAGAGATTCTTCCTATCACACTCACTGAATGTACGCTACAGCAGCGAGTAAGCCGGCCCCGCTCCAGCTTCATGAATGAAGCGCTGGCCGGCTTACTCACTGCTGTAACGTACATTGCTGCTGTAGCCCCAGAAACGCTGCGACACTCACTGTGGACTTAGCAGCAAGCAGCAAGCGGGCGGGCGGGCGTACATTCCTTCTGTGGCCGCGATTCAGCTCGATGTAGCAGCGGGCGGGCGGGCGGGCGGGCTGACGTCACTTACTGCTGTAGCCCCACCCGCCGGCTTACTCACTGCTGAGCGAGGAATAAGGATGATGCTGCTGCAGCAGCAGCAGGCGGACGTACAGCACGCCGCGATTCTACTTGATACTGTGAATATACTATGCAGCAGCAAGTGGGCAGGCCGGCCGGCGCGTGACTGACATCATTTGGTCACGCCCCTGCTTCATGAATGAAGTTGGAGGAGCGTGACTAAGTGACGTCAGTCACGCGCCGGCTGGCTTACTCGCTGCTGTAGCGTACATTCACAGAGTTACTGAGGAGCACTCTGTAAAAAACACCAGTACCTGTAAAAAGTAAGGGAAAAAGTATTGTTAACAGAAAGACAGTTTAGGACACATGAGGGGACACATAGAGCCATGAGGGGGACCAGCATAAGATGCTATATGTGTGTCTTATGCTGGCCTCCCTCATGGCCCTATGTGTCAAAGCACACATCCCCCATAACAATGCCATCCACTTAACGCCCCATAACAGTGCCATCCACTGATCCCTCCATAACAGTGCCATCCACTGATCCCCCCATAACAGTGCCATCCACAGATCCTCCATAACAGTGTCATCCACAGATCCCCATAACAGTGCCATCCACTGATCCCCCATAACAGTGTCATCCACTGATCCCCCCATAACAGTGCCATCCACAGATCCCCCCATAACAGTGCCATCCACTGATCCCTCCATAACAGTGCCATCCATTGATCCCCCCATAACAGTGCCATCCACAGATCCCCCCATAACAGTGTCATCCACTGATCCCCCCATAACAGTGCCATCCACAGATCCTCCATAACAGTGTCATCCACAGATCCCCATAACAGTGCCATCCACTGATCCCTCCATAACAGTGCCATCCACTGATCCCCCCATAACAGTGCCATCCACAGATCCCCCCATAACAGTGTCATCCACTGATCCCCCCATAACAGTGCCATCCACAGATCCTCCATAACAGTGCCATCCACAGATCCTCCATAACAGTGTCATCCACAGATCCCCCCATAACAGTGTCATCCACTGATCCCCCTATAACAGTGCCATCCACAGATCCTCCATAACAGTGCGTCATCCAGAGATCCCCCCATAACAGTGTCATCCACAGATTCCCCATAACAGTGTACCGGTAATCCACAGGGGTGACGAGTCACGGCAGGGGCTCCTGTGGCGGCATTAGCAGTTTATATGGGGAAATCCAAGCAGATAGATCTCTAGCACAATTCCCTTTAAATATTGTATTCTTTTTAAAGTCTTCTTATGATATTTTTATCATGTTAGAAATGGATCCCTCTACTTCTAATCCTGGGTCAAAACAAAAACGCAAGTCATATGAAGCTGGTTTTAAACTCAAGGTTGTGTTAAGAGCAGAAGAAAGCAATAACAGTATTGCAAGTAGAGAATTTTGTGTTGACGAAAAACAAGTGAGGGAATGGCGGAAAAGGAAAGCCGACTTGGAAAAGATTCCAAAGGCAAAAAAGCTCAACGTGGTTTAACAACTTTATATGGGGCTCTAGAGACTGAACTGCATAAATGGGTTATGGAGTGTCGTCAGAATGGTTACTGTGTAACACGGATGGGAATTCGCTACGTGCACTTCAGATGGCTAAAGATGAAAAATTAAAAGCACCAGGCATTGAAAAATTTGTCGCATCAGCAGGATGGTGTACCCGCTTCATGAATAGGTATGGCCTATGTTTACGGCAAAGAACAAAGATTTCACAGAAATTGCCAAAAGACCTGGATGAAAAAGTGATGTCATTCCATTCATTTATCATCAAACAAAGAAGGATCCATAACTATGACCTGGGAGATATTGGGAATATGGATGAAACACCTATGACCTTTGATCTTCCAAGCAACCGAACCGTGGCAAGTTTGGGAGAGAAAACCATTTTACTTAGAACCACCGGAAACGAAAAAACCATTTCACAGTCGTTCTTTCATGTTTGGCTAATGGAACTAAGCTGAGGCCTGTCATTATTTTTAAAAGGAAGACCTTGCCTAAAAGGTCAAATTCCCACCAGGAATTACAGTGCGCGCACATGAAAAGGGCTGGATGGATGAGGACGGAACAAAAAAATGGCTGGAAGAAATTTGGAACGCACGACCAGGAGCAGCCTTGAAGAAAAACCATCGTTGCTGGTTTGGGATATGTTCAGAGCTCACACATCTGATGACATAAAAAAATGGCAAAGTCATCTCAGGTTACCTTGGCTGTTATTCCGGGTGGGCTTACATCTGTATTGCAGCCCCTAGATGTGTGTCTAAATAAACCCTTTAAAGATCGTGTGCGAAAGATGTGGCATGAATGGATGTCATCTGGTCAAGCCCAACTGACAAAAGTCGGAAATCTAAAGAAGCCCGACATAGAACTGATAGCAAAGTGGGTTCGTGATGCATGGGAAGAGATTCCAGAGGAAATGGTGCAACGCTCCTTCAAGAAATGCGGCATTAGTAATGCGATGGATGGCAGTGAAGACTGCGCTTTGTATGAGACCAACAGCAGTGATGATGATGTCTGCGAACTCAGTGATGATGACAATGTCTATGCTGATACCCTCACATCAGATACAGTTGAAGCTCTGTTTGGACATACAGATGATGAGGAGGAGGAATCCAGTTTTGAAGGATTTTAACCTTTGTAATTTTGCTTGATTAGTCCCTGTTACAGTAAGCTACGGTTTTCTGCACTTTATTTAAAGTTTTAAAGTTATTGTCGCTAGTTTACAGTTTTTCTTTAGAAATACGGTAAATATTAAAAAACATTTAACCTACTGATTCCTCACTTATTGTAAATGTTTTGGGTATATACCGGTTCCGGTATTTTTATTTTTGAAATGTACCAGTGGCTGCTGCTTTTTCCACCTAGGCTTATACTCGAGTCACTAAGTTTCCCAGTTATTTTAGGGTAAAATTAGGGGGGTCGGCTTATACTCGGGTCGGCTTATACTCGAGTATATACGGTAATTAAGATGTTCTAAGATCCGGTTCTTCAATTTTCTTGTAGTGCTGCCCACATATAATAAGTTACATTGTGTACATTTTATGACATAAACCACATTACTGCTGTTGCAGTTAATATATGATTTAATGTCATACTCTCTAACTTGTTCTGAGTCATAAAATTTTTTGACTGGAATAGTAAAATTACAAGAAAATTGAAGAACCGGATCTTAGAACATCTTAATTACATCAAAAATCCATCTTACATGAATGTGTCAGGGGCAGCAAAACACTTTATTACTATACATAGTCGAGAGGTATGTCATTTTCAAGCCTATGGCATAGAGAGGATTTTTCCTTCACTAAGGGGTGGGGACATAAAAAGAAAGGTTTTGCAAAGAGAGGCCTTTTGGATTTATAATCTCAAAACGAGATATCCTAAAGGTCTAAACTATAAAAGGGAGTTTATGCACTACTACTGACAAAAGTTGTTTAAGCGGAAGCTTCTCCACAGCAAGATTGAGAACGGCATGTGCCATATACAGATATCGTATTGAATTTAAGTTATGTAAGGATTCACACCATGCGTTTTCTCTGTCTGGAGGGGACGGCATGTTGGAACCTGGATTTATTCTGAAAATGGTGGTATTGATTCATTGTAACAATTGTTAGTCTATATATGTTGATTGTGAATCGATGCTCCCATTTATATAAAGGGTTTTATTGAAGATTATGCATGTAACTGAATGATATACAACCAGCTTCCAGCTGGGCATTTTGGAGGTGCCTGAAGAGGGTTAATACCATCATTCGAGGTGTTCTGTGATTGGTTCAGTGGACTTTAAAATGCCTTGCTGGAAATCAAACTGGTGAGGTCATGATTAAGGACAGGTGTGTCTGAAACGCGTAGACCGGGAGTGTGTTTTCCATGTGTCAAGGCAGAGCTGTCGCTTATTTTAAGCAACTGAATAAAGGTAATTGGCTTTTTCATTCGATGATGTTAGTGCTGGATTTTTTCTCTTCGCTACATGTACACACCTCCTAAACAACCCTAACTACAACCCTAACTACTAAAAGGCCCCTAACTACCTATCAATATGAATAGACCTTGAAGGCAGGAATATTCATATGCTGGATACCTAGGCCCTTATTTCCCTATATGACCCTGGAATAAGGTAAGTACCAGAGACAACCCATTCCTCCCCAAATGGACCAATGGAACTCTCTGTCTCAGGCCCAGATACAAACAATAGGGAATATAACAAACACAGTACAATAAGGAAAGACAAGACTTAGCTTAAAGTAGAAAACTGGCAACTCCAGAAGCACCACAGAGTACAACCTACCAGCTAGTTTGAAAGCAGGAAGAAAATCTATAAACTGCACCTCCAAAAGTGAGAAGCAGCTACTTAAAGGGAAGGTAAATTACCAACAAGCAATACCTGAAGCAAGGGGTGTGGTATTCACCAAAACACAGACACAATAAGATCCACAAGGAACTTGTCAATTTAACCCACGTGATGCCAGTCTCTCTGATTTTCTGGTACCTGCCACGGGAACTTCCGTCACAACAGGCCTTTGAATACCAAGTGATAACGGCGTAACTAGAACTGACTGGGCCCCACTGTAAGATTTTGAATCCCCCCACCCCCAGTAACCCCTTCCTCCAATGCAACCCTCACTCCTGCAGCTAGTCAAGATCGGTCTCTCAGACAAGGTCCGTCAGCCGCTACATCCATTTCCTACACAAATATACTGTAGGTCATGTCACTGTATATAATGTCATAATACTGATGAGGGGGACCTGACAATAAAATCTTTCAGACCTCCTCCTGGGTGGGCCCCTTCTTAGTTCGAGCCCTGTGGCAGCCACTTCCCCTTCTTCCACCATAGATATGCCCCTGCCAAGCAGCAAATGTGAATGGCGTAACTAACAGTTCAATATCCTCTCTGGTGGGAGACGGTAACATAAACTTCCTCCATTTGTAGAAAAGGGAGCCATCTTAGTGACCTTATGCTGTGTCTACCATGATGTGTAAACTGTATACAGACCTGCTTCCTTAACATCTTGAAGGCTTCATTGAGTCTTATTAAAAGCAAGGAATCAATCCAGATTATCCCCCTTACCGCTGACATGTTTAAGAGGGTCTACTGCTGTGCTTACTCATGGCAGAGGGGGTAACACACAAATGCTCCATATAAAACACATAAAACCCGTCCCACGGTGTGCTGGATAGGCGCATGTGCTGAATGGGATCAGCTGCATGGAGAGCAAGACACAATCTGCAGGTTCCACCATCAGGTAAGAGAAGAATCTCCGAGCACATAGGGGATACAGTGAAACCGGGAACTGGGAATCTATGGGCAGCGTTTCGGCTCCTTCTATAGAAGCGCGGAGGAGATATAACCTAAGAGATGGAGGTTGTGGAGGAGAACAGGGATCCTAAAGAGGGGGAGACAGGTCAAAAACAGGGAGAACCAGGAAGTTCAGTGGGATCTTAAGTTTAGATACAAGATACCCAAAGGCAGGGGCGGACTGGGAATTAAAGTGGCCCTGGAAAAAATACTAAAAGTGGCCCCATTTTGTAGTTGGGTCCAAATTAATGAAAGGCAAGGCCAGCGATACCATATTGCAGAACATTATACCACCCCAACAGAGCCAAATACCACAGTCCATCATAAAATACATCCCCATAAACTCCCACTGGCCGGCTGCGAGGAGGGCTCAGGCGGCCCCCTGGTCATTAGCCCACTGGGAAATTTCCCTGTAAGGTCTATGGCCAATCCGCCCCTGCCCAAAGGGATTAAACCTCGGATCAGATACAATGTATTTTTCTTCATCTGTATGAGTTTTTTAGGAAGAATAATTGAGAACACAATTTCACATTTGTGTTCATAATATCAACTTAAATTGTTGAAAACCCACACACATAGCATTTCAGACTTTAGAATTGACATAGTGTATTTCTATAGATTCATATGAGGTTTTTAGTGGAAATAATTGAGAATATATCATTACAAATTGTGGAAAGAATAGTTCACATAACATTTCAGACTTTAGAATAGACAATAGTGCATTTCTATAGAGTCACATCTCATTTTCACTGGGAATAATTTAGAATACAACAATATAAAATCTGAGAAACACAACACATACAGCATTTGCATAATGTGTGATTTTAAAATAAAGTAGCACTACTGATCCATAGTATATATCTAGTGGGAATAACACAGGCCCATAGGAGGTTTCTAGTAGGAATAATACATGATAAAATAACAGGGAATGTTATGGGAGTCTCTGGACAAATAGAGAGTGCCCTGAAGGATTTTCTGCCATCCTTCCCGCCACTGCACGCTGGCCCAGGGAGCTACAGAACAGTGAGTAAATGCTACCACCCCCATCGGCTTACCATACGCTACACTCACATTGCCCCTGCGGTCCGGTCGCTGCACATTGTGTGCCAGAATGTGGCTGGATCTCCCCCCGACCCCATTATACTTCTAGAGGATATGTCACTGCCCCGGACATTAGAGATGAGCGCATTTATAAAAAGTTCAATTCGGCTGATTAGCCAAATTTTACAAAAAGATTTGCTTTGTGATGAAGAAGCGCATTTTTTTGTAAGCAGCAGTCATTGTACCCTCTGATGCCTCGTTCATACATGATCACGGCATCTGAGTGTAAAAACAGTGTGAAATTAACATAAAAAAATGAAATCAAACTTACCGCTTCCATTTGCTTGCAACAGGCCGGCCGCCGCCATCTTGCTTGAAGATTTGGAGCAAAATTTCGCGCCCGAGATTACATCATCACACCGACCAAGATCTTCAATCAAGATGGAGGCTCGCGGCCTGTCACGAGGAAATTCGGCTTAGAGGCGAATCTAATTTATCCTTAAATTTGCATCGAATTCCACTTCATGGGATACGATTCGCTCATTTCTACCGGATATGTCTGTTTTAGTAACTACTTGCATTCCCCATGTAAAAACAATTCTGAAGCAGATATTATTATGGCTCCATGTTGTACCATTCATTTGCTATTTCTACTAGAAGTTATGAATGAATCGTCAGCAGCTTGCAGTAAAGGTACAGATGGGTGTTACCAGTTGTGTCCCTGCAAAGTCTGCATAGCACTGATTGGACAGTTAGACACACCCACTACTGGTAACACCCAGCAGTACCTTTACTGCAGACTGCTGGCAATTTATATGTAAACGTCTAGCAGGAATAATACAGGAATAGCACAGGCATAGAGTCAGAAGTATAGATGCTGCAGAATTGTTCTTACATGGTGAATGCAAGTAGTTACTAAGACAGATATGTCAGGAGAGGTGACAGCTTTTTTTAAAGGGGCCGGCGGGCATTCCGTTGGCATCTGGTAGTGCTGGATCCGGTTAATTCCGGTAGGCTGTTCTCTGCAGGAACAGGCTTCCGCAATTTACACCAAAGGTGTGAAATTAGCCTTAAGATAAGATATGATAGGCAATCAGTTAGAAAAAAATGTACAACCTCTTCAACCATTGTCATCTATCGGCATCAGGTTCTCGTTAGCCCTGTGTTAAATGTATCCCACCTCTTTTTCTATTTTTCTCCCTCTGACTCATCAAATTGTGCATTCAGATGTAACTCAAAATTTTGCCCCAATTATCAATTTTCAGATTTGGATGCATTTTTAATTTTTTATAAACATCGGGTTGAATGTGATTAGAGATGAGCGAACACCTGGATGTTCGGGTTCGAGAGGTTCGGCCGAACTTCCGGAAAATGTCCGGGTTCGTGATCCGAACTCAACCCGAACTTCATCCCGAACCCGAACCCCATAGAAGTCAATGGGGACCCGAACTTTTGGGCACTAAAAAGCCTGTAAAAGACTCCCGGAAAGAGCAAAAGGCAGCAAAATGTAGGTAAATCCCCTGCAAACAAATGTAGATAGGGAAATGAATTAAAATAAAATAAAATAAATAAAAATTAACCAATATCAATTGGAGAGAGGTCCCACAGCAAGGAATCATGCGTCATATCATCCACCACTGGAGAAGGCCACTCTCATTTATTTGGGACCAGCACCCAGACAGAGGATACAGGTCCCACAGCAAGGAATCATGCTTCATATCAACCACCACCGGAGAAGGCCACTCTCATGTATTTTGGACCAGCACCCAGACAGAGGATACAGGTCCCACAGCAAGGAATAAGGCGTCATATCAACCACCACCGGAGAAGGCCACTCTCATTTATTTTGGACCAGCACCCAGACAGAGGAGAGAGGTCCCACATCAAGGAATCATGCGTCATATCAACCCCCACCGGAGAAGGCCACTCATTTATTTTGGACCAGCACCCAGACAGAGGATACAGGTCCCACAGCAAGGAATCATGCGTCATATCATCCACCACCGGAGAAGGCCACTCTCATTTATTTGGGACCAGCACCCAGACAGAGGATACAGGTCCCACAGCAAGGAATCATGCTTCATATCAACCACCACCGGAGAAGGCCACTCTCATGTATTTTGGACCAGCACCCAGACAGAGGAGAAGGTCCCACATCAAGGAATCATGCGTCATATCAACCCCCACCGGAGAAGGCCACTTCATTTATTTTGGACCAGCACCCAGACAGAGGATACAGGTCCCACAGCAAGGAATCATGCTTCATATCAACCACCACCGGAGAAGGCCACTCATGTATTTTGGACCAGCACCCAGACAGAGGATACAGGTCCCACAGCAAGGAATCATGCGTCATATCAACCACCACCGGAGAAGGCCACTCATGTATTTTGGACCAGCACCCAGACAGAGGATACAGGTCCCACAGCAAGGAATAATGCGTCATATCAACCACCACCGGAGAAGGCCACTCTCATTTATTTTGGACCAGCACCCAGACAGAGGAGAGAGGTCCCACATCAAGGAATCATGCGTCATATCAACCCCCACCGGAGAAGGCCACTTCATTTATTTTGGACCAGCACCCAGACAGAGGATACAGGTCCCACAGCAAGGAATCATGCCTCATATCAACCACCAACGGAGAAGGCCACTCTCATTTATTTCGGCCCAGCACCCAGACAGAGGATACAGGTCCCACAGCAAGGAATCATGCGTCATATCAACCACCACCGGAGAAGGCCACTCATGTATTTTGGACCAGCACCCAGACAGAGGAGAGAGGTCCCACATCAAGGAATAAGGCGTCATATCAACCACCACCGGAGAAGGCCACTTCATTTATTTTGGACCAGCACCCAGACAGAGGAGATAGGTCCCACAGCAAGGAATCATGCCTCATATCAACCACCACCGGAGAAGGCCACTCTCATGTATTTTGGACCAGCACCCAGACAGAGGAGAGAGGTCCCACATCAAGGAATCATGCGTCATATCAACCCCCACCGGAGAAGGCCACTTCATTTATTTTGGACCAGCACCCAGACAGAGGATACAGGTCCCACAGCAAGGAATCATGCGTCATATCAACCACCACCGGAGAAGGCCACTCTCATTTATTTTGGACCAGCACCCAGACAGAGGAGAGAGGTCCCACATCAAGGAATCATGCGTCATATCAACCCCCACCGGAGAAGGCCACTCATTTATTTTGGACCAGCACCCAGACAGAGGATACAGGTCCCACAGCAAGGAATCATGCGTCATATCAACCACCACCGGAGAAGGCCACTTCATTTATTTTGGACCAGCACCCAGACAGAGGATACAGGTCCTACAGCAAGGAATCATGCTTCATATCAACCACCACCGGAGAAGGCCACTCTCATGTATTTTGGACCAGCACCCAGACAGAGGAGAGAGGTCCCACATCAAGGAATCATGCGTCATATCAACCACCACCGGAGAAGGCCACTCATTTATTTTGGACCAGCACCCAGACAGAGGATACAGGTCCCACAGCAAGGAATCATGCTTCATATCAACCACCACCGGAGAAGGCCACTCATGTATTTTGGACCAGCACCCAGACAGAGGATACAGGTCCCACAGCAAGGAATCATGCGTCATATCAACCACCACCGGAGAAGGCCACTTCATGTATTTTGGACCAGCACCCAGACAGAGGATACAGGTCCCACAGCAAGGAATCATGCGCCATATCAACCACCACCGGAGAAGGCCACTCTCATTTATTTTGGACCAGCACCCAGACAGAGGAGAGAGGTCCCACATCAAGGAATCATGCGTCATATCAACCCCCACCGGAGAAGGCCACTCATTTATTTTGGACCAGCACCCAGACAGAGGATACAGGTCCCACAGCAAGGAATCATGCCTCATATCAACCACCAACGGAGAAGGCCACTTCATTTATTTCGCCCAGCACCCAGACAGAGGATACAGGTCCCACAGCAAGGAATCATGCGTCATATCAACCACCACCGGAGAAGGCCACTCTCATTTATTTTGGACCAGCACCCAGACAGAGGAGAGAGGTCCCACATCAAGGAATCATGCGCCATATCAACCACCACCGGAGAAGGCCACTCTCATTTATTTTGGACCAGCACCCAGACAGAGGAGACAGGTCCCACAGCAAGGAATCATGCGTCATATCAACCACCACCGGAGAAGGCCACTTCATTTATTTTGGACCAGCACCCAGACAGAGGATACAGGTCCCACAGCAAGGAATCATGCGTCATATCAACCACCACCGGAGAAGGCCACTTCATTTATTTTGGACCAGCACCCAGACAGAGGATACAGGTCCCACAGCAAGGAATCATGCGTCATATCAACCACCACCGGAGAAGGCCACTCTCATTTATTTTGGACCAGCACCCAGACAGAGGATACAGGTCCCACAGCAAGGAATCATGCTTCATATCAACCACCACCGGAGAAGGCCACTCTCATGTATTTTGGACCAGCACCCAGACAGAGGAGAGAGGTTTTCACAGCAGAGAATCATGCATTTAGATCACCCACCACAGGAGTAGGCCACCATTTAATGGGACCCCGGCAACCATGTCAGATGGCACAAACATCAGCTTCACATCACCCAGCACAAGAGAAGGCCACTTTGAGAGACTTTGACCCCTGCACCCAGGCGGAGGAGAGAGGTTTTCACAGCAGAGAATCAGGCATTTAGATCACCCACTACAGGAGTAGGCCACCATTTAATGGGACCCCGGCAACCATGTCAGATGGCACAAACATCAGCTTCACATCACCCAGCACAAGAGAAGGCCACTTTGAGAGACTTTGACCCTGCACCCAGACGGAGGAGAGAGGTTTTCACAGCAGAGAATCATGCATTTAGATCACCCACCACAGGAGTAGGCCACCATTTAATGGGACCCCGGCAACCATGTCAGATGGCACAAACATCAGCTTCACATCACCCAGCACAAGAGAAGGCCACTTTGAGAGACTTTGACCCCTGCACCCAGACGGAGGAGAGAGGTTTTCACAGCAGAGAATCAGGCATTTAGATCACCCACCACAGGAGTAGGCCACCATTTAATGGGACCCCGGCAACCATGTCAGATGGCACAAACATCAGCTTCACATCACCCAGCACAAGAGAAGGCCACTTTGAGAGACTTTTGACCCTGCACCCAGACGGAGGAGAGAGGTTTTCACAGCAGAGAATCAGGCATTTAGATCACCCACCACAGGAGTAGGCCACCATTTAATGGGACCCCGGCAACCATGTCAGATGGCACAAACATCAGCTTCACATCACCCAGCACAAGAGAAGGCCACTTTGAGAGACTTTGACCCCTGCACCCAGACGGAGGAGAGAGGTCCCACAGCAGAGATTCAGGCATTTATATCAGCCAGCACAGGAGAAGGCCGCTTTCAGTGACTTAGGCCTTAGCACCGACACAGAGGAGACAGGTCAGATAGCACAAGCATCAGTTTCACATCAACCACCACAGGAGAAGGGCACTTTTAGAGACTTTGACCCCTGCACCCAGAAAGAGGAGAGAGGTCCCACAGCAGAGATTCAGGCATTTATATCAGCCACCACAGGAGAAGGCCGCTTTCAGTGACTTTGGCCCCTGCACCCACACAAAGGAGACATGTCAGACAGCACAAGTATAACATTCATATCACCCAGCACAGGAGAAGGACACTTTCATGTACTTTGGCCCGGCACCCAGACAGACGGAAGGTTCATTCAACTCTGGGTTGCACCCCAAGATCCTACTTAATTTCAAAAATTGATTTTTCAATGAAGAAGTGGCCAGGAGTACAAGACAACATGGTTTAAGGCAGTTATTAAGGACTACTCTGCACAAGGGAGGGTCAGGTCTTGTGGGATCCATGCCTGGTTCATTTTTATAAACGTCAGCTTGTCCACGTTGGCTGCGGACAGGCGGCTGCGTTTGTCAGTAATGACGCCCCTGCCGTGCTGAATACACGTTCAGATAAAACGCTGGCCGCCGGGCAGGCCAGCACCTCCAAGGCATAACATGCTAATTCTGGCCACGTGGACAATTTGGAAACCCAGAAGTTGAATGGGGCCGAACCATCCGTCAGTACGTGGAGTTGTGTGCAGATGTACTGTTCAACCATGTTAGTGAAATGTTGCCTCCTGCTAACACGTTCCGTATCAGGTGGTGGGGCAGTTAGCTGTGGCGTGGAGACAAAACTTTTCCACATTTCTGCCATGCTAACCCTGCCCTCAGAGGAGCTGGCCGTGACACTGCTGCGTGGGCGACCTCTAGCTCCTCCTCTGCCTTGGCCTTGGCCTTCCACCTGTTCCCCTGTGACAGTTGGGAATGCTCTCAGGAGCGCGTCTACCAGTGTGCGCTTGTACTCGCAAGCATCTTCCTATCACGCTCCAGTGCAGGAAGTAAAGTGGGCACATTGTCTTTGTACCGTGGATCCAGCAGGGTGGCCACCCAGTAGTCAGCACACGTTAAAATGTGGGCAACTCTGCTGTCGCTACGCAGGCACTGCAGCATGTAATCGCTCATGTGTGCCAGGCTCCCAGAGGTAAGGACAAGCTGTCCTCTGTGGGAGGCGTATCGTCATCATCCTCTGTATCCCCCAGCCACGCACCAGGGATGTGCCTGCGCTGTGCTGGGTGCCACCCCGCTGTGAACCTGCTTCATCCTCATCCTCCTCCACCTCCTCCTCATCCTCCTCGTCCTCCAGTAGTGGTCCCTGGCTGGCCACATTTGTACCTGCCCTCTGCTGTTGCAAAAACCTCCCTCTGAGCCACTTCTAACAGACTGGCCTGAAAGTGCTAAAAACGACCCGTCATCCTCCTCCTCCTCCTCCTGGCCCTGGCCCACCTCCTCTTCCATCATCGCCCTAAGCGTTTTCTCTAGGAGACATAGAATTGGTATCGTCACGCTGATAACAGTGGCATCGCCACTGGCCATGTTGGTGGCGTACTCTAAACAGCGCAACAGGGCACACAGGTCTCGCATGGAGGCCCAATCATTGGTGGTGAAGTGGTGCTGTTCCGCAGTGCGACTGACCCGTGCGTGCTGCAGCTGAAACTCCACTATGGCCTGCTGCTGCTCGCACAGTCTCTCCAGCATGTGCAAGGTGGAGTTCCACCGGGTGGGCACGCCGCATATTAGGCGGTGAGCGGGAAGGCCGAAGTTCCGCTGTAGCGCTGACAGGCGAGCAGCGGCAGGATGTGAACGCCGGAAGCGCGCACAGACGGCCCGCACTTTATGCAGCAGCTCTGACATGTCTGGGTAGTTGTGAATGAACTTTTGCACCACCAAATTCAGCACATGCGCCAGGCAAGGGATGTGCGCCAAACCGGCTAGTCCCAGAGCTGCCACGAGATTTCGCCCATTATCGCACACCACCAGGCCGGGCTTGAGGCCCACCGGCAGCAACCACTGGTCGGTCTGTTGTTCAATACCCCGCCACAACTCCTGCGCGGTGTGGGGCCTGTCCCCAAACATATGAGTTTCAGAATGGCCTGCTGACGCTTACCCCGGGCTGTGCTGAAGTTGGTGGTGAAGGTGTGTGGCTGACTGGATGAGCTGGTGGAAGCAGAGGAGGAGGAGGAGGAAGCCGAGTAGGAGGAGGAGGCTACAGGAGGCAAAGAATGATGCCCTGTGATCCTTGGCGGCGGAAGGACGTGCGCCAAGGAACTCTCCGCCTGGGGCCCAGCCGCCACTACATTTACCCAGTGTGCAGTTAGGGAGATATAGCGTCCCTGGCCGTGCTTACTGGTCCACGTATCTGTGGTTAGGTGGACCTTGCCACAAATGGCGTTGCGCAGTGCACACTTGATTTTATCGGACACTTGCATGTGCAGGGAAGGCACGGCTGTCTTGGAGAAGTAGTGGCGGCTGGGAACCACATACTGGGGGACAGCCATGGCCATCAGCTGTTTGAAGCTGTCTGTGTTCACTCAGCCGGAATGACAGCATTTCAAAGGCCAGTAGTTTAGAAATGCTGGCATTCAGGCCAAGGGCTCGAGGGTGACTAGGTGGGAATTTGCGCTTCCTCTCAAAGGTTTGAGAGATGGAGAGCTGAACGCTGCTGTGTGAAATAGTGGAGACGCTAGGTGACGGTGGCGGTGGTGGTGTCGGTGGCACATCCTCTGTTTGCTGCTCGGCAGGTGGCAACATTCCTCTCGAGGCGGAAGCCGAGGCAGCAGCGGTAGAGGGAGCAGGGGAGCCTGAGCGGGTTCCTTGTTTTTAAGGTGTGTACTCCACTGCAGTTCATGCTTTGCATGTAGATGCCTGATCATGCAGGTGGTGCTCAGGTTAAGAACGTTAATGCCTCGCCTCAGGGTCTGATGGCACAGCGTGCAAACCACTCTGGTCTTGTCCTCAGCACATTGTTTGAAGAAGTGCCATGCCAGGGAACTCCTTGAAGATGCCTTTGGGGTGCTGGGTCCCTGTTGGCGCTGGCCAATAGCAGGCGAACTCTCTGGACGGCGGCTGTTCTGCTTTTGCCCCCTGCTCCTCTTTGGCTTCGCTGTTGTCTCGGTCTCACCACTGCCTCTTCCTCTGAACTATTTAAGTCAGCGGCACGACCTTCAGTCCATGTGGGGTCTAAGACCTCATCGTCCTCTGCATCGTCTTCCACCCAGTCTTCCTCCCTGACCTCCTCCTGTTCAGTCTGCACACTGCAATAAGACGCGGCAGTGGGCACCTGTGTTTCGTCATCATCAGACACTCGGTCACTCTGCTGTGGTGGTATTCCCATGTCCTCATCATCTGGATACATAAGTGGTTGTGCGCCAGTGCATGGAATGTCTTCCACCGCTGGGGAAGGGATAGGTGGACGCCCTGGAAAACCGTGGGAGCAGAGTCTTCAAACAGAAGAAGAGACTGCTGCATAACTTGAGGCTCAGCCAGTTTCCCTGATATGCATGGGGGTGATGTGACAGACTGATGGGCTTGGTTTTCAGGTGCCACCTGTGCGCTCCGCAGAAGACTGGGCGGAAGACAATGTGGTGAACGTGCTGGAAGCACTGTCGGCCACCCAATCGACTAATGCCTGTACCTGCTCAGGCCTTACCATCCTCATAACGGCATTGGGCCCCACCAAATATCGCTGTAAATTCTGCCGGCTACTTGAGGGAGTTGTTTCACTACTTTGTGCGCCTGAGGCCGAACGGCCACGCCCTCTGCCAGCAACAGAGGCTCCACGGACACCACCACGACCGCGTCCTCGTCCCTTAATAGAATGTTTCCTCATTGTTGCGATTCAACTCGCACCACAATAAAATATATTATTTTTTAGCCCCAAAATTCCCACACTGGAAGATATAATTCCTTTTTCCGGTATTAATTACAAGAACACTGCTGCTAATTGGACACCAGATTTTTATAATGCTAGTTTTGGTACATAGATTCCCACACGGGAAATATAATTCCTTTTAGAGGAGTGAAAACGTGAGGCCTAGTTTTTCTGGTCTAACAAACACCAGATTGATTAAATTGGCCTTTTTTTCACCAAAATTACAACACTGGACAATAATGCCTTTGGCGGTATTAATTACAAGAACACTGCTGCTAATTGGACACCAGATTTTTATAATGCTAGTTTTGGTACATAGATTCCCACACGGGAAATATAATTCCTTTTAGAGGAGTGAAAACGTGAGGCCTAGTTTTTCTGGTCTAACAAACACCAGATTGATTAAATTGGCCTTTTTTTCACCAAAATTACAACACTGGACAATAATGCCTTTTGGCGGTATTAATTACAAGAACACTGCTGCTAATTGGACACCAGATTTTTTATAATGCTAGTTTTGGTACATAGATTCCCACACGGGAAATATAATTCCTTTTAGAGGAGTGAAAACGTGAGGCCTAGTTTTTCTGGTCTAACAAACACCAGATTGATTAAATTGGCCTTTTTTTCACCAAAATTACAACACTGGACAATAATGCCTTTTGGCGGTATTAATTACAAGAACACTGCTGCTAATTGGACACCAGATTTTTATAATGCTAGTTTTGGTACATAGATTCCCACACGGGGAAATATAATTCCTTTTAGAGGAGTGAAAACGTGAGGCCTAGTTTTTCTGGTCTAACAAACACCAGATTGATTAAATTGGCCTTTTTTCACCAAAATTACAACACTGGACGATATAATGCCTTTTGGCGGTATTAATTACAAGAGGACTGCTGGTATTTCAGAACACCGGAATTGTTAAAATGCTAGTTTTGCTAGATAAATTTCCCACACTGGGAGAAATATTGCCTAAGCCTTTTTACAGTATTAATTACAACAGGAGTGCTTCTTCTGGTCTAACACCAGAATAATTTTATTATTACGGTGAAAGCTTTTTCTAATTTATATTTCTGGCACATAAAAAAAAAAATATTTCTGGCTGACAGTATTGGACAAAGTAGTGGCACTGGCTAGCCTAGCTGGAACAGCACATTCATGGGATTTGCTATCCAAGTGGGTTACTTTCAGTTTCACCACTGATATATTAAATATCTTTGCAGTTAGTATGGGTGACACAAGCACAGCCAAACCCCTGATGTAGTATATCTATGAAAAAATCGACTATTACATTAGATTAATGGACGTTGTGGCAGCTTTTGCTGTAGCACCACAAGTCCCAAAATGGCCGCCGCCTATCAGCCCAGTAACATGTGCCAGAAAACAGTCTGAATCGCTGTTGTTCTGATTCACAGGTGTAGATTTTTAACTTCTTTGGAGCTTTGGTTTACACTCTGTGGCAGCAAGTGCTGGCGCACCACAAGTCCCAAAATGGCCACCGCCGGTCAGCCCAGTTACATGTGCCAGTAAAAATCGCTCTGGCCAGTCTCAACAAAATAGTGACTTTCAGTGAACAGCTCAGCTGAGTTGTTCTGATGCACAGGTGTAGAAAGGTAGATCATTCAATCACTTCTTTATCCCTGCCTATCTCGCCCTCACAGAAGCTGCATCCTCTCCCTACACTAGTCAGAGCAGTGTGACGTGCGGCGCTACGTGACTCCAGCTTAAATAGAGGCTGGGTCACATGCTGCACTTGGTCAATCACAGCCATGCCATTAGTAGGCATGGCTGTGATGGGCTCTTAGGGCAAGAAGTAAAACGCTAGCTGATTGGCTGCTGTGCAGCCCTTCAGAAAGCGGGAAGTAATCGACGAACACCGGACCCGAACCCGAACTTTTTTGAAAATGTCCGGGTTCGGGTCCGTGTCACGGACACCCCAAAATTCGGTACGGACCCGAACGATTTTCGAACTGTTCGCTCAACACTAAATGTGATCCATTTAGAAACGATTCTCTCATCTCTAGCAACAAAGTACCGTAAGTAATGCTCTATTCAGAATTACTTGCACATGAGGTCTGGCAACTAGTAAGGTTTATAACCCTATACATCATGATACCAGTATTACAAATAAATTCCACTCTTGAAAGATTTGTTATATAACACCAGTAGACACATTGGCCGATAAACTTTGTTTAATGTCCTCAATTATATTTACTGATCTTCTTCCTCATGCGAAGCGGGTTAGACGGCTCCATCAAACAGTGAGATGTTTATATTATTCAGCAAGAAGTAGAAGGGAGACAACGTTGTAGATGCTATTGTGTTTGAGTGAAGATTTTGGGATTATTACATAGGATGGAAGCTCTCACCTTTTCACTGGCTTAGGTCCATTTTATATACATTTTATGTAATAGGATATTGTCAGATTGTTACACTCTGTATACTCTTTATATAGATGAGCTGTTCTGCATATTGGCTACATGACCATTTCGATCCTGAAAATTTATACTTCCTCATATATTCATCTCTCTCAAATATTTGAGCTAAAATATAGTAATGTCATGAAAAAGTGTATCATAATCTTGGTGCTAATCATATTAGGATTTTTATATTTATCACATCAAATGGAATGTATGATTTTTTTTTTACAAAATATCGTTCCAAATTTGCAGATTATGTACATACTAGGAACTATTCCAAATGTATATTGAAAGGAAATCCTGTTGTCATTTCCCCTGGCTGTGCTGCTGTGGGTGTTGAAGGTGGTACGCTGAGTGGATGAGGAGGAGGTAGAGGAGGAGAAAGCCGAGTAGGAGGAGGAGGTAACAGGATACAAAGAGAAATGCCCAGCAATCCTCGGGGGCGGAAGGACATTTGCAAAAATGCTATCCGCCTCTGGGCCAGCCGTTACATTTACCCACTGTCTAGTTGGTTATGTGGACATTGCCATAGATAGCATTGCGCAGTGCACACCTGATTTTGTCCGCCACTTGGTTGTGCAGGGAAGGGATGGCTCGCTTGCAAAAGTAGCGGCGGCTGGGATACACGTACTGTGGGAGAGCCACCGCCATAAGTTTTTAAAACTGTCCACCAGACAGAATGACAGCATTTCAAAGGACCAGGAAGTTAGAAATAAGGCATTCACAGCCATGGGTAGGGGGTACTTCCTCTTTCTATTTCTTTTTCTCTCCAGTGTTTGGAAGATGGACAGCTAATAGCTGAACACTTTCATGGGATTTGGTGGAGATGCTTGGTGACGATGACCAATGTGGTGGCATTGCTGCCACATCCTCTGTTTGCTGGGTGACAGGTGCCACTGTCACTCACTTGGGCTCAAGTTTAGAATGTTTATTTATTATTTTTCTCTATTTTATGTTATTTTAAGTCATTTCCCTATCCACATTTGTTTTCAGGGGATTTACCTACATTTTGCTGCCTTTTGCAGCCCTCTAGCCCTTTCCTGGGCTATTTTACAGCCTTTTTAGTGCCCAAAAGTTCGGGTCCCCATTGACTTCAATGGAGTTCGAGTTCGGGATGAAGTTCGAGTCGAGTTGGGATTCTGAACCCGAACATTTTCGTGAAGTTCGGCCGAACTTCTCGAACCTGAACATCCAGGTGTTCGCTCAACTCTATTTATAAACAAAAAATTTTTGTAAAAAAAATAAAAAAAGAGAACACAGGTTTAATTTGCAGGGAATTTATTGTATGGTTTGAAGAAAAGAGAAAAAAATTGAAACAAACAATATGTAAATCTCTATAAAAAAGATGATCCAAAAACATTTTGTCAGTCTTCATTTTTCAGATTCCTCCATGTTGGAAGCTTGAGATCCTGTGGAGAATAAAGGAGTGTACAGTATATTACATATATTAGACATACCATCATGCAATAATGTGAATATTGTACTAAGGCTCCTTTCACATCGGGGACCTCTGTCAAAATGGCGGAGAGAAAAGTCCTGGATGCAGAACTTTGTTCTCTATTACAAAACCGTTCTTCTGAATGGAAACCTAACAGATCCCATTATAGTCAGTGGGGTCTCTTAGGCTCTGTTTGCCTCAGTTATGTACCAAATCTGTCACTTCCATTATTTTTGTTCTATAATGGGGCAGAAGAATGGAAATATGAAGAAAAGAAGTAAAAATAGCCTTAGCTGATAGTCTGGACACCCTTTAGCTGAAAGGTGATGAGACGAATCCCTGTTAGGCCTCCTGCAGACTCCGCAAATTGAATGTGGTCCATGTTCATCCTGCAATTTATACAGGACCTACTGTAAAAAAAAAGCCTATTCTTGTCCAGAAAGGTATGAATAGGACCGGTTCTATAATTTGTGGCCCGGTCGCATCCATGTGTCCTGTACTTTTTTTGGGGGGAGACCCATAGAGATGAATGGGTTTGTATGAGATCCACAAAAAATGCGAATCAGACATACACCAAAAATGTGCGGTTTTGTGCATGAAGCCTGAAGCTATGTTCACATCCAGGAACGCTGCATATTGTATTGTACAAAAAAGCCTACTTTATGTAGTGTAATACATGTCCAGAACGCCACCAACAGCTTCGAGTTGCTGTCAGTGGGCAATACACACTCTCATGCTCTTGGGCACATTTTTTCCAAAGTTTTCAAGCATTTTAAAGGGGTTGTCCGGATTCAGAGCTGAACCTGGACATATCCTCCTTTTCGTACCTCTGGCCTTTCTGATATGAGCATCAGAGCAGTTAATGCTCCGATGCTCTCCCTTGCCCTGCACTGTATCGCGCAGGGCAAGGGCTTTTTTGTTTACATTTTACAGTGCTAGGTGGCAGCTTCTGCCTAGCAGTTATACCGGTGACGTTATCGACACTAATGGGCGGGCAATATACTTCTTCAAACACCTAATCGGTAGGTTTCTTGGAGTAGGACCCCCACCGATCAGATAGTGATGACCCCACACATCAGAAAGACGGCACCAGAAATACACAGTTTGGCCTTTTGAATTTGGCAGATCCTATTGTGGCTTTAACCCTATTCCGCTGGGCTCATCTGCAAGCGCACACCACCATGGTTTCCGTGGCCGCATCAATGACAACAGACTCCCATTGAAAACAACCTTGCTTAGAAGGTGGTTACCTAACAAATTCTGTGCCGTTTTTGTCCGTATGGCCATGTGGCTTTAGGCCTAAGTGAACTAATTGTCTCTAAAAGCATTTCTGAAATCCATACTTTAGGGTGCTGGCTGGCCGCGAGATCTGCATGAAGACTGTCATTAAATGCAAGGATGCGCCTGTACGCTGTACGTATACACTTGAAACAATGGCGAGTACAGATGAAGCCCCCTGGCTGACAGCATGTGGATTCTGCTGCCGAGCGGCACAGTGTACTGGCACATATAGGAGATCGATTAAGGCGTTTACTTACCACAACTGTATTATGTTTCTTTGTCTAAGTGCCAAGACCACTCAGTACACCTCCTACAAGACCCTGCTGTAGGAAATAAATACTTGAATTATACAAAGGGAAATAACATTTTCATCATAATATATATAGTAATTATTATTAGGTGACGTGAAAAAAGAATGCCACTAATAGACATTTGTTTCTATTCCCTACAGTTTACAAGCTCTTTGCTGATTCTACTGAAAGGAGCTATCCTTGTATATAACCAGAGGCTGAAAATCTGTTCTGCTCATCTCTGACATCAGACCATTGGCCTGCACTGGATGATCAAAAGTATCACACCAAAAGTTGCACTAGCTCCCAGTAGAGTAGTTGCTATGTATAATAGACTAAAATCCACCATCCCAAAATGGAATACACAGCATATAATATAATGAATTAATATGCACAGGAAAAAAGAAAAACAGAACCACAAAAAAATGTCATGTGCCAAACTACAAGACCCATTGATGAATAGTAGTCATATTAAGTCTCCTTCAACATTATCCAAAAAAGGGGGGGGATAAGGGGATATGCGAAACGCGTGTCGGGGCTAGAACTACATTGGTCGGTATTATTTTCCACATTATGTACTCCTTGATGAATTTTGTATGTATTACATTGCACTAAGCACTTTATTTGTAACGTAGAAAGGTGATTTTCCTTTGACTTACATTTGTCCTTATTCTCACACTGCACTTTGCAATTTGGGATAAATCCATTATCCCCACACACACACACACATACACTTTTTTTTTTTTGATAATGTTGAAGGAGACTTAATATGAATACTATTCATCAATGGGTCTTGTAATTTTGCACATGACATTTTAATTGTGGTTCGGTTTTTCTTTTTTGCTGTGGATGTATGCTGTCATTACTGGTTTTTAAGTCTGTCTGATATTTGATCAATAAAAATATGGTCAAAAGTATGTAAACCCGTCTCCTCATAAAGCTGATCGGCAGGGTTGCCGGGTGTCGGACCCCCGCCGATCTGGTATTGATGACCTATCCGGAAGATAGGTCATCAATATTAACAGCACAGACAACCCCTTTAATGAGAGGCAGAACCTTGCCTAAACTGTATCCAAGGTTACTCTATACTGATGAGGAGCAAGTACCCTTAGGCTTCGTCCACATTTCCGTTTTTCACTGATATGTGCAGCTGCCCGTTTTCTGCAAACAGCACTCGTACCAATTCATTTGAACGTGTCTGTTCACACATAAGTATATTTTAACTGACTGTGGGTCAGTAAAAGAATCACAGAGACACGTAGTACTTTGGTCCATGATGCAGACACTCCCTTGGTCCGTGAAGTCTATGGGTCTGTGAAAAATCACATACACAACGGGGATGGCATCCGTGCGGTGTCTGTTTTTCACTGATGCTCTGGAAATACATTTTTACCTGAGCAATGTGTGGGGATTACGGATGACACACAGAGGGTAAAAACGGACACATGGACCAAGCACAAGTCCTTCACAGACATCCTCACGAATTAAACAAGGACATTCTTGGTTCTATTTCCCTGGGAGATACCTCTTTGCATATTCTTTGGGATGATCTGAAACTCTGATTTCGAGCCAGACCTTCCCATCTAACATCAGCGTCTAGCCTCACAAAGATTCTTTTGGCAGAAAGGGAGCAAATTTCCACAAGCACCCAAATCTTTTGAAAGGCCTTCTCAAAAGTAGGGGCCCGACTCCATAGCAATGATTATGTTTTTTGGAATTGGATGGCCAACAAGGTCATGGTGGTCTGGTGTTCACATACTTTTGGTTACATTGAGCATGTATAGTTAACGTCTCTTCTCTAGATAAATTTCTCTTCATCAATAATGTGGGGAAATACTAAAATACTGTAGGAATGAAGAACTTATGCCTTTGGGCACAATAGTATAATTATTCCACTAAAAGAGCCTGTTATATTAAATATTTTTTTTACACTGCACAAATTTTACCGGAGAACTTCCATCATGACAACTTCTTAGGCTGAGTTCACATCAGCGTTCAGCCTTTCCGTTCTCCTGCTCCGTTATAGGAGCAGGAGAAAGGAAAGGACATATTCGGCACAGAACTGAGCTAAACAGAGCCTACGGGGTCCGTTAGGTTTCCGCTCGGAGGAAGATTTTTGAAGCGGAAACAAAAGTTGTGCAGGCAGGACTTTTGTCTCCACTTCAAAAATCTTCCTCTGAGCAGAAACATTATGGTCTATGGGGTCTGTAGGCTCCGTTCGGCTCAAGTATGTGCCGAATCCGTCCTTTTCATTCTCCTGCTTCTATAACTAGGAGCAGAAGAACGGAAATGCTGAACAGTGATGTGAACTCAGCCTATGTGTAATTCTTTGTATTATTGTTCTTTGGACCTAAAAATCATCTGAAGATTCAAAACCCTGGGGACGTTGTGGATCATAATCACTGACCACATCAGTGTCCACTCTTACAAGAGATACACGGGCCCTAATACACAATGTCTGTGTATATTTTAAATATAATATTGGTATTTTGGGGTTTTGATGTGGCCTACACCTTGGCATTTTAATTTGGGCGTATGCTATGTTATGCATTTGTGACTTGACCTCGACCTATACAGCTGTCATGATGTGTCTATACAGTTGTCAAACATTTGTGAACATCAGACTGAACACATCTCCCCTTGTATGAAAGACCTTTACTTTTATGCGTCACCCTTTTATGCATCACTCTTAATGGGCAAATACTTCTGATCACAAAACTCTGTATGGCTATATGATGCCTTGTGTATACTCTTCATATCATTAAAAAAGATTTATATGTAAATATAATATTGGTATTGAAGCATATCATCTCTTCCTATAGATGCGATTTTTACCACCACAGTGGGTATCACATCGTCCTGGTCCTTTTCCCTGAGCTCCTACCCGGTATCACATTTTCCTCTTGTTGTGCTGTAGTTGAACAGTCGCTCATGCCGAATGACAAATCTGCATATCATAAATGGATGCCCGGACTAGAACTTAAATCACAGAAGAGATTGAGGGTTGTTTTAACGTATACTGTATCTTTCATTGGCTAAACAACAACCTCCTCAAACCCATCGTGAATGAGGGTCCTACAGAAAATGACCATAGTATGACACATGTATAGGCTACCTTCACAACATTTTGATGAAACTGTCACATACCAAATATATCAGAAAGATAAGTTGTTCTTGGGTATTGTGGAAAAGGCGGTACATATTGTATAAACCAACCATATAAACCATACTTACCACTGTACATGAGATGTCCTTTACAAGGTCTACAACCCCAGGAACTTCCTGTAAAAGCAAGTGTTATGTTAGAACTGAGATCTATATGATATTATAAAAAGAGAGAAAAAAACTGTGACCCCAATGTAATATAACTCCTTTATAAATCTCTTGTAAGGTCACTTCTTAAATATGGGATTCAGTTTTGGACTCCATATCCAATAATTGACATGCAGTGCAGTTTCTAGGTAAAATTTCTCTCGGGACGAGTGTCAAAAAAACTCTCTCCCCCCTCCCCGGTTCAAAACTCTTCCACGAAATAATATCAGAAGAGTACTGCAACTGTCTTACCATATATATATATATATTTATTTATTTTTTATTTATTTTTTATGCTTAACACAAGATTTATTCACTGCTTAAACTGCTAAAAGTCGCAGGCAGAGTGGTACAGGAGAATTGCAGTATAAAGCAAGGCAATACCCTTAAAAGAGTAGTCATGAAATACAATCATCAATAATGTGCAAAACAAAAAACTGTCATGTTAGCATAACAGTGTCAGCCACAGATCCCCATAACAGTGACACCCACAGAGACCCCATAACAGTGACAGCCACAGATACCCCATAACAGTGTCAGCCACAGATCCCCATAACAGTGACAGCCACAGATACCCCATAACAGTGACAGCCACAGTTACCCCATAACAGTGTGTCATCCACAGATCCCCCATAATAGTGTGTCATCCACAGATCCCCCGTAACAGTGCGTCATCAACAGATCCCCCGTAACAGTGTCACCGACAGATCCCCCATAACAGAGGCATTAAGAGATCCCCATAACAGAACCATCAAGATGTAAGCTACCTGCGGGTCAGGGGGGACCAGGGCTTGCTTGGTGTTGTGGTGCAGTGCGTCACCCACCTGAGAGGTATGCTTTGATGGATTTATGGATCCCTTCCGTGTTCTGCTCCAGATGGTGGACTCAGTGTATAGCAGCTGTAGCACTCCCCTGCTAGCGGGAATAATTGAAGACCAGGCGATTCAGTTAAATTGTCAGTCTTTACTTAAAAGGGTTGCAAAACGTTTCTTCACCTCAAGCAGATTCTTCTGCCGGCCACACACTTAACCAGGGAACAATCACGTCTTTATCACAACAGACCTTTTTTCAGTGAACGGTACACCAACGGGCCTTCAATGCAGGACATGGACAATATGCCTCCTGATCCCTGCGCCCTTCCTGTGCTTTTCCTCACTAAGGCTCTGTTCTGTGTCCTCAGCCCCGTCTGGCTGGTATCCAGTGATTCCTTTTCCTTCCCTGCTCCGTTTCTCACTCTCTCAGCCCGGCCTAAGGGTATTGCTCCACTTTGGCCCTTGGAACTGGCGTCCTCCTATTTCCGGTTGTCTAGGTTCACCTCCAGGCAGGACCCTTCCGGCTGTTTCCTTAACTGCACACCCTCCCCTGGGTCATAGACCCAGGTCTCCCTGGCTTCACCAGGCTCAGGGGCCTGAACTTCTCTGCCACTGCAGTTACATCTTAACTCCACTCCACTGAACTGAACAACAACTGAACTCCTCCTCCCCTCACTAAGCCTTTTATATATCTATCCTAGGGGTCCCTCTAGTGGCCAACTTTCTCACTACACCCCTACCAGCTTGCAGGGATCAAGAGACATGACAATTCACATTTTTATAACAATTCAGCAATAACGGTTAAATAACATGTTCCCTTCTCGCACCACTTTCCCAAATAACGGCCGCTCCCCTCTTTAACCCTCCCACACATCTGTACCCCTATTACATTTCCCCACCGCTTAAATTGAGCACGTCCCCGTGCTCACTAGCTCTACCTTTCAGGGACCTGTAAATAAAAAGTTAGCAGGCACATATACGCATATACCCAACAACGCATAACATCTGCTCTCAAACTTTTCACATCCGGATACACTGGCAAGGGATAAAGTTCAATGACAGGGGCTCCGTCCTCTTCTCACAGGGAACAGGTCTGGAATACGGCGTTGTCCTGGCACAGGGTACGCCAGGATAGTCCTTTTTACATACAACAGTCCTCATATCATATAAATATAAAACACAGAGGTCCACACCTGAAAGTCCACCTCTGGGCACCTTTACCTTAAAACAGTTGCAAACACCGTATGTCAGCAGCATTTATCTAAAACAATGCAGAGTTCTAACAATACCAGGGGCACGTTATCCTGGCAAACTCTGCGGTCCCTATAAAATGCTGACATACGCAGATCCCTGTCAACCTGAAATGGGGGTTAAAACAGGGGAAATAAAGTGCAACTAGCACAACTGGGACATCCTGGAAGGATCCAGGAATCAAACAGCAGGTCCTAGGAACACACAAAGGTCAGGCTGGGAGCAGTGGTACTCCTGGGGCAGTTCCTATACAACGCTGCCACCGGCCGTGGGGAAACTGGCAGATAGCTTCCACCAGCCTGACAAACACATGGCTCCTGTACTCAATCAGCTAGACACGTTTCACCTGTCACAAATACGTGTCGTACTCCTCCGGCTCGCTATCCGAGGAGTCATCCTTGCGAGGGAACCACAATTGCTCTGGGTGAGCCGGCCACAGCTGGAAACCGTCGGCAGTGACGATTCTCAAAGGCCGCCACCGTATTGTCCGGGCCTCTTCAACGGACCTGGGAAAAGGCCTCAACCGGGTCTCCTCACTGCCAGGAACTCTCTCCTCCCAATACACTGGCTGCCTATGGGCTCGTGTCGCCGTCTTACCCTGGACAGGTAGCTCCGGCCCCGCGGAGACCTCCACCTCCTCAGCAACCGCCACCGTCGCTGCAGGCCTCGACGCGTTGCAGGAATCCGCTGCCACCTCCATCCAGATGGCACCCGGGGTCATCTCATGGATCATCTCCGGATCTTCTACAGGAACTCGTGGGCTGGCCGGTCTCTCTTGACGTTGCTGTCTCTCCGCAGGGTAATCCGGTCCGGATAGGGGAAAGGGCCGGTTCCTCTCATCCTCCTCCCATCCTTCCGGTAGGCCTCTGGGCCGACTGACCGCAATAGCATAGGCCCCACGGGGACCCTCAGCAGGGGTGAAGCCCACAGTCTCTCCTACTTCCAGATTATGCAAATAGTCTGGCAAGTACGATCGTTTCACAGACCGGCGGTTCACATAAAAGTCCCTTCGGGTTTGCAGGTCCTTGATGAACCCGTAGCCCTTCACTGTATCAAATTCTAGGACCACTCCGATCCGCCGCTCCATGGGCTGGGTCCTGCTGGCCGGAAAGTCATATTGGAACTTGGCTTTCTCTTCTTCCTTCTTCTTCTTTTCCACGGCCCAGGCCACTGCTACCGCACGCAGCTCCTCCATCAGAGCCGGCCACGCGGGGTGACGCTCAGCGTCATAATCACTCGGGTCCTGACACCGGACCGCACCGGCCCATTCCTCGGGACCACTCCACTCCTCAGCAAGAGGAGAATCAGGTGGGGTAACTCCCCACTCCGCCACCGCCAGCTCAGGTTGGCCTTCCATAAAGTTCTCGAAATCACGGAGCTCCGCCATCTTCTCTCGCTCTGCTCTCTCTACACGCAGGCACAGAAGACTCCGCCTCCAGACAGATCCGCCCCCTAGGTACTCTGCAATAGGGCCGGCGGCATCTTCACAGGATTTCACTTCACTGGACAGGCACATTATACAGTCCTCCTCCTCCTCCTTGGAGGAATTTGGCGGCAAAGTTTCGCGCCTCAGTAATCAGTGATGGCGCAGACAGAATTTCTTCAGCGCCGGCGGCCATCTTGGAAACACTTTTCTTCAATTCACTGACAGCAAGCCGCTCCACCACAGTGCACTAATCACTCTGTAACAAGCTAATTCTTCACCCAGGACAGCGTTACTCCACAAAGCGCTTCTGGGGCACTTTAAATACACTTCTTTTGGCCCAATATTAAATAAAAGTCACAGTCACTACTCACACTGGGCAGAATGGTCCAAGGCACGGAGTTCACGTTTCCTTGCACCACAGAAACGCGTGGATCCTGCCGACTACGCCCAGGATACAGCGAAGTCACGGAACAGGGAAAACGACACAGACACCAGCTTATATGCAACCAAAACGTTCTCTACTAATTAAGTATCAATAACAGTAGTTATAAACATAACAGAATTTACATTGCACAGGATACCCTATACCACAGACCCCAGAGTCTCCACTGGTGTCCAGCCAAACACCCCTGACCGGTGGCAGATACAGCAGAGCCTGAAAGTCGTGCTGCACTGCAGGATCAACCCTAGCCGTGGGCAGATACAACAGAGCCTGCAAGTCGTACTGCACTGCGAGTTCAATCCTAAGCAGCCTGCCAATAACAGATCCTAACTAACTAATGCAGGCTTAAGTCTCAGTCTCAGGTAGTTCAAGTACTGTAACACTAAACAGTATGAATGTCCACACAAGAATCCGGATTCACTGACCTGATCCCACTTGGTAACAGCGGATGCCTCTCATCAGGAAATTCCCAGGCCTGTAATCACACTTGTGGCCTTGCTGGATGGCTGATGTGAAACTTCACAGCTTGCAGAGATTTTATTGAAGTCAATATGCTTTTCAAAGTGCCAGCTTTGTATGAGAAACAGCTAACAGCCCCTCTCTCCGGTGATTCCAATCACCCTGGGGCTCCACGTAGCTCAGATGTCACTGGATTGGGTTTGCAGACACCATCCCTCACAATCTTCACTCCTGAGGCTCTTCCTGGTTCTTCTCAAGCTCCTTGACTCCTCCTCTCAAACATATTCTCATCTCAGCAAGACTAAGTTTTCATGGTATACTAGCGGCATCTAGTGACCAAAATGTAGAATGACAACTAAAATACTTTACAATCTCTCACATGCCACCCCACTAGAGGTTGCTGTCCTCGGCAACCCTCCCCACACAAACTCATCCTGTGAATAGCGTTGTGGAGGTACACCAGCATTAGACCTCGCTGACCTTCTCAGAGTAAGAGGCTCAGAAACACCGGGGATGTCAGGCATATTTGACAGGGAAGGTGCTGGTGACTGCTCAGCATTACACCGAGGTGGTAAACCTGCAACAGCCGGACCCTCTGCAGACCCTTGAGCAGGGACAACCCACCATTCCTCTCCCTCCTCATCTGAGGAGTTTTCCTCCATACTTTGAACGTGAGGAGGCGCCTCCTCCACCTGCACTGGCTCGTCAAAATGGCAACGTCTCAACATATTACGGTGCAAGTTTCGTGAAGGTCCCCCTGTCCCTACGGGCTCTACCTCATAGACCGGAATAGCGGGGTCAACCCTCCTCTTCACTGTATATAGAACCGCCTCCCACCGCCCATCTAACTTTCCAGACGGCCGTTTAGCTTTCACCATCACTCGATCACCTGGAGCATATCCGTCTCTCTGCACTGGTCTTGGATTGGGGTGTACCACCTCCCCCAGGTGTTCCCCTACAACCTTGTGGACCGCTCTCAGACGTCGGCGGTGCTCTTGCACCCATGCAGTAGTACTCCTCGGTGGAGGCTCCATTGGATTGGGCATATGGAGATCTTCAATTTCCCGTCCGGCTCTTCCAAACATGAGCATATGTGGAGAGTATCCGGTGGTACTGTGTACCCTGTTGTTATAAGCCCACATCAGTTCGGGTAAGTATATGGGCCACTGAGCCTTCTGGCTATCTTCCAAAGTGCGTAGCATCTGGAGCAAGGTGCGATTGAAGCGTTCACATGCTCCGTTCCCTTGTGGGTGGTATGGAGTGGTGTGGGAGCTTTCGATCCCATAGATCTGGTATAGTTCGTTCATCAAAGTACCCTGAAAGCATGCTCCCTGGTCAGAATGTATCCTCTGTGGACATCCGAACACCTGTATAAAGTGCTTACAGACGGCTTCAGCGGCCGACTCTGCGGTCTGGTCTCTGGTGGGCACGGCCACTGCATACTTGGTGAAGTGGTCTGTCACTGACTAGACAGTAAGAGTGTCCCGAGGTAGAGTATCCAATCTGTACATAATCAATCATCAGAAGTTCTAGAGGTGCTGAGGTGCGGATGGTCTGTACAGGAGCCCGCTGTTCAGTACTCTTACTCAGCCCATAGAGTCGACACTTAAGACATGCCGTGGCCACCATGTCGGCCAGATCTGGACAGTATACCAGGCGCTGGAGCCACTTGAGCGTCTTCTCGCTCCCGAAATGAGCTCCCTTTTCATGAGCTTCCTTGGCGGCCTCCGGCCCCAGTGACATGGAGTATAACAATCTGTTGCCGGTGCTGCAGTTCTGACTGTAAGTATATGATCCGGCACAAAAAGGCCCTGGGTAACTGTCAGCTTATCCCACTGCCTCAACAACTTCTGGCCCTCTGGGGTCAGACGAGCCCGTTCTTCTGGCCGAGGCCAGATTTTGCTCTGAACCCACTCTCTCACTTTCCACAAGTCCGGGCAGCCATTCTTGACTCTCTCCCAATCAGCCAGTGTTTTCCCCAGCACCAGGGTCATTCCGGACGCCACCCCACTTGAATGTGCCACATCCTGGAGCATAGGTAGGCGACCAAGGTCAGGAGTTTCAGTGTCCTCTAGCTCTTCATCAGTTCTCTGAGTCGACAGCCCTACTGGTACTCGGGAGAGTGCATCAGCGTTGCCATTCTCCCTACCGGACCGGAACTTGATGCGATATTGGTACTTTGAAAGGCGAGCCAACCATCTCTGCTCAAGTGCACCGAGCTTAGCATTCTCCAAATGTGCCAGCGGATTGTTATCCGTCATCACGGTCACTTCTGCACCTGTCAGGTACTCGGCAAACCTTTCGGTCATGGCCCACACTAGCGCCAGTAGTTCCAGTTTGAAGGAGCTATAGTTATCAGGGTTGCGCTCGGAGTCTCTCAGGGACCGGCTCCCATAAGCAATGACTCTCTCGTCCATCCTGAACTTGGGATGAGTGCGGCCCCAGGCCATGTAGGCTTCCGTCAGTGTACAGCAGGAATGGGGTGTCAAACAGTGCATAAGCCAGGATCGGAGCACTGGTCAGCGACTCTTTCACAGCTTCAAAGGCCTCTTGTTGCCGGGGTCCCCAGTCAACGGGACGCTTCTTCGGGCCCCCGCAGTGCCCCTTAGTAACTCATTCAACGGGCCCACCAAATGAGCAAACTTGGGTATAAACCTCCTGTAGTAGCCAGCCAGTCCTATGAGCGCCCGCACCTCTCGCAGTGTTCTGGGTCGGGGCCACTTCTGGACGGCCTCCACCTTGCTGGGGCCGGCTTCACCCTTCGAGGTGACTACATGTCCTAAGTACTCTATCTGCCGTTGAAACAGTTGGCATTTCTTGGGCTTGATCTTAAGCCCATGATCTTGTAGTCGTCCTAGGACTTGTCGTAGCTTTTGGAGGTGATCTTCAAGGAAGCTCCGAACACCACTATGTCATCCAGGTATATCAATACTGATTCGAAGTTGAGGTCCCCCAGACAATGTTCTATCAATCGCTGGAATGTCCCGGAGCATTGGAGAGGCCGAAGGGCATTCGGTTGAACTCGTAGAGCCCCATAGGTAGAATAAAGGCCGTCTTGGCTTTGTCCTTCTTGGCCACCGGCACCTGCCAGTATCCACTAGCCAGGTCAAGAGTTGAGAAGAACTTTGCTTGGCTAGGGCGGATAATGACTCTTCAATCCGCGGAAGGGGTAGGCATCTCGGACGGTCTGGGCATTCAGCTTCCGATAATCCACGCAGAACCGGAGACTCCCATCTTTCTTCCGCACCAAGACTACCGGAGCAGCCCACGGACTTTGACTCTCCTGGATCACCCGGTTCTCCAACATGCTGGCCACCATATCTTTCACCTCCTGATACATCTTAGGTGGGATCTGCCGGTAGCGTTCCCTGATCGGCGCAGCATCGCGGTTGGGATTTCATGTTCGATGGCAGTAGTACACCCAAAGTCCTCATCATGTCTTGAGAAGGCCTCCTGAAATTCCCAGAGGGTGTCTTCCAGCAGTTTTTGTTCCCCGGGGTCAGGGTTCTGCAGTCCACTCCCATACGGGCCATGATCACTCGACCGTTCCACTCCGCTGTCGGGGTTTCCCTTGAATGGATCTCCACAGCATAGGTCCAGGCTGATCTCCTATCTGGCTGCAGAGTAAAGCCCCTTCGTCGAGCGATACCCCTTCGGACATATAAACTTTGGCCAGCAGGGTGTTTGCGGGGACGGTTAACTGCGCAGTCCTCAACATTACAGCAGCGTATAGGCACACATCCGTCCTTCACAACGGCAAGGGCCCGGGCTACCAGTGGGCGCATCTGCGTCTCTTCTTGATAAGCGGGCTCGATCAGGACCTCCAGTCCATTCAGTCGTCGTCCAGCCCCCACTGGCAGCATCAATATTCGCTCCTGTCGAGGTGGGATCTTCAACGGAGTCCTCCGTAGCACCCTCACGTCTCCAATGGCCTGTCCGGACAGGTTACTCTTTGCAGGCTACAGCTCCTCACCATTTGTTGCAAGACCTTCTGGGTAGGCCGGTGTGCGGTGGCCCTTTGCCAGTACTTTGGCCCTTCCTTGGCATAGAGTTGATGATCTAGGTCTCTCAGTATATTCATGCCCAGGGTCACGTCCATTCCTTTCCGGGACGAATGGTCCACCAGCACGACCCCTTTCTTGCCGATGTCTTGCCCAAACAGTCGGACCCGCATCCAGACTATCCCTCGAACATCCATCTCTCTATTATCGGCAGCCGTCAGCCTAATGACGCTCCCGTCTTCGGGCTCCATCATATGTCCGAGTGCCTCTCGAAGAACTCCAAAGGCATAAGAGTGCATTCTGACCCGGTATCAACTAGGCAGCAAACCTTTCGGCCTTCCAACTCGGCTTCTAATACAGGGCTGCTGGCATACAGATCACGTTCTTCACGCAGAGGGCTTAATTTCGGGTGTACCGCCGCAGGACGCCCAGCTACTGCAGCGGTCGGAAGTTTAACGTCGGCTCAGAAGCTACCTGTTCTGGGCACTTTCTGGCCATATGGCCGTACTTTCGGCAAACCCAACAGAGGGGCCCTCTTCTGCCTGGCCCCCTTAACGGGGTTGTTCTGGGTGGAGTGGCACGAGGTGCCGGGACAGGTTCTGGAGGCCAGGGCGGTTCTGCCTTCATCTGAGACACTTCCAGCCGAAGCTCTTTCAATTCCACCCGCAGGGCCTGGACCACATCCTTTAAGGACTCTGATTCTTCAGATCCCGACCGATCCCTTGTCACATGCATGCTATTCACCACTCTTACCGCCGCAGGTAGGGGTTCTTCTTCTCTCTCTACTGCGGCTAGGTAAACGCTGTAGAATGTCATGTCGGTCGTTGTTCGGGTCATCTCTTGTAGCTTATCCTGTAAGACCTTATTGGAAAGCCCCACTATGAACTGATCTCGTAGCAGGCGATCCACTCCCAGAAAGGCACCCATGGCCTCGGGGTCTCGCTCGTTGTATCTCATTTAGCGCCTCCTGTAGAGCATTGGAGTATTGCATCAGGGTCTCGCCCTCCCGCTGGGGTCGGTTAAAGAAGAGACTCCGTAACTGTACCACTTTGGCACGCCCCCCTTGAGCTTTCTCTAGCAGTGAGAATATCTTCTCCAGGGTGTCTCTCTCGGAGTCGGGCCGCACCATCACTGCCCGTCTGACATCGCCTTCTAGGGCTCCTAATGCAACCTCGGCCCGCAGTTCGGGGGTCAGGTTACACATTTTGACTACACTCTGCACCCTTTCAGTCCAGTCCTGCAGCGTCATGTTTGTACCGTCATACTTTGGCAGATGACGCAGCAGTGCCCCTACAGGGATGTATCCTACTGGGGCGGCCATGTTGTTGGGGGCAAGCTGGACATGCGCCTGCGCACCCTGAGCTGGGTCCTGATCTGGTGCCACTGGCGCCAGGGGGTGGTCTCCCGCCGCGTTCCCGTCTATAACGGTCGCTGTATCCTGCCGACTACGCCAAGTTGTAAGCTACCTGCGGGTCAGGGGGGACCAGGGCTTGCTTGGTGTTGTGGTGCAGTGCGTCACCCACCTGAGAGGTATGCTTTGATGGATTTATGGATCCCTTCCGTGTTCTGCTCCAGATGGTGGACTCAGTGTATAGCAGCTGTAGCACTCCCCTGCTAGCGGGAATAATTGAAGACCAGGCGATTCAGTTAAATTGTCAGTCTTTACTTAAAAGGGTTGCAAAACGTTTCTTCACCTCAAGCAGATTCTTCTGCCGGCCACACACTTAACCAGGGAACAATCACGTCTTTATCACAACAGACCTTTTTTCAGTGAACGGTACACCAACGGGCCTTCAATGCAGGACATGGACAATATGCCTCCTGATCCCTGCGCCCTTCCTGTGCTTTTCCTCACTAAGGCTCTGTTCTGTGTCCTCAGCCCCGTCTGGCTGGTATCCAGTGATTCCTTTTCCTTCCCTGCTCCGTTTCTCACTCTCTCAGCCCGGCCTAAGGGTATTGCTCCACTTTGGCCCTTGGAACTGGCGTCCTCCTATCTCCGGTTGTCTAGGTTCACCTCCAGGCAGGACCCTTCCGGCTGTTTCCTTAACTGCACACCCTCCCCTGGGTCATAGACCCAGGTCTCCCTGGCTTCACCAGGCTCAGGGGCCTGAACTTCTCTGCCACTGCAGTTACATCTTAACTCCACTCCACTGAACTGAACAACAACTGAACTCCTCCTCCCCTCACTAAGCCTTTTATATATCTATCCTAGGGGTCCCTCTAGTGGCCAACTTTCTCACTACACCCCTACCGGCTTGCAGGGATCAAGAGACATGACAATTCACATTTTTATAACAATTCAGCAATAACGGTTAAATAACATGTTCCCTTCTCGCACCACTTTCCCAAATAACGGCCGCTCCCCTCTTTAACCCTCCCACACATCTGTACCCCTATTACAAAGAGATCCCCATAACAGAGCCATCCACAGATTCCCCATAACAGAGGATCTCATGATGGCACTGTTATGGGGGCATCCGATCCGTGGATGGCACTGTTATGGAGCCTGTAGTATCTGCGGGTCAGCGGGTGACACTGTTATGGGGGGATCTTTGGATGACACATATATAGTATTTTATGCTATGCTACTATGTGTCATCCGTAAATGTGCCTGTAGTGTAAATGACCCCCAAGCTAACGAGGGGGTTGTGGAATCTGCTTTTATAATGACAGCGCGGGGCCCCGAGCAGTGACTATTCTACAACATGGGGCCCCACTCACTCAGTCTAATCTTGCCTAACCTGTGTATGCATAATAAAAATTATCTTTCATGCAGGCTGCATGAAAGATAATTTTTATTATGCCTACATTCAGGTTAGGCAAGATTAGACTAAGTGAGCGGGGCCCTATGTAGTAGAATTTCAAGGGCCCCGCTCACTTAGTCTAATCTCGATGACTTGCCTAATGCGGGGTCTGGGCCCCGCCACTGGGCATAGGCCAGTCTGGCGCCAGAGATGTGCACAGAGATTTTGAAGGGCAGGGGCTTAAGTAAAAAAAAAAAAGGGCACCCCGCCCCTCCAATGGCACATTTCTCCCCCTCCATGGGCCAGGCAGCGCAGCAGCCCCACACCTCTTACATCCAGTGGTGACGTCTCCCTTGATGTAGATGTTCTCTATCTTCGTCTTCTCCTTTCAGACCACCATTTTCTGCCATTTTTCTTCTCTTAGTTTACTACTTTTCCATTATCCTCCCATCTTCTGGACAAATCATCCTACTACCTACTACCCCCAATACTGTGCTGCTGTACTCTCCGAAACTATACTGCAGAAACAAATAAACCCCCTAATAATACTAGTACCACACAGAGCCCCCCATATAAAATACCCCTTCTTTGTGGCCTCAGTAGAAGCCCCCATAGTGCCCCCAATCATGTCCCAGTAACAAGTGCCCCCCAATCATGTGCCAGTAACGAGTACCTCCCCCCCCCATGTGCCAGTAAAGTGCCTCTCTCCTCTCCCCCCATGTGCCAGTAAGAGTGCCTCTCTCCTCTCCCCCCATGTGCCAGTAAAGTGTCACTCTCCTCTCCCCCCCCCCTTTGTGCCAGTAAAGTGCCACTCTCCTCTCCCCCCCATGTGCCAGTAAAGTGCCACTCTCCTCTCCCCCCCCATGTGCCAGTAAAGTGCCACTCTCCTCTCCCCCCCATGTGCCAGTAAAGTGCCACTTATAAAAAATAATAAACCCTTATACTTACCTCCTTCGAAGCGATGCGATGCCGGCCTCTTCCGGCCTGTGTCCCGCGCTCTGATAGGCTGCCGTCACAAGGCCGCAGCCTATCAGAGGAACAGGGAAGGAAGACGCCTCCCTTCCCTGCCACAGCACAGCCATTTGTATCGCTGTCCTGAGGACGGCGATACAGAGGACTATGGAGATGAGCGCTTCCACAGTGGGAGCGCTCATCTCTCTGTGCTCTGCTACCGCCACGTCCGGCGCCCCCCTTCTGACAGCGCACTGGGCGGCCTCCCGGCCTGCCCGGTCCAAGAGACGGCCCTGTGGACATGGGAGGGCTAGGAAGGGTTCAGAGATGGGCTTTAAAAGGAGGCTTAGGCTGGGGCTACACAGCGATCTTGGGGCGTGACAGCAGGGTTGGATTTTCTGTGATTCTGGGGTAGCAGCTGCGAGTCCCCAGTCCCCGCTGGGACCCCATTTATTCACACTTGTCGCGTCCATCACTGAGTAGTCCCAGCACAGCCGGTATCCTTGTTTTGCAGATCCTAAATGAGCCCTTATAATGAGAGGCTTAAATAGTCAGGCCTGTTCAGCTTGAAAAAAATCTTAGAGGTGATCTTCTTTCGAAAGAACTTACAAAGGACCAGGGGATGTTCTTTAGGTGTGAAGGTATATATAGACATCAATACGGGAAAGGGTTATTTCCAGTTAGAGCAGTCAAACTGTGGAATAAACCCTGAGAGGTAGTAATAGCAGATACTATGTCAGCATTTAAAAAATAGCTAGATGCTTATCTAATAGCAAACAACATTGAGGGTTATAATTAATCTAACAATTTAGGGCCTGTTCACATCTACTTTGGAGGCTCTGTCTGGTGCAGGTTTCGACAAAAAGAGTGGACAAAAAGAGGCCTACATGTAGGATGTTTTTACGCTAAAAAAAAGCAGACACCTGAACGGAAACTGAAAGGACCTCTTTATCGGCCTAAACGGGTTCTCTCTCTTCACCAAGTGGCATTTCTGTAGAGAAAGTTAATACAAGGCACTTACTAATGTATTGTGATTGTCCATATTGCCTCCTTTGCTGGTTTGGGCTCTTTCACAAGGCTAAAGCTGTCATGGCAATTGATCTGAGCCCCGTGATTTCGCTGTGGAGGCTCCAATCATTGGACAGGGGGAGACTCCATCCTCAGTCTAACACTAAAGATGCCATGGTCACTATTGGCAACCGCATCTGAAGGATTAAATGAACAGGATCGGCGACATCACCAATCCCGGTCACTGCTGGGACACCTTGTATGGAGTGAGCTCAGCTGTCACGCTAAGGCCTCTTGCACACGACAGTATTTTGCGGACCGTATACTGGCAGTTTTTTCAGTTCATTACACTGAACCATTCACTTCAATGGGTCTTCAAAAGATACTGAAGTGTCTCCGTATGCCTTCCGCTTCCGTTTTTCTGTTCCGCTTAAATATAGACCATGTCCTATTCTTGTCCACAAATCACGTTCAGTGGCTTTATTCAAGTCAATGGGTCTGCAAAAAAAATGGAAAGCATACGGAAAGGCATCCGTATGTCTTCCGTATCCGTTCCGTTTTTGCTGAACAATCTATTGAAAATTTTAAGCCCAACCCAATTTTCATAATGGAATTACCGTATACTGTATATGCCATACGTAAAAACGGAACGGAACAGAAACAAAAAACGGAAAAACGGATCAGTTTAAAACGGACCGCAAAATACTGAAAAAGCCATACGGTCGTGTGCAAGAGTCCTAATGCATATACAAATACTGCAGAATCCATTAAGGGGTAATTATCAATGGGGTCAGTTCAGCTCTGTTATCATCTGTTATGTGCTAAACCTGGCACTTCCTTTATTTTTCCTTTTATGCCCCTCTAACAGAGCCAGGGACGGATTAGCAACTTGAAGAGGCCCTGGAAAAAACTTAAAAGTGGCCCCATGTTGTAGGTGGGATTACATTGATAGAAGGCAGGGCAACATAAGTAGGCAGGGACAACAGAAGTAGACAGGGCCTGCAATACCATAGTGCAGAACAACGTACCGCCCCTGCAGAACCAACGTACCGCCCCTGCAGCATAAAATACTGCCACCCTTTCCACTGCATTCAAGTGTATCATCGTTTGGAGGATGGTAATACAGTTAAGTTCAGGAGGGTAGCTGTGGCCGTTCAGCATCAGATCATTATGTACCTGGCCTGCGGCCATCAGGTGAGCTTTTGGAGGCCCGCTGTGCAATATAGGGGGACGTTTTCTAATCCATTTACACCACTTTTGTGGCTTAAAGAGGACCTTTCACAAAGATTAAGGTAGTGAAATACTTACACTACCTTCCTGGGCAGCCCCCACTGAAGTCCAGGCAACATTTTTTATTTTTTTTAAATAACCCCTCGTTCGTGCGCTCCGGTCCCCGTTAGTTCTCACATGCGGGGATTTCTTGTATAAGACGGGGACTTGTCTTTTGCCTGGGGAGTGGTTTTCCTCTCCCTGGCTGCGATCTGAGTGCTATGATTGGCTGTGCTCGCAGCCAGGGAGAGGAAAACCACTCCCCAGGCAAAAGACAAGCCCCCGCCTAGTACAAGAAATCCCCGCATGTGAAAACTAACGGGGACCGGAGTGCACGAATGGGGGGTTATTTTGAAAAAAGAAATGTTGCCTGGACATCAGCGGGGCCGTCCAGGAAGTTAGTGTAAGTATTTCACTACCTAAATCTTAGTGAAAGGTCCTCTTTAAATAGGTCGCACATTTTGTTGCACTTTTTCTTATTCACCCACTTTTTAGAAGTGTCAAGAAAAGCGGGCATGCGTGTCGTGGGCGTGGAGTGGGTGGTGCAGCTGGCCTGCCACAGTTATCTTTATTCACGCCATTTTTCTGGCATGAATAAAGACACATCTATGGCAGCTAGAAGGCTGCCGTAGATTAAAGTGTGTCACTTGAAGATGCGCCAGATCTATGAGAGGAGTTTGCCTCTGCATAAATTTTGCTCATCCTCCAGCTACACAGGGGGAATCCAAACCCACATACAATATGATGGTCTTGAGAAGTGTTCCATAGTGTGAAATTACATGTAATATAACGTAAATTATTGGTGGGATTCTTTAATAATTGTCAGAAAATGCATAAATGAGTGTGTGAAAATGCATGAAGTGTGATCCTTCGCTTATTCAGTCCCTTTACATGTTGATTAGGAAGTCCTATCAAGCTCACAAACAAGACATTTCCTAAAGAAAATAATAAACTAGGATACAAATTATGAAAATATAGTATACATTACCAGCACTTTATTAAGACAAGACTTCAAAAGTGAATTAAGTGTTTTGCCAACGCCTTCAGGAACATTTTCCTGAAAAATGTTAATTTAATAGATGTGAATTTAAATAAATATATATATATATATATATGATATATGTTATACACATATAAACGCATATCACAATTCATATATTTACACTCCACTGGGAGAAAGCAAATTTTCAGCGTGTATCATAAAAGATGTCCAGACTCCTTCATCAGGGCTTTCTCTAGCACCAGGCGAGAGCTGTGACAGCGCGGTGTGCTATATCAAGAGAGTGTGGTATTTTTTGTACTGGCACACATAAGGAGGCATTTTCGTACTGGAAAACAGCAAAGGACTAAAAAGCTTTTTGAGCTTTATAATTATTTGTGGGGCACTTTTTTTAAATTTTATTATTATTATCACAATAAAGGTTAGGTTTTAAGTTTATGCATGGGAGCCCAATAGAGGGATTATTACGGGCCGCCGCTTTGGAGATATATATTGCCGATGGGTTTCCTCTTAGGGGGTTCATAATCAGTTGTATCTATTTTTCTACTGGCACACATTTGGGGCGTTTTCTATACTGGCACACATTATAAAGGGATATTTTTGTACTGGAATGCATTACGAGGGGATATTTTTGTACTGGCACACATTATAGGGGGGTATTTTTTGTACTGGCACACATTATAGGGGGTATTTTTTGTACTGGCACATATTATAAGGGGGCATTGTTTGTACTGGAACACATTATATGGGGGAATTTTTTGTACTGGCATATTTTATAAGGGGGTATTTTTTATACTGGAATGCATTATAGGGGTACTTTTTGTACTGACACACATTATAAGGGGCCATTTTTTGTACTGGTATATTATAAAGGGGCATTTTTTTACTGGCACACAAGGAGGTATTATTACTACTGGGGCAATATGGGGGTTATTATTACTATTGGGGGTACTGTTACCACTAAGTGTACTCTGGCAGAGAATTATTACTATTGGTGGGACTTTTGAAAGCACTAATATTGTGGGGGCACCCTGGCACAGTATGAACTTAGCACAATTATTTTGGCAGACACTATGATTGTTACTGTAAGATTTGCTGGTCGCAATTATCTTTCAGGGCACTGTGTGCCAATTATTGAAGGGGGGACTATCTGTGTGTTACTAGTATTTTCAGGGAGACTGTTTCTGCAGTATAGTATTGGAGAAGACAGTGGGCACGGCATTAAGGATGGCAGGATGGGGTGTTCAGAAGGTGGAGAGGATAATGGAAAAGTAGAAAACTAAGATGTCTGCATGTCAATCTCTGCAGAGACAACATATGGCTGAAGGAAGTCAACATGGCAGTCTGATCTGAGTGGAGGAGGTGAGGAAAGAGAATGTCTACATGAGAGGAAACATCACTGGGTGTAATAAATATGTGGTGCTGTATTCTCCTGTATGTTTGGTAGCGTGGAATGTAATTTTAATCCATCATGCGGTCTCTGACTTTGGGCAGGAAGATTAGGTTGTCACTCAGTTATAGGTTGTCACTCAGCTTTCCCAGTTCCTGAGGCGCATTATAGGTGTTAGAAAGCTTTCTCAACCCTTGGAGTGGGGACCTTACAGCTTGTCACTCAGCTTTCCCAGTTGTCATATAGCTTTCCCAGTTCTTGAAAGGGAGCTAATATTTAGTGCATGGAAAACATTGGAAAGGAATAGATGTCATCTATAGTGATGTTATCTGTATTGTAGCATAGTCTTATTTTTTTGTTTTCAAAACAATTTTTAATAATTATAAAATTCTGCTTGTATATAATAACAATTTGTTTCCCACTCATTGGGAAAAGGCATTTTTTAGAATGCTATTTCTACCTATATCCAATATGGACTTAAGTATCTTACCCATGTATTTTCCACACCCGACAAGTCCTCCTCAATGCAGCCAATATCGTTCTATTAAAAATAAAAAGGCAAAGTAAACCATAAGCTTTTGTAACATCACATTTTGTCTTAGTTTCAGTAGATCAAGGTCCCCATGAAGCAAACACTATCCATACTGCTAGGTCACTAGAAGCAGGATACTGCAAACTTTCTTATATATTCATGAGTCTTTTGTTAAAGGGGTTTTCCAGTTTGCATCCACATCCTTTTAAATAATCCTTGATGAGGGTAGCTGTCATTTTATGATGTATTGTTCACCTCTATTGCCCCTATGTTCCGTTCTGGGCTGTGGTCACATGATCATGCCCATGCAGCTCCTTATTATTTCCTGTGATGTCATGTCCCTGGGCTGAGCAGTGGTATGGGTGTGTCTATGTAACTAGCTGGGTGGGCGGAGCTATGAACAAGCTGGGTGTTGTTAGGGGCAGTGCTGGAGCTGTGGCAGAGAGAGAAGTGCATCATGGGTTTGGTTGGATACAGAAACAGGAAGTGCTACGTACAGGGTAAAAAAAAAAGAGAAGGATTGGTTTAAATGGTGAAAATGGGTTAGGAGGATCCAAACTAAAAAAAAAAAAGCATGGGGAAGATGTACATGAGAATATCTGTTAAATACCATAGTGATCACAGTAAACCCCTTTAAACATTATAAGTGATGTAAAAAGTATATTTTAAATTAAATAATTCTCCTAGTTCCTGTAATGATAAGGCTACATTCACATGACTGTAGTGTTTTGTGGTCCGCAAATTGCGGATCCGCAAAAGATGGATACCAGGCTGTGTGGGTTCCACAATTTACAGACCGCACATGGCCGCCGCTATCATAGGAAATGCCTATTCCTGTCTGCAATTGCAGACAAGAATAGGACATGCTCTATATTTTTTGCGTGGCTGCATAATGTGACTATAGAGGTGGACAGCACAAGGTGCTGAAAAATGATTTTTAGCTTAAAATGAGTACAGTGCAATAATAAAAGTAGCCTTCAAAGGTGTACATAGCTTTCAAGCTCTGCCTCAGGCATGGCTTAATAGGCAGTGAGAAGAATTCCCATAAACTGCAATAGTATAATATTGCAGTCTATGTTATAAGCAATGTCCAAATCTCCATGGAGGAATTAAACTGTTAAAAAGTTAAAAAAAAATAGAAAGTTGAAAAAAACACAAATATATAAAAAATGTAAAATATTCCGCCTTCCCATTTTTGCATATAAAAGTAAATAAACAAAAAGAATAATAATAATTGGCATCACTGCATCTGAAAATATCTGATATATCAAATTATAAAAGTATTTATTCCGTCTGCTACATGTTAAGAATGGAAAAATAAATCAAAATGCCAAATTGCCATTTTTTAGTCTCTTTGCCCCTACAAAAACCCTAAATAATGTGTTCAAATGGCTGTATGTAACCCAAAATGGTATTAATGCAAACTACAGTTTGCTGCGCAAAAAAACAAGCCCTCCAAGAGCTCTGTAGATAAAAATAGAAAAAAGTTCTAAGAGTCAGAATATGGCGATGCAAAAGAAACAATTTTTTTCTCACAGGATTATATTTTTTAAGGCTAAAACAATAATAAAACAATATGAGTTTGATATTGCTATAATCATATTGATCTGCACATATAAGGATATTGTCAATTTAGCTCATACCGTGAAAACAAACCCCCCAAAAATGTGGTACAATTGTTTTTTCAGTTTAACCTCACAAAGAATTTTTCACTGTGATATTGTAATGCATGATGCACCTTCTCTGCCACAGCTCCGGCACTACCCCTAACACCACCCAGCTACTTTATAGCTCCTCCCCACAGTCACATGGAAGCTCCCCCATCACTACCCCTAACAACACCCAGCTACTTTATAGCTCCTCCCCCCAGTCACATGGAAGCTCCCCCATCACTGCCCCTAACACCACCCAGCTACTTTATAGCTACTCCCCCCAGTCACATGGAAGCTCCCCCATCACTGCCCCTAACACCACCCAGCTACTTTATAGCTCCTCCCCCCAGTCACATGGAAGCTTCCCCATCACTGCCCCTAACACCACCCAGCTACTTTATAGCTACTGCCCCCAGTCACATGGAAGCTCCCCCATCACTGCCCCTAACACCACCCAGCTACTTTATAGCTCCTCCCCCAGTCACATGGAAGCTCCCCATCACTGCCCCTAACACCACCCAGCTACTTTATAGCTCCTCCCCAGTCACATGGAAGCTTCCCCATCACTGCCCCTAACACCACCCAGCTACTTTATAGCTCCTCCCCCAGTCACATGGAAGCTCCCCATCACTGCCCCTAACACCACCCAGCTACTTTATAGCTCCTCCACCCAGTCACATGGAAGCTTCCCCCATCACTGCCCCTAACACCACCCAGTTACTTTATAGCTCCTCCCCCCAGTCACATGGAAGCTCCCCAATCACTGCCCCTAACACCACCCAGCTACTTTATAGCTCCTCCCACCCAGTCACATGGAAGCTCCCCAATCACTGCCCCTAACACCACCCAGCTACTTTATAGCTCCTCCCCCAGTCACATGGAAGCTCCCCCATCACTGCCCCTAACACCACCCAGCTACTTTATAGCTCCTCCCCCCAGTCACATGGAAGCTCCCCAATCACTGCCCCTTTTGCTGCTTTGACACGCCCATGGACATAACATCATAGGAAATAGGAAAGAGATGCATGGACATAGTCAGCCCAGAACAGGAGGAAGGAGCAATAAAAATAAAAGAAATACATTACAAAATTACAGCTACCTTTAAAAAATAATGATTATTTTAAAGGATGTCGATGCAAACTGGAAAACCCCATTACGAACTTAATGTTTGAATTGTTACACAGCCAAATTAAAAATGGTTATTGTGCTTTCTCAGATAGGGGCGTGGTACTGGATGAACTTCTCATCAACCAAGAGATCACTTAAAACTTGAAACAAACCCCTACTCCACTGAGACATCATTATACCTAGCGAGTTCAGGAAGTACGTTACTATTATGCTCATCATTTCTTTCCTCCATTATTGTGGCCTCTCAGCATTCTGCATTTAACCACTTCCTGACCTCCACCGTACTATTAACCACTTCAGCCCCCCTAGCTTAAACACCCTTAATGACCAGGCCACTTTTTACAATTCCGCACTACGCTACTTTCACCGTTTATTGCTCCGTCATACAACTTACCACCCAAATGAATTTTACCTCCTTTTCTTCTCACTAATAGAGCTTTCATTTGGTGGTATTTCATTCTTGCTGACATTTTTACTTTTTTTGCCATTAATACAAATTTATTAATTTACTTTTTTGCAGTCTGGGTGCACAAAGGGGCCCTAAAACCAATGAGTAGCTTTAGGATTTCACAGGGCATTTTTACGCATTTGGATTCCAGACTTCTTCTCACGCTTTAGGGGCCGCTAAAATGCCAGGACAGTATAAATACCCCACATGTGACCCCATTTTGGAAAGAAGACACCCCAAGGTATTCCGTGAGGGGTATGGTGAGTTCATGTAAAATTTTATTTTTTGTCACAAGTTAGTGGAATATGAGACTTTGTAAAAAAACAAAATTAAAAAACAAAAATATCAATTTCCTCTAATTTGTGCCAAAAAATAAAAATTCTGTGAACTCGCCATGCCCCTCACGGAATACCTTGGGGTGTCTTCTTTCCAAAATGGGGTCACATGTGGGGTATTTATACTGACCTGGCATTTTAGGGCTCCTAAAGCGTGAGAATCCAAATGCGTAAAAATGGCCTGTGAAATCTAAAGGTACTCATTGGTTTTAGGCCCCTTGCTACTCAGGCTGCAAAAGTGTCACTCATGTGGTATCGCCGTACTCAGGAGAAGTAGGGCAATGTGTTTTGGGGTGTATTTTTACATATACCCATGATGCGTGTGAGAAATATCGCTGTAAACGACAACTTTTTACATTTTTTTATTCAAAGTTGTCAATTTACAGAGATATTTCTCTCACCCAGCATGGGTATTTGTAAAAATATACCCCAAAACACATTGCCCTACTTCTTCTGAGTACGGCGATACCACATGAGTGACACTTTTTTGCAGCCAAGATGCGCAAAGGGGCCCTAAAACCAATGAGTACCTTTTAGGAGGGCATTTTTACGCATTTTTCTTCTCACGCTTTAGGGCCCCTAAATTGCCAGGGCAGTATAACTACCCCACATGTGACCCCATTTTGGAAACAAGACACCCCAAGGTATTCTGTGAGGGGCATGGCGAGTTCATAGAAGATTTTTTTTTTGGCACAAGTTAGCGGAAATTGATTTTTTATTGTTTTTTCTCATAAAGTCTCCCTTTCTGCTAACTTTTGACAAAAAGTTAAATTTTTCATGGACTCACTATGCCCCTCAGCGAATACCTTGGGGTGTCTTCTTTCCAAAATGGGGTCATTTGTGGGGTGTTTGTACTGTTCTGGCATTTTGGGTGGGGCTAAATTGTGAGCAGCCATGAAAAATCTAAAGGTACTCGTTGGAATTTGGGCCCCTTTGCGCACCCAGGCTGCAAAAAAGTGTTACTCATGTGGTATCGCCGTACTCAGGAGAAGTAGGGCAATGTGTTTTGGGGTGTATTTTTACATATACCTATGCTGGGTGAGAGAAATATCTCTGTAAATTGACAAATTTGAATAAAAAAATTTAAAAAGTTGTCGTTTACAGCGATATTTCTCACACACAGTATGGGTGTATGTAAAAATACACCCCAAAACACATTGCCCTACTTCTCCTGAGTACGGCGATACCACATGAGTGACACTTTTTTGCAGCCAAGATGCGCAAAGGGGCCCTAAAACCAATGAGTACCTTTAGGATTTCACAGGCCATTTTTACGCATTTGGATTCTCACTCTTTAGGGCCCCAAAAATGCCAGGGCAGTATAAAAACCCCACAAATGACCCCATTGTGGAAAGAAGACCCCCCAAGGTATTCCGTGAGGGGTATGGCGAGTTCACAAAAAAAAAAAAAATTTGGCACAAGTTAGCGGAAATTTATATATATTTTTTTTTTTACAGTCTCATATTCCACTAACTTGTGACAAAAAATAAAATTTTGCATGAACTCACCATACCCCTCACGGAATACCTTGGGGTGTCTTCTTTCCAAAATGGGGTCACATGTGAGGTGTTTGTACTGCCCTGGCATTTGAAGGTCTCCGCAATCATTACACGTATGGCCAGAATTAGGAGTTTCTGCGATTCTCCTTATATTGAGCATACGGGTAATGAGATTTTTTTTCCCGTTCAGCCTCTGGGCTGAAAAAAGAAAAAAAATGAACGGCACAGATTTCTTCATTCGCATCAATCAATGTGGATGAATAAATCTCTGCCAAAAAATGTGCAAAAAAAAAAGTAGTAAGGCCCCATTCACACATCCGCAAAAATGTCCGCATCTATTCCGCAATTCTGCGGAATAGATGCGGACCCATTCAGTGTGAATGGGGCTGGCGGTGATGCGGAGAGCACACTATGCGCTCGCCGCATCAGCATTTGCGGAGCTGCGGCCACAAACTTCCGGGTTTCGGCCACCAAACATCCGGCCGCAGCTCCGCAAAAGATAGAGCATGTCCTATTCTTGTCCGCAATTGCGGACAAGAAAAGGCATTTTCTATATAGTTCTGGCAATGTGCGGATCCGCAAAATGCGGAAAGCACATTGCCGGTGTCCGTGTTTTGCGGATCCGCGGATCCATGGATCCGCAAAACACATACGGACGTCTGAATGAGCCTTACAGGGGGTGATTAGTGTCAGGGGGTGACATGGGGTGATCGGGGTTAATCAGGGGTTAATCAGGGGTTAATCAGTGACGGGGTGGGGGATGGATGGGGGGTCTGTGTGGTGATTGGTGCACTTATAAAGTTTCCTTTGGTGGTCCCAAGCAAAAGGGACCACCAAAGGAACGATCAGCAAGCATATCAGACGCTGTTAACAAAACAGCGTCTGATATGTGATTTTTTTTAACTTCTACAGCCTGCCAGCGCACGATCAGCGCTGGCAGGCTGTAGTTTACCTTCTCCCCGACGCGATCCTGTGAACGCGCGCACACGCGTGCGCGCATTCACAGGAAATCTCGCGTCTCGCGAGATGACGCGCCCGCACGTCAAAGAGGAACAGACCGACCGCCCGCAGGACGCAATCCTGCGTTAGGCGGTCGGTAAGAAGTTAAAGATAGGGCTGGCTCTGGAACAGAGCGAGCACCATAACCACAGAGTGCCTGTTGTTTCACACAACATACACAAGGGGCCGATGTCTCTGATAGGCGATAAAGTCGATTGCAGACGGTTAACCCTTCAGATGCCACGGTCAAATGTGGCCACAGCATCTGCATGGTTAAAATGCGGGATCCTAGTGCTCCAGCACCGGTAACAGCTTCTCCTGGCTAAGATTGGGGAAGCTGATACCCTGTAGTGATAGGCCAGAGCCTGCAGGTGGCAGCACTGCATTGGAATACACTGACTCTTGTATTTGGTAGCTAATAAAAATCCATTAATAAATACAAATAACAATGTAATGATTGCTTGTTGGGGTGGCCTATGGTGACTTAAAAAAATAATAAACCACACGTCAGTTTTATCGCCTAGTGAAGGCTGTAAAAAGAAAACTCATAAAACTATGGCTGAATTTAATTTTTTTCCAATTCCACTCCTTATTTGGAATGTTTTTCCAGCTTCCCACTACACTGTGTACAATATAAAATGGTGCTATTAGAAAGTACAACTTTGTCCCACAGAAATCAAGCCTTCATATGGCTATGTGAATGTAAAAGTATAAAGGTTATGGCTCCGGAAAGAGGCAGGGAACAAAAAACAAAGAAGTAAAATCCCAGGGTCTTGAAAGGGTTAATATGCACAGCAGGTCCAATGCTCTTCTTGCACCCTCACTACCTGCACTTTATATAGGAGGGTTGTATTACGGTGCATAACCCTCCTCCTGCCTCTCTAGTAGGTACTGCGGAATATATTGGTAAGGGCTAATGCACACGTACGTGTGCGGCCCGTGCTGCGGACCGTGGGGCAGCCCATGCGGTTCGCGGACCCATTCACTTGAATGGGGTCCGCGATCCACATTCGTAGATCCGCACCGCAAAAAAGTTGTGCATGCGCTACTTTTTTGCGGGGCGGAGGCACGTCCAGAAACACCAATGAAGAACTCCGTAGTGCTTCCGTGCCTCCGTTCTGCACTGCATCTCCGTGACTGCGGACCCATTCAAGTGAATGGGTCCGCATCCGTCATGCGGGCTGCACACGGCCGGTGTCCCGTGTATTGCGGACCCGCCATATGTGGGCCACAATACAGCCATGGGCAGCGCACAGTCATGTGCATGAGCCCTAATAAGGTTTATAATAGCAAAAAATGTCTGAAAAACATTTTCTTACCAAAAGCTCGATAATGATCTTCGAATCCAGAGCCACTTTTATTGCCTAGAATTAAAACATTGAAAAACAGGGAAATAATGTCATTGCACTCCGATCGACAGTCTTTGTTCATTCGTTGTCAGGCATTGGCATCAGTCCCTCTCTCACCTATAATAGCATTTATTGTGATTTGTTTGCAGTGCCTCAGCTTTACAGATGGAGGTTAGGCACTCAGGGGTTATGGCAAGGCTACGGGAAGTTTTTAACATTTTTGTTTTAATTTGTTATATTGTTTTCGCACTTATCATGTTTCTTTACAAGTCGGGTACCTGCACACATTGCAGAATATGCGCACTTTTTAGCGCAGATTGATGTACGGAAAAACCACAGGGTAATACAGTGCCAGCAGTGTGAGAAATTAGACAATTCTCACGTACACTTTGCTTTTTCCTGTGTAGAAACTGAAATGTCGTGCAGATTTAAGAATCTGCAGTGTGGCAATTGTTTGAGCGATTTATGAGACGGACTTTCCCCTTTTCAAACTTTTCAAAGGAAGGGTGAGATCTGCAGAAAATCTGCATCAAATGTGCACCAAAAACCGCAAGTAACACATGTAGTTTTTGGTACGGATCTGGTGCCACGGCAGTTGCAGAGAGAGCAGAGCCTCTAGGTGTAAGGGCAACGCCACTGTTGGTCCTAGAGGCTCATTTGCATCAATACAGGCACATATGACATGGGACCAACACAGATGTCTTACTCTTCAGCTGCCAAATGCACATGTAACAGGTCAGCCAGTGTCATAGGTGACAAATCTGCTTATGGACACCCTATAAGTCTACAATTTCTGTCTGGAGATGTTCTTTACCTTGTACACCACCCCTTCACTGGAGCAAGATTCAGACAATTTTGGGTACTTTTTAAATTGTCTCAGCTGATAAATCTGGCTTAAATCAGCACAATGGGCTAAACAATCCCATTTTCCCATCCACTTTTCAAAACTGTAGTGAGTGGAGTAAACATGCAAAATGTCTCAATATTTGTGAGAACTAAGTCCAAAAAGTGTCAAAGCCCTATATTGGGATTTTTTTAAAACAGAATTCTGGAGTGCAGAGCTCGATAACTTTCCTCTGTGCTTTGCATTCATCAGCTTGTTAGAAATACTGAAGGGGTTTACATTATTCAATAAAAGGTCATTTCAGTCTCTGTTTAATGACTAAGCCTCAGTGATTGCTTTTATAATAAATCAACACAATAGCTATTTAAAGAGGACCTTTCATGGGTCCGGCCATTATGAAATAAGTAGCAGCTTATGTAGGGCATAGTGCAGGGATGTAAGATCGCTTACTAGTTTGTCTGGGCGCCGCTCCGTTCCCCCGATGTGTCCCCCGTTCACTTTGCCCACCTGATATGCTAATGAATAGCATTGGTACAGGGAGGGGGAGAATGCCCTGTTTCTTAATGGGTGTCTCCTTCTCACCTTCTCCCTGGCTGTGACGCTCTCCTCTGCGATTGGACGGCGAAGCAGCCACTTCGGCCATCAGATTCAAGGGGATAGAGCATGTCACCAGACCACAGCGCGGGGGCGATTGGGACAGATTGATTCTACAGAGAGAATGCTGGTGGATCTTTAAATTAGACACGGCCAGCCCAAACGGTCTTAATGAACAGTTACAATTCGGATGTTTCCTTTAAAACCTTTTCTGTATATATTTCTTCCTTTATCTGAGATGACATGTGTGTTCATCCCACGTTGGTGAAGTCGGTCACAAATGTCCTTATGCCTGGAGGGATCGGTTAGGGCACTCTCCCCCTCCCTTCCCCAATTATCTATATAGGAGTTTTTGAGCGCTGTGTTTGCATATCATATTCTGTATAACCAGGTCTCACCTTAATATGACTTGTGCTGCGTTTCCTTGGTGACTACTGTGTTAGAGGGAGTGGTCTATTCGACCCGTCCCCCCATCACCAAGATACGGGCCGCCATGAACTTCCGGAACGCTGCGTTCCATGTTTGCGCATGCGCACATGTCCGCTGACGTCACTACGTCTTGTGACGTCATACGGGAGACAAGCGGCAGACGCCGGGCCCCGTCATAAAAGCGCCACCCTCTATTAGTGAGACGAAACCCGCCAGAGTACAGCAAAAGTAATACAAGGGGATACCGTTCCCCAAGCGGGCGTAACCATGCCTCACTACCTGGCCATACGCCGGTCGACCTGAGACCAAGTAAGTAATAGAGGGGGCTATTTTAACACCACTGTTGATGTCTCTATGTCTTATCTTGTCCTTTGGACCTGACTGGATGCACTTGTTTTGTTTTGTCTATTTTTTCTAGATGACTTTTGGAATCTCTACACCATCACTGGTAATATTTATACCCTGTAGCCCTGTGTCCCCTGAAGAGTTATAGGGCGGGCTGATTTTAGCCACTAACGAAACGCGTAGGGTCACTTTATTTTCAGGGTACTCTGCCTGTTTTGCCAGGTTTTGCCACCCTTTCCTTATTAGCCCTGGTCCTCTCCCTTCAGTTAGGGACGGAGCAGGGCAAGTAGTGAAGGGTGAGGTTCCAGTAACGGTGCCACTCCTTGCGGGGTTGGACACCGTTGTAGGCATTAGGGCTGGGCAGGCCAAGTAGGGTTACTTTAGGGTCAGCTCTTATCCCCTCTCCCCAATACACGGGAGTTTTAGGAGATTACCTACATTGAGCTTTCCTCCTTTATACCCTCTAAGCCTCACTGAACTTTGCCACTAGGTGAGGATCGACTGTATCTATACACAGTCCTCCCACCCACCCCTAGCCTCATTATTGTGTTTGACATCATTCTTGGCACTGTGTGTGCCTATTTGTTTGTTTGTAGGGGCCATTTGTTTTTACTATAACTCTGAGTAAAAGTTAAAGGGGTTCTGCAGTTTGATAAAACTGATGATCTATCCTCAGGATAGATCATCAGCATCTGATCGGCCGGGGTCTGACACCCGGGACCCCCGCCGATCAGTTGTTTGAGAAGGCAGCGGTGCTGCAGCAGCGCGGCGGCCTTCTCACTGTTTTCCTCTGCTAGCACCCCGCCCAGTGACGTCACGACTTGTATCCAAGTGGCGTGGGCGAGGCTAAGCTCCGTTCACTGAATGGAGTTTAGCCCCGCCCATGCCACTTGGATACAAGTCGTGACGTCACTGGGCGGGGTGCTAGCAGAGGAAAACAGTGAGAAGGCCGCCGCGCTGCTGCAGCGCCGCTGCCTTCTCAAACAGCTGATCGGCGGGGGTCCCGGGTGTCAGACCCCGGCCGATCAGATGCTGATGATCTATCTTGAGGATAGATCATCAGTTTTATCAAACTGCAGAACCCCTTTAAGTTTTATTGTTGCTGCCCCTCTTTTTTCATATCAATATTAGTTTTTGGGAGCAGCCGTCCAAGAGGGTACGACCTACCATCTGGGACAGGCATTTCTATTTATATTTTCAGCAGTCTCCTCCTCCCTGATGCTATTTATTAGCATAACAGGCGGGAAAACTGCAGGGAGGCACAGTGGGCAAGCGGAGCGGCGCCCAGACAAATTAGTATGCGATCTTATATCCATGGACTGTGCCCTACATAACCAGCAACTTATTTCATAATGTCTGGACCCATGAAAGATCCTCTTTAAGTGCAAAAAACCACCAAGCATAAAAATAAATATCCATACATTAGTCACAATTCATTTCTGTTTTGTAACCAATTGTTACAATTTGCAATAAATTGCCTTCTATGACTGTGCTATAGAGAGCGTCCAATAAAATACATTTTGCATTGTATGCTATTGCTACCGTCTATGGTGTCAATACTAGCTATGCATTTATGAGGAGCTGTCACCCCTCTGACATGTCTGTTTTAGTAACTACTTGCTTTCTCCATGTAGTAACAATTCTGGAGCATCTTTTCATATGACTCTGTATTTTGACATTCCTCTATTATTCCTGCAGGAACTTATGATTTAAATACTAGCAGTTTGCCATTAAGGTCCAGATTGGTGTTACCAGTTGGCAGCACTGATTGTATAGTATCAGACTGTGCTGGAACACATCTCTAACTGGTAACACCCATCTGGACCTTTGTTGCAAACTGCTGGCAATTCATTCATAACTTCTAGGAGGGATATTAAAGGGATGGTACAACAGAGAGTCATAAAAATAGACTCTCCCAGAACTCTTATTACATGCAAGTAGTTGCTAAAACAGACATGTCAGGGGAGGTGACGGGTCCTCTAAATAAAAGTTTACAGAGATGGCTGCACAGAGTTGCCATTAACTGTATAAATATGGCAAGTAAGCAATAAAACACAGCAAATATCCCATGAGTATATTTTTATATTAATACAATATATATATATATATAATTTTTGAATTTTGATGTGAACATGTTTTAAAAAGACTGAAATAAGAGGTTTTAAATCTAGAATAAAAATCTTCAGTTTGTGGGAAAAAAGACTCTGGGATATTAATACAAGTTCTGAGTAAAGTAGACGAGGACTGGTACCGTCCACCCTGGAGGAGCATCTGTTGGATGATGAATATCATATAGAGGATATATCAGTACAATGGTCTACGGGTGATAGAAGATGCTGTTTAGCTCTGCTAGATCTATTCATGTTGAATTGAATACAGCAAATGAGAACCAGGATCCTCCGGTGGGCCCAGACTCTGATACTATAGTGGGCTCCAAAGGTTCAATGGAAAAAGAATATTTGGCTGCCTTTGTAGACAATCACCTGCCTCTAGTGTGAATTTCTTTGATTAAAAATCTATTAGGCCCCTTTCACACGGGTGAGTTTTCCGCGCGGGTGCAATGCGTGAGGAGGATGCATTGCACCTGCACTGAATCCGGACCCATTCATTTCTATGGGGCTGTGCACATGAGCGGTGATTTTCACGCATCACTTCTGCGTTGCGTGAAAATCGCAGCATGCTCTATATTGTGCATTTTTCACGCAACGCAGGCCCCATAGAAGTGAATGGGGCTGCGGGAAAATCGCAAGCATCCGCAAGCAAGTGTGGATGCATTGCGATTTTCCCGCAATGGTTGCTTAGCAACGGGACCCGATCTTTATTATTTTCCCTTATAACATGGTTATAAGGGGAAATAATAGCATTCTTAATAAAGAATGCTGTGTAAAAGGAAGAGGAAGGGGTTAAAAATAATAAAAGTTAACTTATCTTTGCCACTTGATCGCGTAGTTGCGATCTGTCCTCTCTTTCCCAGCATCAGCTAAGATCTACAGGACCTGTGATGACATCACATCACATGGTCCAATCACATGGTCCATCTTACCATGGTGATGGACCATGTGATTGAACCATGTGATGTGACATCATCACAGGTCCTTTAGTTCTTAGCTGATGCTGGGAAAGAGAGGACAGATCGCAACTACGCAATCAAGTGGCTAAGGTAAGTTAACTTTTATTATTTTTAACCCCTTCCAATTCATTTTACTATGTATTCTTTATTAAGAATGCTATTATTTTCCCTTATAACCATGTTATAAGGGAAAATAATAAATTCTCCAGAAGACCTGAAACCGGACTTCAGTGATGAAGTCCGGCTTCGGGTCTGGGTACCAAACATGGCGATTTTTCTCACGCACGTGCAAAACGCATTACAAACGTTTGCACCCGCGTGGGAAAATCGTGCATATTCCCGCAACGCACTCGCCTCTTATCCGGGCGTCAAACATGACTCCCGTGTGAAAGAGGCCTTAGACTTTATTGATGATATGGGGGTTGAGCCCTGAGAATAATTTCCACTGGTGTGCCCAAGGAAACCCACTCAGACACTGTTACAGTGACACAATGCTACAGTGCTATTAAACAATTCAGTGGTTTAATTACGATTTTTATTACCATGAAGGAGATGTCTCTCAAGGAGTCAGTCTTTGACTTAAGATCGCTCTAAAGAAAACACACAGACACAGTGTCAGCTTAAGATCTACTTTTAGAAATACAAGTCTTATAAATACACAGACATTTTTCCTTAAAAAGCTCATAGAAAATCTGTACTGTTCTAAACGTTTATCTGATATCTGTACTGGAAGCCATATTTGTTGTCACTATGATGTGGACAGTTTTTCACACGGGCGAAGACCGAAACCGGACTTCAGTGATGAAGTCCGGCTTCGGGTTGGGTACCAAACATGGAGATTTTTCTCACTCGCGTGCAAAACGCATTAGAAACGTTTGCACCTGCGCGGGAAAATTGCGCATATTCCCGCAACTCATCCGCCTCTTATCCGGGCGTCAAACATGCCTCCCGTGTGAAAGAGGCGTTAGGGTAATACCACATGGCGTGGTCGAAGCCAAACAGGCCACACCTGGCTCTAATGAGAGCACGCTGTTTAAGTCGGTCTGCATTGTTAATGGACACGTGGTATTGTAGGGGTCGCGCGGCCTATTAAGAATTAACCAGTGTGGTCTCTTTCGTTTAATTAAGGTCTGTTTGGCCACATGATTCTTGATCACAGCACTGCCGTGTCCCAACAATCTGCGTGGTTGTACCCTTATAGCGTGTCAGCAACTTTAATGTCTGACTTTGTATTTATAAGGCCACATATAGAATGGTTGCAGAAATTTCCTATTCATATGAAGGGCTCGAGCAGAAATCCCCTTGTTCACTGCCTAAACAAACCCATTCAAACGAACGGAACTGGAACTGATATTCCCTTGCAATTTATGCTTTGTGAATACACCCTAAGGGCACACTCACACGACTGCGGCATGTTTTGCCGGATCCGCAAAACACAGATCCCGCCCATGTGCGTTCCGAAATTTGCAGGAGCGGAATGGGCAGCCCATTACAGAAATGCCTATTCTTGTCTGCGATTGCGGACAGGAATAGAACATGCTCCATATTTTTTGCTGGGGGCGGGAAAGGAACAACGGATGCAGACTGTCCGCATCTTTTGTGGCCCCATTGAAATGAATAGGTCCACACCTGTTTCGTGTGAATGAGCCCTAACAATGAGTATGTCTATGGAGGACACTTACATTGGAGAGCATTTCCACACATTCGGAGATAAGTTTCCCAGTTAACTGTCAGATAAAAAAAAATATTACACTATTATTATAATGTTATATAACAAGCAGGCAATCACGCAAAAAAAGACTCCATTCTTCAAGATCACTTTCTAGCACTGCCTAGATGGATTTATTAATTATGCAAATTTATCAGACACAAATGGACAACATGGGAAGATGATACATTTTAATATTTACAAATATTACTCTGCAGGGATTCATTTCATCACTGGAATATAGCACCAACCATAATAGTTCTGTACAAATGTTTCTTTCTGCTCTACCAAAATGACTCCCTTAGGCCTCATGCACACAACCGTATTTTGTATCCGTGTCCATTGTGCATTTTTTGCGGATTGCACACGGACCCATTCATTTATATGGGTCCACATCTGTAAAATGTGGACTGCACACGGAATGTGTGGTTTGCGGACGCCAATACGGACATGGTCATGTACATGAGGTTTTAGTCATAGGATCAGATTTAGGGCTTTTGTTCAAATGTGCTGAAAATAAATAGATTTGGGGGAAGGGGCGGGTAATCGTACTTACCAAATCACACGTCAAGTCTAAAACTTGATTAATAGTGCCTGTGTTGTGCTGAAAAAAAAAAAGGAAAACGTAATAATTAAAAAATGCAGGTATGTGTTAGCATTACAAAATAAATGGGGTAAAAGATCCAGTTTCTTTGCACCACAGAATGACTGCAAAGAAGAGAGGAGCTTGTGCAAAAAATTTGCTCCTGTTTCCGGTGTATGCTCCTGTTCCGGTGTATGCTTCTATTCCTGTGTACGTTCCTGTTTCCTATGTACGGTCTTTTTTCCTGTGTACTCTCCTATTTTATGTGTATTTTCCTGTTTCCTGTGTATACTTCTATTTACCATTTTTGCTCCTGTTTTCTGTTCACTCTCCTGTTTACAATTTTTGCTCCTGTTTCCTGCCTAAAACTGTATTTCCCATGTACCCTTCTGCTTGCTGTTTTTTCTCCTGTTTCCTATCTATGCCATTATTTCATGTATATGCTCCTGTTTCCTGTGTGCGCTCCTGTTTCCTATGTACGGTCTTGTTTCCTGTGTATACTCCTGTTTCCTGTGCATGCTTCTGTTTCCTATGTACATTGTTGTTTTCTTGTGTACGCTCCTGTTTCCTGTGTACGCTCCTGTTTCCTGTGTACGCTCCTGTTTCCTGTGTACGCTCCTGTTTCCTGTGTACGCTCCTGTTTCCTGTGTGCGCTCCTGTTTCCTGTGTACGCTCCTGTTTCCTGTGTGCGCTCCTGTTTCCTGTGTATGCCCTTATTTCCTGTGTACACCCACGTTTCCTATGTATACTTCTGTTTCCTGTTGTGCCCCTGTTTCCTGTGTGTGCCCCTGTTTCCTGTGTCTTCTCCTGTTTCCTGCTTATCTTCTAAATTGTCTTTGACTTCTAACTCAACAGTCAAATATAAACCAAATATAACAAAAACTTACAATAATTTCCGCAATTGTTTCAACTGACATTCTGGAAAGAGTGCCAACTGTAGCTCCAACCTTCTCCTAAAATAAATATAAGACTGAAATTCACAACATTATTTTTAACACCTTGAGGACTGGGCCAATTGTAGCCCTGAGCACATGAATATGTTTTTATTTTGCCTGTTCACATTCAAGCTTCATAACATTTTTTAGAACTTTTTTCAACATAGCTGTTCAAAGCGACATGTTTCTCAGACAAGTCATGCACCAAAAATAATTCAGGCAACTTGTCTGCAACTTGCTGTCTCGTGGCTATTTTAGGGCTGCAATCTGGCTGTACACAATATGGCCAGATCACAGGGACATCCTATGTCACACACGACTTACACTGTGGTCCCTGATGGCAAAGTCACATGCAGCTTGAGACCAAAATTCCAGCAGTGTTGGATTTTCTGCAATTGTCACATCTGTCACGGAATGTCGTACTGCGACTCCATTGCCAATCATTGCAATGTTGTACGACTTCCCTGTGGCCCTAGCCATAGGCTTTGTTTCTTATAAGACCAGTGGCTCTTTATGTAGCTACATATACATTAGCATTCACTTTATATTAGTTTTTATTTTAGCAAAAATGCAGTCAACCTTATTTAATTTTTTTCAGCATACACCAACATACAACTCCATGCAGGTGTTGTCCCTGGTCAGATTTGAGCTCAGGACCCCAGCGCTGCAAGGCACTAGTGCTAACCACTGAGTCACTGTGCTGCCCTAGTAAGCAAGTTGTAAGCTTATTGTATAATTTGTTATGGGTATGATGATACCAAGTGTATGTTATTTCATGTCTTCGGACTTGTTTTAAACAGTGTTTGTTAGAGGTGTTTTACTGTTGTTTTTAACTCACGTTTTTATATTAGACATATTTTAACCACTTCAGCCCCCCTAGCTTAAACACCCTTAATGACCAGGCCACTTTTTACAATTCCGCACTACACTACTTTCACCGTTTATTGCCCCGTCATACAACTTACCATCCAAATGAATTTTACCTACTTTTCTTCTCACTAATAGAGCTTTCATTTGGTGGTATTTCATTGCTGCTGACATTTTAACTTTTTTTGCTATTAATCAAAAATGACCGAAATTTTTGCAAAAAATGACATTTTTCACTTTCTGTTGTAAATTTTTTTTTTTAAACTACATTTCTATATACATTTTTCGCAAAATTTATTGTTCTACATGTCTTTGATGAAAAAAATCCAATAAGTGTATATTTATTGGTTTGGGTAAAAGTTATAGCGTTTACAAACTATGGTGCAAAAAAGTGAATTTCCGCATTTTGAAGAAGCTCTGACTTTCTGAGCACCAGTCATGTTTTTTCAGGTGCTAGAATGTCAGGATAGTATAAATACCCCCCAAATGACACCATTTTAGTAAGAAGACACCCCAAAGTATTCGCGGTGGGGCATGGTGAGTTCATGTATCATTTAATTTTTTTTCACAAGTTAGTGGAAAATGACACGTTCTGAGGAAAAAAAATAATAATGAAGTTTCCATTTCTGCTAACTTCTGTCAAAAAAAATAAAAATCTCCCACGGACTCACTATGCCCCTCAGTGAATATCTTGGGGTGTCTACTTTCCGAAATGGGGTCATTTGTGGGGTGTGTTTACTGTTCTGGCATTTTGGGCGGGGCTAAATTGTGAGCAGCCCTGTAAAACCTAAAGGTACTCGTTGGAATTTGGGCCCCTTTGCGCACCCAGGCTGCAAAGAAGTGTCACTCATGTGGTATCGCCGTCACAAGTTAGTGAAATATGAGACTTTGTAAAAAACAAAAATAAAAAAATAAAAATATCAATTTCCGCTAACTTGTGCCAAAAAAAAAAAAAATTCTGTGAACTCGCCATGCCCCTCACGGAATACCTTGGGGTGTCTTCTTTCCAAAATGGGGTCACTTGTGGGGTATTTATACTGCCCTGGCATTTTAGGGAACCTAAAGCGTGAGAATCCAAATGCGTAAAAATGCCGTGTGAAATCCTAAAAGGTACTTATTAGAATTTGGGCCCCTTTGCGCATCTTGGCTGCAAAAAAGTGTCACACATGTGGTATCGCCGTACTCAGGAGAAGTAGGGCAATGAGTTTTGGGGTGTATTTTTATATGTACCCATGCTGGGTGTGAGAAATATCTCTGTAAATGACAACTTTTTAAAAATTTTTATACAAAGTTGTCAATTTACTGAGAGCCGCAGCTTCGCAAAAGATAGAGCATGTCCTATTCTTGTCCGCAATTGTGGACAAGAAAAGGCATTTTCTATATAGTTCTGGCAATGTGCGGATCTGCAAAATGCGGAAAGCTCATTGCCAGTGTCCGTGTTTTACGGATCCGCTGATCCATGGATCCGCAAAACACATACGGACGTCTGAATGAGCCTTACAGGGGGGTGATTAGTGACAGGGGGGGTGACACGGGGTGATCAGGGGGGTGACATGGGGTGATCAGGGGTTAATTGGGGGTTAATCGGGGGTTAATCAGTGACTGGGGGGGGGGGATTGGATGGGGGGGTCTGTGTGGTGATTGGTGCACTTACATAAGTTTCCTTTGGTGGTCCCAAGCAAAAGGGACCACCAGAGGAACGAGCAGCAAGCATATCAGACGCTGTTAACAATACAGCAACTAATAGGCGATTTTTTTTTAACTTCTACAGCCTGCCAGCGCATGATCAGCGCTGGCAGGCTGTAGTTAAAGTTCTCCCAGACGCGATCTTGTGAGCGCGTGCGCGCGCGTTCACAGGAAATCCACCTCCTGGACGCATCCGTGCGTACAGCCGTCGGGAGGCGGTTAAAGAATATCTGGTGATTATTTTTAATTGTCATAACATGTTAATATCTATTTTTTTTTAAATCCCAAAATACTTCAGTTTTTACACTAAGCCTAAAAATAGGCACCACTTCTTGGTCTGTACAGATCACTTTACTTCAGTTATCTGCTTATCATTACTGACAGGAGAACAATGACAGATATTACCTATGTGTATAAATAATACAGGATCCACCATTCACAATAGGTCATATCACAGCTTATCTACTCCATCCTAACCTATGAAGACAGACTTAGGTCTCTTGCACACAAACGTATTTTTTTTCAGTGTTTTGCAGTCCGTTTATAACGGATCCTTGGTTCCGTTTTTTGTTTCCGTTTCGGTTCCGTTGTTCCGTTCCGTTTTTCCGTTTGGCATATACAGTATGCATTAATTGCATAATAAAAATTGGGCTGGTCTTAAAATTTTCAATAGATTGTTCTGAAAAAACAGAACGGATACGGAAGACATACGGATGCATTTCTGTATGCGTTCCTTTTTTGGCGGACCCTTTGACTTGAATGGAGCCACTGAACGTGATTTGCGGACAAGAATAGGACATGGTCTATATTTAAACAGAACAGAAAAAACGGAAACGGAAGGCATACGGAGACACTTCAGTACTTTTTGCAGACCCATTGAAGTGAATGGTTCAGTATACTGAACTGAAAAAACTGCCAGTATACGGTCCGTAAAATACTGTCGTGTGCAAGGGGCCTTATGGAGACGTATTGGCTCTGGCTCTGACCCATTAGCTCTGTGGGAAAACAATATGCAAAGAGGTGTTTCCCAAGGAAAGAAGACTGCCTTGCCAGTGCCACATTGGGGAAGTTGCTCCCTATCAGAGTCAAAATCCAACTTTTTTTTAACAGGCCTTGAGACATAACAAGGGAAAATAGCCAAGCCAGAGATATATCCATAGACAGCTGTTTCAGGGTGCTGGCCAATGCATCCAAAGCACTACACCCAGCCACCCAGAATCCTACTCTGTACTGATGAGGGGCAAGCACCCTGAAACATCTGCCTATGAATTTTGGTGGCAAATTCCCTTTAAAAAAATGGGCAACATAGCAGCTCAGTGGTTAGCACTGGTGCGTTGCAGCTCTGGGGTCCTGGATTTGAATCTGAGTAAGGACAACATCTGCATGGAGTTTGTATGTTCTCCCCGTGACTGCCTGGGTTTCCTCCCAGACCGAGTGCCCAAACTGCAACCCCAAACCCACTTATTTATCGTAAAGTGCCAACACAACAATTTACCCTGAATACTACAGTCCAACATAGTATATCTTCCATGTACGTTATCTTGTGTCTATAACAGCCTGCCTACATTCAGTGCTCTGCCTGTGCCGTTCATAGTGTGCCCTGCGCTGATGACTGGCAGGAATCGTCTAAGGCATGTTGGTACACCATAGACTTTTTCCAGGGTGCGGGTGCCCACAGAGAGGGCTCTTAGTGCCGCCTCTGAGAGCCGTGCCATTGGTTCTCCACCACTGCCCTAGGCATACTGATAGGGAATGTAGATTGTAAGCTCCACTGGGGACAGTGAGTGATGATGTCTGCAAATCTCTGCGGAATATGTCAGCGCTATATAAGTGGGAAAAAAATAAGTAAAATCTATAGCAGAATTCCCTATTTTCATATCATAAACATGGATGTTCAACCTGTAGCCCTTCAACTGTTGCAAAACTACAACTCCCAGCATGCCCTAATAGCTACAGGCCAGGCATGGCAAACCTGCGGCTCTCCAGCTGTTGTAAAACTACAACTCCCACCATGCCCTGCTGTAGGCATTCTGGGCATGCTGCGAGTTGTAGTTTTGCAACAGCTGGAGACCCTCAGGTTGGCAATCCCTGCTATAGGCTGTCCAGGCATGCTGGGAGCTGTAGTTTTGCAACAGCTGGAGAGCCGCAGGTTGGGCATCCCTGTCCTAAACCAATTAGGCCTACTTCAAGGACAAACAGATAATAGATATTTTACAAGTATCCCTCAACAGGACTTTTTCTTCCGTCTTACATTACAGAACAAGATGGAACCGTTATTTGAGCCCATATTAGGATGGATCAAAATGGAATGCCTCTAAAGCAGGGGTGCCCAACCTTTACTGGTTGAGGGCCTCATTGTCAGCCTGCACCAATTCCAAGGGCCGAAAATAAAACTTAAAGGGGCATTACCAACTGAAATACTATATTTATGGCGTATTCAACATAGAGTATATATCATAAATGTCTAGTTACACTTCTAATACTCCCATCTAATGGGAGAATACATAGAAGATACATGTGAACAGCCACAAGACATAGACATACATGTCTGTTACCAGATGGTTGGGGACCGCACAGAATGATATCAAGGGCCCCTGCTCTAAAGGCTTCTGTTTTGCATTCCGTCCTTAAATTCCGGTATATTCCACTATAACCCTGTTATAACGAAACAGTATACCGGAATATACAACACATATGTGAACCCACCCTTAGTCACTTACTAGTATCTCTTCAACACCAAGTTTCTTGCCATTAAAACAGCCAGTACAATTCTGCCAAGGGAAAGAAATATGTCATTCATCGTTACAAAGTAACATGTATCAAATCTAGAAATCTCACTTACTACATTGAAAAGTGTGCTAGTCACAAGGTTAAAGAGGACCTCTCACCTCTCATGGCATGTCTGTTTTAGTAAACGCTGCAATTATAGTTCCTATTAAATAACAATTCTGGAGAATCTAATGTTGTAACTACGGTACAGTCTACCGTTCCTCTGTTATTCCTCATCAAAATATATAAATAAATAGATAACTGGGTGTTACCAGTTGTGGGTGTGTCCCTGCACATTGACACTGTCCAGTCCTTGCTGACAGTGCCAGACTGTGTAGAGATACACCCAATGGATGAAGAGAAATGATAACACCCAGTCATAAATGTGTTCCACAGTTGTTGGGTAACCAGACCCGTCAGGAGGGATAAAAGGTCATCCTTAAATACAAACTCTCTTTACAATGTATGCTGGGCATACATAGATGTACATCACTCAAACCCAGTAATTTTGGTGGGACCAGACGACCGTCTAAGGCAGGGATCAGCAACCTTCGACATTCCACGTGTGGAGAAACTACGACCCCCAGCATGCACACTAGCTTGGCTGTTCACAGAACTCCCACAGAAGTAAATGGAGCATGCTGGGAGTTGTAGTTTCACAACAGCTGGAGTGCCAGAGGTTGCTGACCCCTGATCTAAGATGTATAGTGGTTTCCCTACTGTACCCCAAAGGCAATAAGGATTGGGCAGTTGGATTTCAACTTGCCTGATCCTTTCTTTCTCAAGGAGATCCACCTCTGCCAGAGGAGTCTGCCAGCTGCTTTCTCTCCTTCTTTGTTTAGAACACATGCATTCTTGGCCAAGCCGAGCATACATGGGGCACTAGAAGAAATAGCTTGTTTGGCCAACAAGTGGCTAATGTGTATGGTGATCCCTCAATAATGTATTATTACATACCGGTATGGCTTCTCAATGTAAAGTGATTATATTGCCGTTTTAAACACCAGATACTGGGGGTAAAGTCTGTGATCAGCGATAACTCATTGGGCAGAACCTGTTGCTTTCTCCATTGAGTTATAATGGGTCAGACAAGATTCAGGCCTCTTTCACACTTGCGTTCTGAGGATCCGGCAGGCACTTCCGTCCCGCCGGATACGTCAGAATGCAAGTCGCCTAAAAGCATTAGAAGACTGATCAGGATCCTGATCAGTCTTCGAAATGCTTTCAGGTTACTATAGCAGCCAGGACGCTATTAAAGTCCTGGTTGCCATAGTAGTAGTGGGGAGCGGGGGAGCGGTATACTTACAGTCCGTGCGGCTCCCGGGGCGCTCCAGAATGACGTCAGAGCGCCCCATGCGCATGGATCACGTGATCCATGCGATCACGTGATCCATGCGCGTGGGGCGCCCTGACATCACTCTGGAGCGCCCCTGGAGCCGCACGGATGGTAAGTATACTGCTCCCCCGCTCCCCACTACACTTTACCATGGCAACCATGACTTTAGCGTCCTGGTTGCCATGGTAACCATTGAGAAAAAGCTAAACGTCGGATCCGGTGATGCGCCGAAACGACGTTTAGCTTGAGGCCGGATCCGGATTAATGCCTTTCAATGGGCATTCATTCCGGATCCGGCCTTGCGGCAAGTGTTCAGGATTTTTGGCCAGAGCAAAAAGCGCAGCATGCTGCGGTATTTTCTCCGGCCAAACAACGTTCCGGTCCTGAACTGAAGACATCCTGATGCATCCTGAACGGATTTCTCTCCATTCAGAATGCATTGGGATAATCCTGATCAGGATTTTTCCGGCATAGAGACCTGACGACGGATCTCTATGCCAGAAAACAAAAACGCTAGTGTGAAAGAGCCCTAAGTCAGGTATCAGAAGTTCTTTTGTGCTGAATGCAGTACTGTACCATTCTATCTATTCCGACAGTCAAAACTAAACCCTGAAGAAACAGAAATAACAACAGAGCCCAAAAGTAATTCTGGATTTATAGATAATAGAGGATTTGATACAGTTTCATAAACCATAAAGAGATTAAAATGTAAATGTGCTGCTTAGGCTGAGCTCACACTTCAGTTATTTGGTCAGTTATTTTCATCAGTTATGGCGAGCCAAAACAAGGTGCGGATCATAAACATGGAACATTTGCAAATCTTTCCATTATACCTGATCTCTCAGTAGGCTTCACTACTGGTTTTGGCTCACAATAACTGGAAATAACTGACCAAATACCTGAAGTGTGAACTCAGCCCTAATTCTAATAATTAATAATAGCTGTTTGCTCTTCTTACCAAAAAAACCTTCATTTCTTTTTCAAATTCTGCATAGTATTGGAATCTCTTATCCAACTGCAAAGTCAAAAATACATTAAAAGTCAGTTCAATTGGCAGATAACAAGAAAACAGCACATTTATGCTGCAAGTCAAATTACAGGGTATTTTTTTGCAATGTAACAGGATTTTCTTGAGACAATTTCATTTTGCTAAAGAATGAATGCTAAACTGATCAGATGCTCTCCCACAGCCAGGATTCAGGAACCAGCACTTGGATCTGAATACTTTTGTAACTGCATGTAATTAAACATTTTGCATAACCACCGAGTAAGAAGTATATGTACAGCGCCACCTGCTGTTTGCTCTTTTTCTAATTTCTCTGTCCTGCTCACTGAGATAAAAGCACATGCTCATTTCCAGCCCTCAACTGCTACTGTCTGCAGTAGATGGGATATGCTCTCTAAAAAGTGCACGCCCCCTAAGCTGCCAGCTTGAAATAAATCTAGCAGATCAATTGGAGCAATGAATGGGAAGATCTCTGGATCCATGTGAGGTACCGGGCTGGTTCTAAGTTTGTTAGAAAGAGACTGACATTTACTAGATGATGCCTGGTTTTTATTTTTCATTGATCATGTGATAACCCCTTTAACGTGTTTTACATTACATTTACTGTACCTTATTCCTTCTGTGCTTACAGATCAATTTCTTTGCTATTTCCAGCAGTTGCGGGACACTCTGTGAACAAAACACAATCACATAGCAGTCACTGATTAGCAGCACTGAGCATCTAATTGACTTCTGCAAAATGAATAAATCATAAAATAGTAATAAACAGTTCATGTATGAAAACAATGAAGGGGAATATGCATATAACATATACTGCAGAAAACTAAGACGTGCACATATTCAGACAATTACACTCACTATATATGTACAGTGTATACTGCTGTCTTGTTATAGCCTTCACCAGATTTATTGATACATTTAATGGAAACCTCTAGTTATATAAAGTTTTTTTTTAGATACTGGAAAGTATTTTTTTACCTCCAACGCATATTTCAAGCAGTCATCATCATCCGCATGTTTATTTACAAAGTTATCACAGCGATCAAATGTGGGAACATATGGTTCACATGTTGAGCATTCCTCTGGTGGCTGGGGATCAAGGCTCCCAGACTCTAAAACACACGCAAAAGACACCGTTAGGTAACCCCATACAAATCTTATAGTACATATATAAAACGTGCTGCTGACTATACTTACCCCAGCAGACACCGACACTAGCTAGTGCAAAAAGTAAGATGATCTTCATTGTGTAGATAGCTGAGATCGGCACAAATGTGGATCCTACTCCCTTTTATAGCGAGAAAATCGTTGACATAGTTTACCACCCAGTATACAGATGGCAACTTGTTTTCACCTCTGGCAACTTTCTTGCGGAAATATACCAAAACTTGGCAGAAAAACAATCAACACCTATCATTAGTTTTCACAGCAAATGTGATTTTGTACTTTTTAAATGGGACATTTTTAGTTAACCCCTTCCCACAATCTGGTGTAACTGTACATCAAGATTGCGATCCACCGAATTCCTAAATGTGGTTATAACGCGCTAGCTCCGGAGCCATCTATACCAGGAGCTCTTTAGAATATAGAGTCAATCTCTTAATGCAATGGCAGGGCCCAATAAGCTTCTTGAGATTGTTGCACTGACAGGCATAATACACTGCAATATAGAAATATTGCAGTGTATTATATCATCGATCAAGCTATATAATGTTGTCAGAAAGGCCAAAACTGGTTGTGGCGGTGAGAAGTTAAAGGGGTTGTCCGCTTTTTAGTGTTGATACCCATCCTCAGAATAGGTCATCAATATCAGATTGGCGGGGGGTCCGACACCAGGAACCCCCACTAGAGATGAGCGAACTTTAAAAAAAAGTTTGGCGTTCGGGTTGTGGTAACTCGCGCATCCCGTTATGGATTCCACTATCGCGGCATATGGAATCCATAAGGGGCAGCTTCCACCAACCCGAACTGTTGAACAGCCGAAGGACCTGGGGGTGATGTCACCGTCATGTGATCAGTGCAGGGGGCGTGGCTCAGCGCGGGATCAAATCCAGTGATAGAGGTGTGGCCTAGTGTGGAAAAAATTTGCCACGGTGCACCGCACATAGTGTCCCTCTTCCTTTTTTCAAAAGCTGGGAGGTATGCTGACGGGAGAACGCAGGGAAAGTGTATTGCTGTGTGCATTGTATTCTTGTGCACCCACATTCATAGTTAAGCCCGCTCTGTAGGTACTGTGCTGTCAGTATTATAGGTGTAATTTATCACTGTCTGCACCAAAATTCATAGTTAAACAAAAAGAAAAGCATACAGCACCCTTCAGTAAAGCCAAAAAAATCCAAACGGCTCCTTAGTGGAATAAAATAAAGACATGGAGACAGCGCCAATAAAGTAGTGGAGAAAGAAAATGTTCTTTTAATGCATGTTGTGCATGTTGTGGCAGTCCAAACACATGCTTTTTAATCCCTTCTGTTAGCTGTAGATTTACCGTGCTTGGCCCCATGACAGAGTGGGAAGAGTGGCAATGGCAGCAGTGGCAGTAACAGTGACAATAGTGGCCCCATGACAGAGTGGGGAAAGGGGGCAGCAGCAGTGGCAGTAAGGTAACAAAAAGAAAAAATTAAGCCTGCATTTTGAGCCTCCATAAAGCTTCTTTCAGAAGGTCAGTATTTGATTATTTGATCAGTAATTCTAAGCAAAAACCAGGAGTGGGTCCAAAACATAGACAAAATGTAATGGAAATATTTGCATCTCTTCTGTGTTTTGGACACACTCCTGCTTTTGGCTTACAAATACTGATCAAATACTGATGCAAAATACTGACCGCGTGAAAGAGGCCATTGGCCTTTTTCACACGGTCAGTATTTTGTCAGTATTTTGCATCAGTATTTGATCAATATTTGTAAGCCAAAAACATGAGTGGGTTCAAAACATAGATAAAATATAATGGAAATATTTGCATCTCTTCTGTGTTTTGAACCCACTTCTGCTTTTGGTGTACAAATACTGATCAAATATTGACCAAATAAGGGCTGTGTGAAAGAGGCCTTACGGATGTATTGCATTCCACAGGAGCACTGTACAAGATATATTGCATGGTCGGTTTTACAGTTAAGGTGAAATCTGATGGGGAAGTGGTGGAGGAGAAACGGTTTACTTTGTGAGCTATGATTAGGCAACACAAACATCTGCATTACAGGAAATGGCTGAACTACATCCCATACAGCAAACTTAAATGTACCAGGAGGAACTCTACTATTAACTCTGCCTTTTTAATACAATTGAAGAAATTAGAACAGAAGTTTTTAGAGAAAGGCTACCCTAAAAACTGGTCAAGGGTGCACTAGCATGTAGCCATGCCCTGAGCCAGGCCGAATGTTTAATATCCTGCCCCGAGGACAACAAAACACTCAACATGCCCCCAAACACAATTTAATCACCATGTTTTCTAACGCCCACCAAAATGTACGTGCCATTCTTGCTTTTACTTAAAGGGCTTGTCCAGGCTTTTAACCTCCTCAACCCCCCTAGCTTAAACACCCTTAATGACCAGGCCACTTTTTACTTTTAATTCTGCACTACGCTACTTTCACCGTTTATTGCTCCGTCATACAACTTACCACCCAAATTAATTTTACCTCCTTTTCTTCTCACTAATAGAGCTTTCATTTGTTGATATTTCATTGCTGCTGACATTTTTACTTTTTTTGCTATTAATCAAAAATGACCGAAATTTTTGCAAAAAAATGTCATTTTTCAATTTCTGTTGTAAATTTCTTTTTAAAAAAACTACATTTCTATGTAAATTTTTCTCAAAATTTATTGTTCTACACGTCTTTGATAAAAAAAAAAATCCAATAAGTGTATATTTATTGGTTTGGGTAAAAGTTATAGCGTTTACAAACTATGGTGCAAAAAAGTGAATTTCCGCATTTTGAAGCAGCTCTGACTTTCTGAGCACCTGTCATGTTTCTTCAGGTGCTAGAATGTCAGGAAAGTATAAATACCCCCCAAATGACACCATTTTAGAAGAAGACACCCCAAAGTATTTGCGGAGGGGCATGGCGAGTTCATGTAAAATTTTATTTTTTGTCACAAGTTAGTGGAATATGAGGCATTGTAAAAAAAAATATATCAATTTCCGCAAAAAAAAATATTCTGTGAACTCGCCATGCCCCTCACTAAATACCTTGGGGTGTCTTCTTTCTAAAATAGGGTCACATGTGAGGTGTTTGTACTGCCCTGGCATTTGAGGGTCTCCGCAATCATGACATGTATGGCCAGCATTAGGAGTTTCTGCGATTCTCCTTATATTGAGCATACGGGTAATGAGATTTTTTTTTTCCGTTTAGCCTCTGGGCTGAAAAAAAAAATAAAAAATGAACGGCACAGAGTTTTTCATTCGCATCGATCAATGTGGATGAAAAAATCTCTGCCAAAATCAGTGACTGTGGCACGGTGGGCTGGGCGCTAACTACCTAACAAGTAGCTAAGTAACTGGCGGTGATAAGGGACCCTTATGCCCCATTCACACATCTGCAATTCTGTTTGCGGAACGGAATTGCGGACCCATTAATTTCTATGGGGATAGACTTTGTCCCGCTCGGATCCGGAATTGCGTATCCGCACTTCCGGGTCTGCACTTCCGTTCCGCAAAAATATAGAACATGTCCTATTCTTGTCTGCAATTGCGGACAAGAAAAGGCATTTTCTATATAGTTCTGGCAATATGCGGATCTGCAAAATGCGGAAAGCACATTGCCGGTGTTCGTGTTTTGTGGATCCGCAAAACACATATGGACACATATGTGAATGGAGCCTACTATCAGGGTGATCAGGGAGTCTATATGGGGTGATCAGAGGTTAACAAGGGGTTAATAAGTGACAGGGAGGGTGTAGTGTGGTGCTTGGTGCTACTTAACATAGCTACCTGGTCCTCTGGTGGTCGATCCCAGCAAATGCGTCTGATATACATGTTTGATGGTTTTTATTTTACATCTACAGCCTGCCAGCGATTGATCGTCGCTGGCAGGCTGTAGTATCACTGCCGAGCTGTGCGCCTCTCGCGAGATGATGCACGGATGCGTCCAGGAGGAACAAACCTGCCACCGCCTGGACGCATCCGTGTGTTAGGCGGTCGGCAGGCAGTTAATATTGATGAAAATTTAAACATTACAAGAAATAAGCTACAGTTGTAATTAAACAATTAAGCTTTATTCAATTCATTAATCACTTGGCATCACACAAAAAGTTAAAATGTTTAAAAATTACGGTAGATGGTGTCAAACATATTACATTTACAGTAAGAGTACAAGTATTTATACCAGTATCTTTACAGATTATTACATCCAGTATTGTAAATTTGTTCTCATACATTGATTTCACACCAAACAGTTATTATATATATATGTGCATACTCATGCTAGAATGTATATTGTAGTTAATTGCTCTCACAATGGGACGCTCCTATACAAAGTACATCAAAAATAAAGTGCAAGTGCATACAAGTAAGGCTAATTCTGCGCCAACACTATGAGAGCAAACACCACATCTCAATATTGCATACAATAAACTGAAGGTTTCCAGTAATTCAAAATGTAATACAAAGATACTGACCAAAGTGTAAAGTTACACTGACACCACCGTCACCAAACCCCCGACGCGCGTTTCGCGGTCTGCTTCCTCAAGGGGATAATCACCATACTAAACTGACGATGTTTTATAGTGCCCTAAGCCCACCCCACTGTGTATTGAACCAATCGCTATGTTGCCAAACTCCCCTCACCTGAGAGTTGTTTGATATGTTAGGCCCCGCTCACTATAAGGCGCGTGTCTTCTGCTTACATCCACAGTGCGCGCTGACCCGCGATGACCACGTCACTCAGGCGCGACCGCGACCAGGAGGTCGCGCATCACGCCCAGCGAGGTCGCAATCGCGTCACCGCGCCTGCAGATGCGCAGCAGGGCACGCGCTCCACGGAGTCCATATTGGTTAAGGGAGATGTATTGGCATCATGCAATCACGGTTCATATTGATCCAGATATATTCATTTATGAGAACCCTAACCTATTAAGTCTCAAATACACACCATCGTATTGAACAATGTCCACATGAATGTCAGTACTTGATATTTACATATATGGAATATGCAATGCATAGGATCAAACTGTATACTGAAGATAAATAAGGTAACAACGTTCATCAGCCTTTAGTCTATTGCTGCACACAATATATCACAACCATAATCACTGTATACTATACATAATTCATCCATCATATCTCAGGAGGAGCTTAATACCAAGTGAAAAACATAAGAATATAAATATATAGAAGTGTAAAATATATGAAATAATAATGTGAAGAATGAAAAGTGAAAGAACACCCGTGACATAAAAGTGCAAAAAGTGAAAAAAACCTTATTGATTAATTGATATAAGATTAATTAATAATAATTAATAAAGAATTATAATACATAATCCTGTGTAAAAACAATGCCTCTTATATCCTAGTGTAATAAATATTATTAAAAGATTTTTGTATTACATCATAATAGCTCATATGTAAAGCGTAGTGTCCCGTATATTACTATACACATAGTCCCATTATCAAAATAATATACTAGATCAAAAATTTTTAAATATAATGTGCCTATCATCAACTTATACATAATTATCCATAAATAGCTGCATCATTTATAGATTATAAACAGTGAAAATCACCCACATAAACCCAAAAAAACATATTCACAACCCCTGAATTCCTCCTCAGTTTTTAATCCACTATCACATCTTCAGAAGGGATTAAATTACTTGATATTTAATACATGATTTTGGTCCACCATCTACAAATAAAATATTCATGTCAGTGCCGATATATTCCATTGGAAATTCAAACGAGACTCTACTAGGATAAGGGTCCATCACATCTCAAGTGCTTGTGCATCACAGATCCTAAGTGGAGCAGAACATATGTTATTAATATCACAAACATCAATTCACATAATTTAAAACCATTAAAACTAGGTGCCGGGTTTTAAGGATGATGTTGCATTACAGAAAGGATGAAAATGGGACCTTATCATTCAATCCCCAAGGTGTGTGTGTATTTAATTTCACAATCCATTTGCTTTCAACCTGCTCTAACCGTCGAAATAAGTTGCCTCCCCTCATTCCCAACAAGACTTTATCAATTCCTCTGAATTTGAGGTCCTGCCAACAGTTGTTGTGGTTCTGGCGGAAATGTTTTGCAATGGGTTTTAATTTTAGGAGTTTCTCTCTATCCTCCGGTCCAATCTTTGCCGCTGCCCGAATATCCTTTTGATGTTCTTGAATACGAGTGCGTAAATCACGAGTCGTCATACCAATGTATATAAGATTGCATGGACATGTGGCGTAATAAATTACGCCACTCGTGCTGCAGTTGATATAGTGAACTATATTAAATGTCTGGGCATCTGCAGAGTCTTTAAAGGTATTTGTTTTTATCATCACCTTACAGGTACTACAGTGTCCACATGGGGTTGATCCCCATGTTGGACCCCTAGATCCAAACAGATACTCAGACCTTGGCGACACATAGTGACTTCGCACAAGAATATCACGTAAATTTTTGCTTCTTTTCGCTACAAATATCGGATTCGGTGATAGAATTTTATCAAGATCAGGATCTGATCTCAAAATTGGCCAGAACTTTTGAAAAATCCTCCTCATATTTCCCCATTGACCATTATAGGTGGTAATCATACGTACAGTCTGGGAGGTTGTCGAATCAACCCGAGGTTTTACTGAAAGCAATGAGTCGCGTGGAGTATTCCTCGCTCGTGTATATCCACGCTGAATATCACGTCTATCATACCCTCGTTGTTTGAATCTGTTCTGTAAATTAACAGATTCCTTCTCAAATTCCACTTCGGACGTGCAAATACGCTTGGCTCTTAAAAATTGTCCAGTGGGTATCGCACTGATCTGATGTTTCGGGTGGAATGATGATGCATGGAGCAGTGAGTTCACTGATGTAGACTTCCTATATACTGAGGTTTCCAGGTCTCGATTTTCATTCACTTTGATCTTAATATCTAAAAATCAATTTCCTCCTGGCTTACCGTATGGGTCAATGTGATGTTCCAATCATTGTTGTTCAATCTGTTCAAAAAAATATCCAGTTGTTCCCGTGAACCCTGCCATATAAATAGGACATCATCAATAAAGCGTAGCCACGCTATTACATCACCCTCAACCTCCTCCATTGCTGACTGGACTTTTTGATGTTCCCAATTACCGAGAAACAGATTTGCATATGACGGGGCGCAAGTCGCCCCCATCGCCACTCCTCGCATCTGTAGGTAGTGGCGATCTTTGAATACTAAAATTGTTATGCCTCAGTATAAAGTCCAATAATGTCATTAGCAGATCTATCAGATCCGCCGGAAGGTTCCTCATTTGCAGAAAAAGTCGAGATGATTCAAGTCCCTTCTCATGCAAAATGCATGTATAAAGGGACTCCACATCGCAGGACACCAAGTACATGTCATCCTCCATTTTTACACTTTCTAGCCGCCTCAATACGTCCGTAGAATCTCGGACATATGATGGCAGGCTTTCTACACATGGCTTTAAATAATAGTCAAGAAAGCGGCAGATGGGTTCATTAAGTCCCCACAACCCGACACAATTGGTCTTCCGGGTGGTTTTGTGAGGGACTTGTGCACCTTCGGCAACATATACAATGTTGGTATTACTGGACATTTGGTTACCAGACTTTCATATACCGTTGTTGTGATTAGCCCTCTCTCAATTGCCATTTTTAGTATGTTCTCTAACTCGAATTTGAACTTCTCAGTAGGATTTTCCAACAAGGACTTATAACATGCTTGATCACGTATTTGTCTAAATACTTCAGCCTCATACATTTTCACGGGCCAGATCACCACATTTCCACCCTTGTCCGCTGGTTTAATCACCACATTTTTCATCTTTCTAATTTGTTGTAATGCTATACGCTGATCCCTCGTAAGATTATCATAAGTACGGTATTCAGGTAATTGACGCAATTCCTGCGTCACCATCCTAACAAAGGTCTCAATAGCAGAATTAGTGGACAGGGGTGGAAATGTGGACGACCTGCCCCGGGTGAATGGTGGAAATTTAGCAGTACCCACCTCCTGTTCAAGCAGCAGGGATTCTAGCGTTCGAAGTGCCTCCAGCTCCTCCGGGGCTGAAAAGACATCATCACAGTTTTTCAAAAATGCTTTTTGAAAAAAGCTTCCGGGCAAACAAGAAAGTATCCTTGATTGCCGTAAAGCCATCATATCCGGATACTGGACTGAAGGTGAGCCCCAGAGACAAGACTTGTCTCTGGGGATCAGTTAGAATGATCTCTGACAAATTAATTACCTTCAATTCGTTGCTACGTGTGTCACCCGAACCATCATATTTCCGTTTGATAGGTGTCTTCTGATGCTGCTGCCCATCATTTACCAAACCTCCGGAATTCCTTGACCGCTGAGATGTCTCACTACTCACAGAGGCCGTGGAGCTCATATCCGATTTTGTCTTCCAGCGTTGTGACTGCCACCTGAATATCTTATTCTGCTGGTAATCCATTAGATCCCGCTGAAATTTCCTTGCTTTAATGTCCTGAATTTCTTTCTCCCATCTTTCTTGTTCCGAACTTAGTTCTTGTTCAAAGCTGCTGAGTGTCTCCACTTCCACCAGACCCCGTAACTTCTCCTGTAAAGGGCCTATAGATTTCTCAATTTCATCTAAATGTTTTCGTTCATATCCTATCAACAGCTCTATAAACGTACGGGAACATAGCTTGCATGTTTCCTCCCATCTCTGTTTCAGCAATTCATCCTCAAGTGGAAACGATGGGTACACCTGCACACGTAAACCACGTGGTACAAGATTTTTCACCAAATATTGTTCCAGAGCCGCTTTATTCCACCATGTCTTGGTGCGGCTTTTATACAGACCCTTTAATATTTTTTGGGTTTCCACAACATCCGGTTGAATATTATTACCTGCAATTGCAACATCATCCCTAAAAATCCCAGCAACCTGTGATAGCCACATGGTTTCTTTGGCCCGCAGGTCCATTCTGTATGGGGACCTATAACACAAAATATACAATTAGATAACCAAACCAATGTCCCCCATAAAGTATTAGATCCGATACTCCATTCATTTATTTTACCAATACACTAATATCCAGATCCAAATTGTAAATTTAAACATTACAAGAAATAAGCTACAGTTGTAATTAAACAATTAAGCTTTATTCAATTCATTAATCACTTGGCATCACACAAAAAGTTAAAATGTTTAAAAATTACGGTAGATGGTGTCAAACATATTACATTTACAGTAAGAGTACAAGTATTTATACCAGTATCTTTACAGATTATTACATCCAGTATTGTAAATTTGTACTCATACATTGATTTCACACCAAACAGTTATTATATATATATGTGCATACTCATGCTAGAATGTATATTGTAATTAATTACTCTCACAATGGGACGCTCCTCTACAAAGTACATCAAAAATAAAGTGCAAGTGAATACAAGTAAGGCTAGTTCTGCGCCAACACTATGAGAGTAAACACCACATCTCAATATTGCATACAATAAACTGAAGGTTTCCAGTAATTCAAAATGTAATACAAAGATACTGACCAAAGTGTAAAGTTACACTGACACCACCGTCACCAAACCCCCGACGCTGCTTGCGGTCTGCTTCCTCAAGGGGATAATCACCATACTGAACTGACGATGTTTTATAGTGCCCTAAGCCCACCCCACTATGTATTGAACCAATCGCTATGTTGCCAAACTCCCCCTCACCTGATAGTTGTTTGATATGTTAGGCCCCGCTCACTATAAGGCGCGTGTCTTCTGCTTACATCCACAGTGCGCGCTGACCCGCGATGACCACGTCACTCAGGCGCGACCGCGACCAGAAGGTCGCGCATCACGCCCAGCGAGGCCGCAATCGCGTCACCGCGCCTGCAGATGCGCAGCAGGGCACGCGCTCCACGGAGTCCATATTGGTTAAGGGAGATGTATTGGCATCATGCAATCACGGTTCATATTGATCCAGATATATTCATTTATGAGAACCCTAACCTATTAAGTCTCAAATACACACCATCGTATTGAACAATGTCCACATGGATGTCAGTACTTGATATTTACATATATGGAATATGCAATGCATAGGATCCAACTATATACTGAAGATAAATAAGGTAACAACATTCATCAGCCTTTAATCTATTGCTGCACACAATATATCACAACCATAATCACTGTATACTATACATAATTCATCCATCATATCTCAGGAGGAGCTTAATACCAAGTGAAAAACATAAGAATATAAATATATAAAAGTGTAAAATATATGAAATAATAATGTGAAAAATGAAAAGTGAAAGAACACCAGTGACATAAAAGTGCAAAAAAGTGAAAATCTGATAGATCTGCTAATGACATTATTGGACTTTATACTGAGGCATAACAATTTTGTATTTAAAGATCGCCACTACCTACAGATGCGAGGAGTGGTGATGGGGGCGACTTGCGCCCCGTCATATGCAAATCTGTTTCTCGGTAATTGGGAACATCAAAAAGTCCAGTCAGCAATGGAGGAGGTTGAGGGTGATGTAATAGCGTGGCTACGCTTTATTGATGATGTCCTATTTATATGGCAGGGTTCACGGGAACAACTGGATATTTTTTTGAACAGATTGAACAACAATGATTGGAACATCACATTGACCCATACGGTAAGCCAGGAGGAAATTGATTTTTTAGATATTAAGATCAAAGTGAATGAAAATCGAGACCTGGAAACCTCAGTATATAGGAAGTCTACATCAGTGAACTCACTGCTCCATGCATCATCATTCCACCCGAAACATCAGATCAGTGCGATACCCACTGGACAATTTTTAAGAGCCAAGCGTATTTGCACGTCCGAAGTGGAATTTGAGAAGGAATCTGTTAATTTACAGAACAGATTCAAACAACGAGGGTATGATAGACGTGATATTCAGCGTGGATATACACGAGCGAGGAATACTCCACGCGACTCATTGCTTTCAGTAAAACCTCGGGTTGATTCGACAACCTCCCAGACTGTACGTATGATTACCACCTATAATGGTCAATGGGGAAATATGAGGAGGATTTTTCAAAAGTTCTGGCCAATTTTGAGATCAGATCCTGATCTTGATAAAATTCTATCACCGAATGCGATATTTGTAGCGAAAAGAAGCAAAAATCTACGTGATATTCTTGTGCAAAGTCACTATGTATCGCCAAGGTCTGAGTATCTGTTTGGATCTAGGGGTCCAACATGGGGATCAACCCCATGTGGACACTGTAGTACCTGTAAGGTGATGATAAAAACAAATACCTTTAAAGACTCTGCAGATGCTCAGACATTTAATATAGTTCACTATATTAACTGCAGCACGAGTGGCGTAATTTATTACGCCACATGTCCATGCAATCTTATATACATTGGTATGACGACTCGTGATTTACGCACTCGTATTCAAGAACATCAAAAGGATATTCGGGCAGCGGCAAAGATTGGACCGGAGGATAGAGAGAAACTCCTAAAATTAAAACCCATTGCAAAACATTTCCGCCAGAACCACAACAACTGTTGGCAGGACCTCAAATTCAGAGGAATTGATAAAGTCTTGTCGGAAATGAGGGGAGGCAACTTATTTCGACGGTTAGAGCAGGTTGAAAGCAAATGGATTGTGAAATTAAATACACACACACCCTGGGGATTGAACGATAAGGTCCCATTTTGATCCTTTCTGTAATGCAACATCATCCTTAAAACCCGGCACCTAGTTTTAATGGTTTTAAATTATGTGAATTGATGTTTGTGATATTAATAACATATGTTCTGCTCCACTTAGAATCTGTGATGCACAAGCACTTGAGATGTGATGGACCCTTATCCTAGTAGAGTCTTGTTTGAATTTCCAATGGAATATATCGGCACTGACATGAATATTTTATTTGTAGATGGTGAACCAAAATCATGTATTAAATATCAAGTAATTTAATCCCTTCTGAAGATGTGATAGTGGATTAAAAAACTGAGGAGGAATTCAGGGGCTGTGAATATTTTTTGGGTTTATGTGGGTGATTTTCACTGTTTATAATCTATAAATGATGTAGCTATTTATGGATAATTATGTATAAGTTGATGATAGGCACATTATATTTAAAAATTTTTTAGATCTAGGATATTATTTTGATAATGGGACTATGTGTATAGTAATATATGGGACACTACGCTTTACATATGAGCTATTATGATTTAATACAAAAAATCTTTTTAATAATATTTATTACACTAGGATATATGAGGCATTGTTTTTTTACACATGATTATGTATTATAATTCTTTATTAATTATTATTAATTAATCTTATATCAATTAATCAATAAGGTTTTTATTCACTTTTTTGCACTTTTATGTCACGGGTGTTCTTTCACTTTTCATTTTTCACATTATTATTTCATATATTTTACACTTCTATATATTTATATTCTTATGTTTTTCACTTGGTATTAAGCTCCTCCTGAGATATGATGGATGAATTATGTATAGTATACAGTGATTATGGTTGTGATATATTGTGTGCAGCAATAGACTAAAGGCTGATGAACGTTGTTACCTTATTTATCTTCAGTATACAGTTGGATCCTATGCATTGCATATTCCATATATGTAAATATCAAGTACTGACATCCATGTGGACATTGTTCAATACGATGGTGTGTATTTGAGACTTAATAGGTTAGCGTTCTCATAAATGAATATATCTGGATCAATATGAACCGTGATTGCATGATGCCAATACATCTCCCTTAACCAATATGGACTCCGTGGAGCGCGTGCCCTGCTGCGCATCTGCAGGCGCGGTGACGCGATTGCGGCCTCGCTGGGCGTGATGCGCGACCTTCTGGTCGCGGTCGCGCCTGAGTGACGTGGTCATCGCGGGTCAGCGCGCACTGTGGATGTAAGCAGAAGACACGCGCCTTATAGTGAGCGGGGCCTAACATATCAAACAACTATCAGGTGAGGGGGAGTTTGGCAACATAGCGATTGGTTCAATACATAGTGGGGTGGGCTTAGGGCACTATAAAACATCGTCAGTTCAGTATGGTGATTATCCCCTTGAGGAAGCAGACCGCGAAACGCGCGTCGGGGGTTTGGTGACGGTGGTGTCAGTGTAACTTTACACTTTGGTCAGTATCTTTGTATTACATTTTGAATTACTGGAAACCTTCAGTTTATTGTATGCAATATTGAGATGTGGTGTTTACTCTCATAGTGTTGGCGCAGAACTAGCCTTACTTGTATGCACTTGCACTTTATTTTTGATGTACTTTGTAGAGGAGCGTCCCATTGTGAGAGTAATTAATTACAATATACATTCTAGCATGAGTATGCACATATATATAATAACTGTTTGGTGTGAAATCAATGTATGAGTACATCCAATACTGGATGTAATAATCTGTAAAGATACTGGTATAAATACTTGTACTCTTACTGTAAATGTAATATGTTTGACACCATCTACCGTAATTTTTAAACATTTTAACTTTTTGTGTGATGCCAAGTGATTATTTTATTTTCATTTTATTTATCTCCAAATGGCAAATTTATATTTATTGATGCATGTACTTATGTATTTATTCCAATCATGTGACTATTTAATCTTCATTTATGCATTTGCCCTGTACTGGGAAAATTCCCACCAAAACTCTCTTAAATTGTGTATACTTGCCTCTTCTTGTATCACGTCTCTTGGTCTGAAGAATGGGTTGTACCAGCCCTGAAACGCGTATACTATTACCTCTATATTTACCTACCTGGCACTGCGTTTCTTGAAGGGAGAAGTTTGGCTGCACCAACTACCAATTGATTTATCACTATCTTAGGAGTTACGCTCCCAGCGCAACCCATCCATTAGCCCTCCATTAGCTTTCTTCCATATGCATCATATAATCCTACCGAATGCGCTGCTCTCCCTTTATTTTCTTATAGCATCAGAATGGTCGCTGAAGGACGTGGCCTGAAGTAACGGCCCATTTTGCACAATATTCCAATTTGCCGGCATACTAGAGTATGATCATTAGCAGCAGAATGATCTATTCTGTTGCATCAGGCATCAGTGTCTGGAAATCCTAGTTGATCCACTCCTGATTCATCTTTATGAAGGTTAGTCTCTAAACATTTTGGAAGTAGAGGCGAGTTCTTTTAGAGGTAACTATGCACCCCGGACTGACCATACCGGCGGCGGCGGCAGCGGCAGGGAGAGATGAGCGCTCTCTGCCTGAGGAGGTGGTGATGGTGAGTACAATAAAGGAATTCAAAAGGGGACTGTATTTCTGGAGTGTAATAATATTACAGGTTATAGCTACTAGAGAGAGGTCGTTGATCCAGGGAATTATTCTGAATTGCCTGATTGGAGTGGGGAAAATTGGTTTCTGCCTCACAGGGGTTTTTTGCCTTCCTCTGGATCAACTTATAGGAAACAGTCCGAACTGGATGGACAAATGTCTTTTTTTGGTCATATATACTATGTTATTATGTCATGGAGGTAAGTATAAGTGTTTATTGTTTTAATTATTTTTAGTACAGTAAGGAAGAGGGGGATGGGGCCCTATATACTGGCACATTATGGGGGGAGCACTATGGAGAAGGAGGGGAAGGAGAACTATGGGTGCATCTAATGGGGGCCCTATATACTGGCACATTATGGGGGGCATTATGGAGAAGGGGGGGATAGAGCACTATGGGGGCATCTATTGGGGGCCCCTATATATTGGCACATTATGGGGGGGCACTATGGGGAAGGGGGAGAAGAGTACTATGGGGGCATTATATAGGGGCATTTAATACTGGTGCCTATTTTGGTGCCACTATGGGGAAGGGGGAAGAGAAGCATTATGGGGGCATCTATGTGGGGCAGTCTGTAGGGGCATTTTATAGTGCCACATTATGAAGAGCACTATGGAGATGGGGGAGGAGCACTATGGGGGCATCTTCTGGGGGCACTATATAGAACGGGGAGGAGCACTATGGGGCATCTTCTGGGGGCACTATATAGGAGTATTTTACACTGGCACAAATTATAGGGGCACTATGGGTGCCTTAGCTCAACTGGGGACGCTAAGTGTTTTTTGTAGTGGCACACAGTACTGGTCATTGGATCACATGAGGTCAGTCTGGGTGCCTTGGCTCTACTGGGGGTCACTAAGGTGTTTTTTTTTTTTTACTGACACACATAACGGGGCATTTTTTGTACTAGCGCACATTATAGGGGGGCTTTATTACAACTGGGGGACTATGGGAGCATTATTACTTCTGGGACACAATTACTGTTGGGGGCACTGTAGGAGCACTATTACTACTAAGTGCACTCTGGCACAGAATTATTACTATTGCTGGGATTTTGGGGAGCCCTATTACTGTGGGGGCACCCTGGCACAGTATCAGCTTAGCACAGTTATTTTTGGGGGACATTATGGTTACACTATTAGTGACAGGGACACTATTTGCTGGGTGCAGTTATTTTTTAGAGCATTGTGTTCCAATAATTATTGAAGGGGGCGCTATCTGTGTGTAACTAGTATTTTCAGGGGGTTTATCTGTTTCTACAGTATAGTTTTGGGGGGCACAGCATCTCAGTATTAGGGGTGCATGATGGGATGTTGAGAAGGAGGGAGGAAAAGTAGGAAACTAAGATGTCTTTCTGTCTGTCAAACTCTGCAGAGATGAGAGATGCTGAAAGATATCCTCATGGTGGGCTGGTCTGAATGGAGAAGATGAAGAAAGAGAACATCTACATCAAAGGAGACGTCACTGGATGTAAGAGTCATGGGCGCGATATGTGTGTGGGACTGTGTGTAGGTGTGGATTGAGGGTGGGCAGGGACACAGGGGCCCCATAATCTCCTATTGCCCTGGGAAGTGCCCCTCCCGAGAGGTTCTGGATCCGCCACTGCGCCGCACTGAACACTTTTTCTGATACCACACTACAGGCCGGGCAGGAAAGCATGCCCATGGCAAACTTGGACAGTTGCGGCCACACTTAAAGTTTGCATGCCCAGTAGTCCAAGGGATCTTGGATCATGGGTGACAGGGTGCAGTCCAAGTATGCCAACACCTGCTGGTTGAGGTTTTGTTGCATGTCTTGCTGCTGCTGGGTGGTTTCTTCAGTAGGCGGCTGAAGAAAACTGCTCATCAGAGTCTCGTGATTGAAGTTGCTGTATATGGAGCTGGTACTGCTTCTGCCCTCTCCAACACCATCACTACCACCAGTCATGGCAGTCCCCCCGGTCAGACCTTCCTGCATCCCTCTCAGAAGGTCTAAAAAATGCTCCTATTTTTGACTGGTAGCGAGGGTCTAACTATGTGGATAGCCAGTAGTCATCCCTCTGCCAAATCCTGACATCTAGTTATGTATAAAATTCCTGGGCATTTATGTCTTCCTCCTCCTCCCCTGCTAGTTCATCCTTCTCAGGGCTCAGGTGGCAATGAAATGGAGGTGCCACATATTCTGTCCCCTCGCCAATCAGATTTGTCAGCATCCCCTCCAGGACGTGAAGGAGTGGAATTGTAGTACCCCAGAGTCGGCTTTACCATTCTTACACCTAGCTACTGTCTCTAATGTCTAGCAAAGAATGTCATCTGTGTATTTAATTCTAGGTCCTCTGATACTGTGCCGTAATAATATTGTTATGTAATTGTTATTACATGCACTGTGCCTGGCTGTCCAGCAGGTGGCAGTGTATCTGGCAGAGTACCTTTAGATAGAATGGAATGTACCATTCCATTCTCCCATTTTTGGGCAGAAGTGGGCGAATCATGCTGCCTACCAAGGGAGAGGTCGCAGGAAGCTGTAGTTTAGTTGAGGAGTTGAGTGTGGAGTTAGGAGCGAGAGAGTGAAGCGGCATGGTGTGGTGAGGGAGGGTTTCCCCTCACTACTGCAGGAGCTTTGGGAAAGTAGCTCAGAGAGCAGCCCACTTCTGATTAGTGTTTAACGCGAATATTCGAATTTTTATCACGAATATCGGCACTTCAAAAATTCGCGAATATTTCGAATATAGTGATATATATTCGTAAAAACGAATATTCGTTTTTTGTTTTTGTTTTTTTTTTTCCATCTGAAGCCATTACCAAGTATACCTACCTGCTTCTTGCTTGTGGGCCAATGTGAGAAGGCTGCAGTATTGTAGTCTGTAGTGAATTAGAATATTCTTCATTATTTATTTATTTTTTCTCTTATGCAAATTTTTTTTCCATCTGAAGTCATGATTCCTCCCTGCTTAAGTTGCTTTTGGGCCAATGACTGTTCACATTAAATTGGAAAAAATGACGAATATTCTAAAAAAAGAATATATAGCACTATATTCTAAGAGCACCGTGACACAAACTGTTAGGGTCACAACATACCACTCATCATTCCTAAACACTGGGACTCAATAGCCCCTGGGGTGCAGCCCGCCACAAAATGACACAATTCATCTGAATGACAAATAAAGTGGCCTCCTCAAAGGGCCTGAGGAAATGGCACGTCTCACGCATGAGCTGCCACTTGGAAGCTACACCAGGTAGTAGATCTGTTGGTCTGCAGCATTAAGAAATTGTTTACCGCCTTCCTCTGCTCATACAAGCAGTCTAAAATATAGAGTGCGGAGTACCAACGTGATGTCGGATATCAGGTGATGTTGGGGATTTGCCTTTGCAGCTAAAGGAGGGCGTGTTTTGCACAGTAAGAGTGGCTGAAGTGCATGCACAGTTTCCTGGACAGCTCTTGCAGTTGCTCAGTGAAAGACTTGAGGAACCTGATGACAACGAGATTGAAGACGTGTGCCATGCAGGATGCATGGGTCAGCTCTCCCTGACACAGCGCAGAGAAAATTTTCTTCCTGTTATCAGTAACCATGATTCCTATCTCCAGTTGATGAGGAGACAGCCTGTGTTTAATATCTTTATTGATGACGCTGAGCAGTTCATCCCCGGTGTGGCTCCGTCATCTCCGGCGTGGCAGCTGCATCAGGCTGTAACACTAAAAAAGTGGCACGGTTTTTCCACGCCACTTTATGGTAAGTTTCTAGGTGTTCATGCAGGGCTGAAGTGCCAATTAGCATCCTTGGCTGCGCCTCACCTTCTGCCCACACATCCTGCATATCCACAATCTAACGGCCCCAGCAACTTGTGAAAAATTCCCACAGTGGCGAGTATGGTATTTTCCATCCAACACTGTATGATGCCTGCCTGCCGCTGCTTTTAAGAACCCGTGCACTGCTAGTTTGTTCCTCACAGGTAGTCTCCTAAATAGCAGATGGTATACACCTCCTGCGCTTGGCTGCCGATCTCCCACTGCTTCCACCCAGGTGTCTCATGGGCATGCTTCCATCCTGCTGTTTCAAGGGCACGCTTCCCCCCTGCTGTCTCATAGGTGCGCTTCCACCCTGCTGTCTAACGGGAACACTGACATCCTCGCCCCCTGATTATGACAATGCTTCCTCTTCACCCAACTCCCACGTGCAATTGGTTACATCATCATCTACATCTGTTTGGTCATCACTTGTGTTACCATTATGGAAGCGCTCATTAGTACCGGAGGACTGGGAGGTGGCGACGGCTCTGTACTCACCGCTTCCTGGTCCTCGGCTGTTGGCTGTGCTGTGGCTGCGCATAGTGTGACCTCAGCACAGTCGGCAGCAGAAAGAGCAGGAGGAGAGCTGGAAGTGAGGAGCAGCAGCGTCGGGAGCAGGAGAGGTAAGTGTTTTTTTTATTTTATTCTCTCTGTGGCAGGGTGGCTGATTCAAAGGCTATTGGCTGATAATCTGAGGCATGGGGGATGATATGGGGGCTAATGACAGGCATGGGTTCTGATATCAGATAATGGAGGCTGATTCAAAGGCTGAGGGCTGATAATCTGTGGCATGGGGGAAGATATGAGGACTGATGAAAGGCATGGGGGATGATATTAGCCAATGGGGGCTGATGAGAGGCATATGGGGCTTATGAGAGGCATATGGGGCTGATGAGAGGCATGGGGGCTGATGACAGACATATGGGGGCTGATGAGAGGCATATGGGGGCTGATAAGAGGCATGGGGGCTGATTAGAGACATATGGGGGCTGATGAGAGGCATGGGGGCTGATGAGAGGCATATGGGGGGTGATGATAGACATGGGGCACTTTACTGAGGTCTGATTGGGGGTGATTCACATTGGGGTCTGATTAATAATCATAGAGACCGCGCCACTTCAGATAGATACAGATCTGACCAAATTGTGATAGATGGACAACTATCTTGATATAGTCAATTACTGTTATGTAAAGCGTGGACTCCACAATGACTCTCGTCTGCACCTCCTATATTTGAAAGGACAGAATAGCCAAGCCTAGTGAAGTACTGCTAGCACTTGATACCAAACCAGCATTTATTGTACTTACAAGATTCCATAAAACATGAGCATATAAAATTTAAAACCGGTCTCCCATCACTAGCCCGACCCGGGTTTTGCCTCTGCTTTGTCAGGGGCATATGTGCCACCTTTCGGGGGTTTGTCTCTTATACCTTGCCTTGAGAAACTCCTCCCTCTATTTGCATAATATTCCTTTCAAGCTTTCATTATAATTCATTTCATGCCTTCTCATACACAATTGCATATCCGTATCTAATTCATATTATAAAATCACAAAATAAAAATTCTATGTACAGGTAGGAGTTCCAACCCTCCCCAAAAAATGAATATTTCCTCAAACTATCCAAATGACCAAATTCTTCTTCCTCGATCACATGGGGTATAAACACCAATTAAAATCCACATCCACAAGCTTTATTCATGATCACGCTTATTACCCAGCCAATCACAAATTAGCCCTTTATTTCCTTTCTTAAATCTACATGATCACATGTCATTGTGTCTGCCTATTAGAGATGAGCGAATTGAAGTTGACGAAGTGGAATTCGATCCGAATTTTAGGAAAAATTCGATGCGCACCCAATCTGAATTTCCTCACACTTCGTGTTAACGAGTCGCATTTTTTCCTAAAATGGCTGCTGCACATGTTAGGACATGGAGCAAAGAACTCTGGGAACAAGGGATCACCCACAATGCCATGCATCCAACCAATCAGCAGCCAGATAGCCCTGTGATGTCGTGGCAATATATATAGCCTCAGCCATCTTGGATTCAGCTATATTCCAGTGTACTTAGTGTAGGCAGAGATGTCAGCAACCGCTAAGGACAGTGCTAGGAAAGGCTTGAAAACTTTTATTTTGCTGAATAGAAGTTCAGGGAAAGGCTAGAGAGGAATCATTCCACAGTATTGAAGCAGAACAGGGTCCATTAAGGGAGTGTACAGCCTGGGTAATAAGAACAATCCTATTACACTTTGCTACACTGACTGGGGATCCAAATTGCCATTATACAGCTCTGTAATTCCAGCAAACCGTTCTTGTTATTGGGTGCAAGTGCTGTGTGATACAGCCATTAACAGGGTGTATTAATAGGAAATATTTCTATGTCTTATTTGCCTTTGTGCGGTGCAGTTATATGTTCTAAAGCCTTTTTCGTGTGTATTAGTGGGAAAAAGGGCTTATTAGCCGTTCTGTGGTGAAGTGAGAAAATTGCAGCCCTTTTTGGCGTGTATTAGTGGCAAAAAAGTATAATTTGCCGTTCAGCGGTGCAGTTACATGTTCTAAAGCCTTTTTTGGCGCGTTTTAGTGGCAAAAAAGTATTATTTGCCGTTCAGCGGTGCAGTTATATGTTCTAAAGCCTTTTTTGTTGTGTATTAGTGGCAAAAAAAGGATTATTTGCAGTTGTGTGGTGAAGTGACAAAATTGCAGCCTTTTTTGGGGTGTATTAATTTCCTTTTTATTTACTTATTTGACCTAACAGTATGTCAGACAGAGAAGTGACAGGACCTGCACAGGGGAGTGGTAGAGGCTTAAATGTTTCTGGCGCAGGCACAGGTTGCAGCAGAATAAGGGGGCGTGGCAGCAGGGGTCACTTCCAGAGGGATAACTTCTGGTTCTCCACCTTGTTAGACCCTCGCTACTGGTCCAAAATGGGGGCCTTTTTTACACCCACTGAGGGGGGAGGACAAACTGAACTACTACTACATCCTATGTAGTCAGTTGGCCACTGCCTCTCTGCAACATCGTCCATCCTCTCGCAGGTCTGACCGGGGGGCCCTCTGCGCTCTATTTCCACTGCCATGTGGGGGGTAGGAGCAGTACAAGCTCCATCAGCAGCAGCTTCAGTCTAGATTAGATGATGAGCAGCTTTCTTAACCCGCCTAGTGACAAAACTACTCACCAGCAGCAGCAGCTAGACCTGGAGCAGAACTTAAACCAGCAGGTGGTGGCATACTTGGACAGCACCCTGCCACCCCACATTGAAGATCCGCTGGACTACTGGGGAGCCAAACTGGATTTGTGGTTGCAACTGGCTGAGTTTGCCCTGGAAAAGCTGTCCTGTCCAGCCAGTAGTGTGGCATTAGAGCAGGTGTTTAGTGCGGCGGGGGCCATAGTTACCCCAAAGAGAACTCGCCTGTCCACCCAAAATGTGGAGAGACTGACCTTTGTCAAGATGATTTAGGCGTGGATCAGCCAGGATTTCCACCCACCAATGCCTGATGCATCAGATTAGATCATCCATGCTGCCTCACCCAAACCTTGACAAAAGAGACCGGTTTCTTCTGGCTGCCTGCCTCAGCTACTATTCTGATGCTGCCACCCGCCTGATGCCACACATTTGATGCCAAGTGCTCCTTCTCACACCCACCATTGTCAGCAGGTACTGTTATTGCCACCCACCTCCCCACTCTGTCACCGGGTCACTCTGTAGTCTCCTGAAGCTGCTGCCACCTCACCACTCAGGTCTCCTCATGCTGCTGCTGCCACCTCCACACTATGTCATTGTGCCACTCTGTGGTCTCCTAATGATGCTGCCACCTCCACACAATGTCACCTTGCCACTCTGTGGTCTCCTCATGCTGCTGCTAAATCAACAATATGTCACTGGGCCACTCTGTGGCCTCCTCATGCTGCTGCTACCACCTCCACACTATGTCACCTTGCCAGTCTGTGTCCTCATCATGCTGCTGCCACCTCCACACTATGTCACCTTGCCAGTCGGCGGCCTTCTCATCCTGCTGCCACCTCCACACTATGTCACCTGTCAGTCTGTGGCCTCCTCATGCTTCTGCTGCCACCTCCACACTATGTCACCTTTCCACTCTGTGGTCTCCTCATGCTGCTGCTAAATCAACACTGTCACTGGGCCTCTCTGTGGCCTCCTCATGCTGCTGCCACTGCCATTTCCACACTATGTCACCTTTCCACTCTGTGGTCTCCTCATGCTGCTGCCAACTCACAACTCTGTCTCTGGGCCACTTTGTGCTCTCCTCATGCAACTGCCACATCAACAGTATGTCACCATGCCAGTCTATGGCCTCACCACATTGCTGCTAACTCAACACTATGTCACTGGGCCACACTGTGGCTTCCTCATGATGCTGCCGCTGCCACTTCCACACTATGTCACCTTTCCACTCTGTGGTCTCCTCATGCTGCTGCCAACTCACAACTCTGTCTCTGGGCCACTTTGTGCTCTCCTCATGCAACTGCCACCTCCACACTCTGTCACCTTGCCACTCTGTGGCCTCCTCATGCTGCTGCTGACACATCAACACTATGTCACCTTGCCAGTCTATGGCCTCCCCACGTTGATGCTAACTCAACACTATGTCACTGGGCCACACTGTGGCTTCCTCATGCTGCTGCCACCTCAACAGTATTTTAATAGGCCACTCTGTGGTCTCCTCATGCTGCTGCCACCTCAACACTATGTCATTGGGCCACTCTCCCACCTTCCCCACTCCTTCACTGGGCCACTATTTTGCCTTTTTTGGTCTGGTTGACATCATCATTTATTTGACCCTTCTTCTGATCTGTCCGAAGGAAGGAAGGAAGAAAAAATGAGATGCACAACGGATCCTGTCTGTGTAGCAGCTGTAAGGCCTGTATGGTCCCATCAGAATTGGCTTATGATTTGGTAGCCATAAGCAGGAGTGGGCACAAAACACAGAAGACATGCAAATATTCCATTCACGGGTCATCTCTATTTTGGATCCACTGCTGTTTTTTTTTTTTTTTTTGGCTTAAGCAATACTGATGGATTACTGATAGAGATGAGTGAACACCTGGATGTTCGGGTTCGAGAAGTTCGGCCGAACTCGACCCGGACTTTATCCCGAACCCCATTGAAGTCAATGGGGACCCGAACTTTTGGGCACTAAAAAGGCTGTAAAATAGTCCAGGAAAGGGCTAGAGGGCTGCAAAAGGCAGCAAAATGTAGGTAAATGCCCTGCAAACAAATGTGGATAGGAAAATGAATTAAAATAAAATAAATAAAAATTAACCAATATCAATTGGAGAGAGGCCCCATAGCAGAGAATCATGCGTCATATCACCCACCACTGGAAAGGCCACTTTCAGTTATTTCAGCCCAGCACCCAGACTGAGGCTACAGGTCCCACAGCAAGGAATCATGCATCATATCACCCATCACTGGAGAAGGCCACTCAGTTATTTCAGCCCAGCACCCAGACCGAGGATACAGGTCCCACAGCAAGGAATCATGCGTCATATCACCCACCACTGGAGAAGGCCACTTTCAGTTATTTCGGCCCCAGCACCCAGACAGAGGAGAGAGGTCCCACAGCAAGGAATCATGCGTCATATCACCCACCACTGGAAAAGGCCACTTTCAGTTATTTCGGCCCAGCACCCAGACCGAGGATTCAGGTCCCACAGCAAGGAATCATGCGTCATTTCACCCACCACTAGAGAAGGCCACTTTCAGTTATTTCGGCCCAGCACCCAGACAGAGGAGAGGTTTAATCAACTTTGGGTTGCACAGCAAGATCATGGTAAAGTTAAAAAAATGAGGATTCAATAAAGAAGTGCCCCGGAGTACAAGAATACATGGTTGAGGGGGAGGCAGTTGTAAATGTCTATTCTGCACAAGGGAGGCACAGGTCCTGTGGGATCCATGCCTGGTTCCTTTTTATGAACGTCAGCTTCTCCACGCTGGCTGTGGACAGGCGGCTGCGTTTGTCAGTAATGACGCCCCCTGCCGTGCTGAATACATGTTCAGACAAAACGCTGTCCGCTGGGCAGGCCAGCACCTCCAAGGCATAAAATGCTAACTCTGGCCACGTGGACAATTTGGAGACCCAGAAGTTGAATGGGGTCGAACCATCAGTCAGTACGTGGAGGGGTGTGCACACGTACTGTTCAACCATGTTAGTGAAATGCTGCCTCCTGCTAACACGTTCAGGTGTTGGTGCAGTTAGCTGTGGCGTGGAGACAAAACTTTTCCACATTTCTGCCATGCTAACCCTGCCCTCAGAGGAGCTGGCCGTGACACTGCTGCGTTTGCGACCTCTTGCTCCTCCTCTGCCTTCGCCTTGGGCTTCCACCTGTTCCCCTGTGACATTTGGGAATGCTCTCAGGAGCGCGTCTACCAGCATGCGCTTGTACTGTACTCGCGCATCTTCCTATCACGCTCCAGTGCAGGAAGTAAGGTGGACACATTGTCTTTGTATCAGGGATCCAGCAGGGTGGCAACCCAGTAGTCCGCACACGTTAAAATGTGGGCAACTCTGCTGTCGTTGCACAGGCACTGCAGCATGTAGTCGCTCATGTGTGCCAGGCTCCCCAGAGGTAAGGACAAGCTGTCCTCTGTGGGAGGCGTATCGTCATCGTCCTCCATATCCCCCCAGCCACGCACCAGTGATGGGCCTGAGGTGTGTCGGGTGCCACCCCGCTGTGAACCTGCTTCATCCTCATCCTCCTCCACCTCCTCCTCATCCTCCTCGTCCTCCAGTAGTGGGCCCTGGCTGGCCACATTTGTACCTGGCCTCTGCTGTTGCAAAAAACATCCCTCTGAGCCACTTCTAACAGACTGGCCTGAAAGTGCTAAAAATGACCCCTCATCCTCCTCCTCCTCCTCCTGGGCCACTTCCTCTTCCATCATCGCCCTAAGCGTTTTCTCAAGGAGACATAGAAGTGGTATTGTAACGTTGATAACCACGTCATCGCCACTGGCCATGTTGGTGGAGTATTCCAAACAGCGCAACAGGGCACACAGGTCTCGCATGGAGGCCCAATCATTGGTGGTGAAGTGGTGCTGTTCCGCAGTGTGAGTGACACGTGCGTGCTGCAGCTGAAACTCCACTATGGCCTGCTGCTGCTCGCACAGTCTCAAGCATGTGCAAGGTGGAACTCCACCTGGTGGGCACATCGCATATGAGGCGGTGAGCGGGAAGGCCGAAGTTCCGCTGTAGCGCAGACAGGCGAGCAGCGGCAGGATGTGAACACCGGAAGCGCACAGACGGCCCGCACTTTATGCAGCAGCTCTGACATGTCGGGGTAGTTTTGAATGAACTTCTGCACCACCAAATTCAGCACATGCGCCAGCCAAGGGATGTGTGTCAAACCGGCTAGTCCCAGAGCTGCGACGAGATTTCGCCCATTATCGCACACCACCAGGCCGGGCTTGAGGCCCACCGGCAGAAACCACTCGTCGGTCTGTTGTTCAATACCCCGCCACAACTTCAGCGCGGTGTGGGGCCTGTCCCCCAAACATATGAGTTTCAGAATGGCCTGCTGACGTTTCCCCGGGCTGTGCTGAAGTTGGTGGTGAAGGTGTGTGGCTGACTGGATGAGCAGGTGGAAACAGAGGAGAAGGAAGCCGAGTAGGAGGAGGAGGCTACAGAAGGCAAAGAATGATGCCCTGCGATCCTTGGCGGCGGAAGAACGTGCGCCAAGGAACTCTCCGCCTGGGGCCCAGCCGCCACTATATTTACCCAGTGTGCAGTTAGGGAGATATAGCGTCCCTGGCCGTGCTTACTGGTCCACATATCTGTGGTTAGGTGGACCTTGCCACAGATGGCGTTGCGCAGTGCACACTTGATTTTATCGGATACTTGGTTGTGCAGGGAAGGCACGGCTGCCTTGGAGAAGTAGTGGCGGCTGGGAACAACATACTGTGGGACAGCCATGGACATCAGCTGTTTAAAGCTGTCTGTGTCCACCAGCCTGAATGACAGCATTTCAAAGGCCAGTAGTTTAGAAATGCTGGCATTCAGGCCCAGGGCTCAAGGGTGGCTAGGTGGGAATTTACGCTTTCTCTCCAAGGTTTGTGAGATGGAGAGCTGAACGCTGCCGTGTGACATGGTGGAGATGCTTGGTGACGGAGGTGGTGGTGTTGGTGGCACATCCTCTGTTTGGTGGGCGGCAGGTGCCAACATTTCTCCCGAGGCGGAGGAAGAGGCCGAGGCAGCAGCAGAAGAGGGAGCAGGTGGAGCCAGAGTGAGTTCCTTGCTTTTAAGGTGTTTACTCCACTGCAGTTCATGCTTTGCATGTAGATGCCTGGTCATGCAGGTTGTGCTAAGGTTCAGAACGTTAATGCCTCGCTTCAGGCTCTGATGGCACAGCGTGCAAACCACTCGGGTCTTGTCGTCAGCACATTGTTTAAAGAAGTGCCATGCCAGGGAACACCTTGAAGCTGCCTTTGGGATGCTCAGTCCCTGGTGGCGGTGGCCAGTAGCAGGCGAACTCTCTTGGCGGCGGCTGTTCTGCTTTTGCCCCCTGCTCCCTCTTTTGCTACGCTGTTGGCTTGGTCTCACCACTGCCTCTTCCTCTGAATTATGAAAGTCAGTGGCACGACCTTCATTCCATGTGGGGTCTAGGACCTCATCGTCCCCTGCATCGTCTTCCACACAGTCTTCCTCCCTGACCTCCTGTTCGGTCTGCACACTGCAGAAAGACTCAGCAGTTGGCACTTGTGTTTCGTCATCATCAGAGACGTGCGGACTGCGATGAGATGGTATTCCCATGTCCTCATCATCAGGAAACATCAGTGGTTGTGCATCAGTGCATTCTATGTCTTCCACCACTGGGGAAGGGCTAGGTGGATTCCCTTGGGAAACCCTGCCAGCCGAGTCTTCAAACAGCATAAGAGACTGCTGCATAACTTGAGGCTCAGACAGTTTCCCTGATATGCATGGGGGTGATGTGACAGACTGATGGGCTTGGTTTTCAGGCGCCACCTGTGCGCTTTCTGCAGAAGACTGGGTGGGAGATAATGTTGTGAACGTGCTGGATCCACTGTCGACCACTCAATTGACTAGCGCCTGTACCTGCTCAGGCCTTACCATCCTTAGAACGGCATTGGGCCCCACCAAATATCGCTGTAAATTCTGGCGGGTACTGGAACCTGAAGTAGTTGGTTCACTAGGACGTGTGGCTGTGGCAGAATGGCCACGTCCTCTCCCAGCACCAGAGGGTACACTAACACCACCACGACCGCGTCCGCGTCCCTTACTAGATGTTTTCCTCATTGTTACCGTTCACCAAGCACCACAATAAGAAAAAAAAATTTGGCCCAATGTATTGATTTCAAATTCAGGCCTTTTTTTACTGGCATCTAACACTATCTGCCTATATATTTATGTAGCGTATTACAGTAATCCAGGCACAGCAGTAACCACTGATTTAGGGGAATATCTCTTTTAGGGCTAGTATTTAGGCCCCGGATGAAAGGTATCCTTTTATGGACAGATTTAAACTAGGCCTGCAACAGCTGGAACGCCAGATTCAGGGTATTGCTATTTTGGCAATTGAATTTCACCCCAGAACAAAATATATCCTTTGCAGGACACTATGAAACTTGGCCAGCCACAGCTGAAACCACTGATTTATGGTATTGCTATTTTGGCAATTGAATTTCACCCCAGAACAAAATATATGTTTTGGCGGACACTATAATAGTTTGCCAGCCAGTGCTGGGACACCAGATTTAGGGGATTGCTACTTTGGCAGTTGAATTTCACCCCAGAGCAAAATATATGTTTTGGCGGACACTATTATAGTTTGCCAGCCACAGCTGAAACCACTGATTTATGGTATTGCTATTTTGGCAATTGTATTTAACCCCAGAACAAAATATACCCTGTTACGGACAGATTTAAACTAGGCCTGCAACAGCTGGAACACCAGATTCAGGGTATTGCTATTTTGGCAATTGCATTTCACCCCAGAACAAAATATATGATTTGCAGGACACTATGAAACTTGGCCAACCACAGCTGAAACCACTGATTTATGGTATTGCTATTTTGGCAATTGAATTTCACCCCAGAACAAAATATATGTTTTGGCGGACACTATTATAGTTTGCCAGCCAGTGCTGGGACACCAGATTTAGGGGATTGCTACTTTGGCAGTTGAATTTTACCCCAGAACAATTTTTTTACACAAAAGTGGCTCATTAGCCACTAAACTTCCTGTTTCTGGGTTAAAATATAACTTTTATTTAGGTTTTTTATATAAAAGATAAACACAAACCAACAATGTATATTACTAATTTTAAAATTAAACCCCAGACTTAGGGTATTTTTTCTGAAATTCCCTTATATTGTATCTTTCACATTCTTTAGACACTCTATGATGTGTTTATTTCCACACATCCATAGTCACTGTTCACTTTCTGCGTCTGGATGTGCTGACCTCACACATCCAGCTATATTGCTTTTCCTTGTATCGACCGAATGTTTCTCTATTTGTATCTATTTGTCACAGTTCCTTTTATGTGAAAGATTCACTTCATACAATCTTTCAATTTACTCTGCCACAGGTCGCCTGCAGATACGTCCCTGCGCTTATCCCTAAGGTCTTGAGGAATCTTAAAACCTATCCTTACTAACTCCCCATAAGGATAGGTTTTAAGATTCCTGGGCTATATAGGGTCACATGGGTGATATTACCCCAGAACAAAATATATGTTTTGGTGGACACTATTATAGTTTGCCAGCCACAGCTGAAACCAATGATTTATGGTATTGCTATTTTGGCAATTGTATTTCTCCCCAGAACAAAATATACCCTGTTACGGACAGATTTATACTAGGCCTGCAACAGCTGGAACACCAGATTCAGGGTATTGCTATTTTGGCAATTGAATTTCACCCCAGAACAAAATATATGATTTGCAGGACACTATGAAACTTGGCCAGCCACAGCTGAAACCACTGATTTATGGTATTGCTATTTTGGCAATTGAATTTCACCCCAGAACAAAATATATGTTTTGGCGGACACTATTATAGTTTGCCAGCCAGTGCTGGGACACCAGATTTAGGGGATTGCTACTTTGGCAGTTGAATTTTACCCCAGAACAATTTTTTTACACAAAAGTGGCTTATTAGCCACTAAACTTCCTGTTTCTGGCTTAAAATATAACTTTTATTTAGGTTTTTTATATAAAAGATAAACACAAACCAACAATGTATATTACTAATTTTAAAATTAAACCCCAGACTTAGGGTATTTTTTCTGAAATTCCCTTATATTGTATCTTTCACATTCTTTAGACACTCTATGATGTGTTTATTTCCACACATCCATAGTCACTGTTCACTTTCTGCGTCTGGATGTGCTGACCTCACACATCCAGCTATATTGCTTTTCCTTGTATCGACCGAATGTTTCTCTATTTGTATCTATTTGTCACAGTTCCTTTTATGTGAAAGATTCACTTCATACAATCTTTCAATTTACTCTGCCACAGGTCGCCTGCAGATACGTCCCTGCGCTTATCCCTAAGGTCTTGAGGAATCTTAAAACCTATCCTTACTAACTCCCCATAAGGATAGGTTTTAAGATTCCTGAGCTCTATAGGGTCACATGGGTGATATTACCCCAGAACAAAATATATGTTTTGGCGGACACTATTATAGTTTGCCAGCCACAGCTGAAACCACTGATTTATGGTATTGCTATTTTGGCAATTGTATTTCTCCCCAGAACAAAATATACCCTGTTACGGACAGATTTATACTAGGCCTGCAACAGCTGGAACACCAGATTCAGGGTATTGCTATTTTGGCAATTGAATTTCACCCCAGAACAAAATATATGTTTTTGCGGACACTATTATAGTTTGCCAGCCACAGCTGAAACCACTGATTTATGGTATTGCTATTTTGGCAATTGAATTTCACCCCAGAACAAAATATATCCTTTTCAGGACACTATGAAACTTGGCCAGCCACAGCTGAAACCACTGATTTATGGTATTGCTATTTTGGCAATTGAATTTCACCCCAGAACAAAATATATGTTTTGGCGGACACTATTATAGTTTGCCAGCCACAGCTGTGACACCAGATTTATGGTATTGCTATTTTGGCAATTGAATTTCACCCCAGAACAAATATATGTTTTGGCGGACACTATTATAGTTTGCTAGCCAGTGCTGGGACACCAGATTTAGGGGATTGCTATTTTGACAATTGAATTTCACCACAGAAAATCATCTATCCTTTGCCAAACAGCAGACAGTATTATACTTAGCCAGTAACAACTGCCAAACCTCCATGTGCCAGTACCAAGTGCCAAACCCCCCAAGTATCAAGTTCAAGTGCCAACCCTCCATGTGCCAGTATCAAGTGTATGCCCCAGGTGCCAGTATCAAGTGCCAAACCCCCCCTTATTTGCCAGTATCAAGTGCTAACCCCCTCCCCAAATGCCTGCATCAAGTGCCAACCCAGCCTCATTTGCCATTAAGCACCAAACTGCTGCCCCCTCATTTGCCAGTATTAAGTGCCAACCCCCCATGTGCCTGTATCAAGTGCCAACCCCCCCACCCCCATGTGCCTGTATCATGTGCCAACCCCCCCATGTGCCAGTAGTATCATGTGCCTGTATTATGTGCCAAACAATCCCCCCCATGTGCCAGTATCATGTGCCAAACAATCGCCCCCCTGCACTAAACAATCACCCCCCATGTGCCAAACAATCTCCCCCCATATGCCTGTATCATGTGCCAAACAATCCCCCCAATGTGCCAGTATCATGTGCCAAACTATTCCCCCCCCATGTGCCTGTATCATGTGCCAAACAATCCCCCCCCCCCATGTTCCAGTATCATGTGCCAAACTATCCCCCCCCCATGAACTGTGCCTCTATCATGTGCCAAACAATCCCCCCCATGGGCCAGTATCATGTGCCAAACTATTCCCCCCCATGTGCTAGTATCATGTGCCAAACAATCCCCCCCATGTGCCAAACTGCCGACACCCCCTATATGCCCCTTATAAAAAAAAAACAAGACACTTATACTTACCTCCATCCTTCACAGCGATGCGATGCAGGTCTCTTCCGGCCTGTGTCCCGCTCAGTACAGCTCACAGGCGAACATCTGATAGGCTGCGGCACACAGCCATCTGTATCGCTGTCCTGAAGACGGGGATACAGATGACTATGGAGATGAATGCTTCACAATGAAAGCGTTCATCTCCCTGTGCCCCGCCACCGCCGCACACATTCTCGGGGGGGGGGGGGGGGGCAATTGTCCCGTTGCCGCCCCCCTGGATCCGCCAATGCGTCTCGCAGATCCAGGGACCACAGGCTGCTGGTCCTAGTGGTGGTTACCAGGCCTGTTTCGAACCTAAAGTTGCCCTCCCGGATTCACATGGGGAAAGTGATAATTTCATTTTGTTTAGGGAGGCATGCAAATTGTATTTTAGGCTATGTCCACACTCATCTGGGGATGAGATTCAGAGAGTTAGTGTGGTTATTTTGTTGCTTAAAGGAGACGCTCAGTCATGGGCTTTTTCTCTGCCGACCGGATCACAGTCTCTCCGGTTGGTGGATTAATTTTTTAAAGCTCTGGGTCTCATTTATGATGACCCGGATTGGACCTCCCTGGCCGAGACCAAGCTACGTGGCCTTCGTCAGGGAGAGCGCTCTGCTGAGATCTATTGCTCTGAGTTTAGGAGATAGGCTACGGATACTGAGTGGAACCATCTGCCTCTCTGTAGTCAGTTTTGTCAGGGATTATCAGAGAGGCTGAAGGACGCTTTCACCTTTAATGAGAATCCTGAGACTCTGGAAGCCGCTATGTCTCTTCCAGTACGCATTGATAGACGCCTGGGATAGAGAGATTTAGGGGCCCTCACTCTCAGGAGTAGTGATGAGCGGCAGGGGCAATATTCGAATTCGCGATATTTCGTGAATATTTGGGCAAATATTCGCCATATATTCGAAAATTCGTAATCTCCAGACATTATTTTCTTGTTTGCGAAAATTCGCATAAAAATTTGCATCAACTGGCAATTAAAAGACCCTTTAAATACCAACTTATGCGAATTTTTATGCTAATTTATGAGAATTTTTATGTGAATTTTCGCAAACAAGAAAATAATGACATTATTTTCTTGCTTACGAAAATTTGCATATAAAAAATTCGCATAAAACGAATATTCGCAATTGCGAATATATTTTGAGATATTCAAAATATTCGCCAATTCTCGAAGTGCTGATATTCGCGATTAAAATTCGCAATTCGAAAATTCGTGATCAACACTACTCAGGAGGTACTACCACATAACATATCAACTTCCTCTGACACTTTGGGTGAAGATACTTCTGGGTTTATGTCGGGTGACGAACCCATACAATTAGGGGGAGCTACTACTACTTTTAAGCATATTAGTCGTAGGAAGGGAGTGTGTTTTTTCTGAGGACAAAAGGGACATTTTATCGATGTATGTCCATGCATTCAGCGACAAAAAGAAAAAAAAGGGGATGTCTAATTCCCATATGACTCTTGGAGGGGGGAGAGGGGAGTCAGAGAGCGTGCCTTTGTCTTTGACTGGTAGTACCCGATTTCTCCTGACAGCCGAGGTGACACTAGAGTCCACTTTTGCTATTGATTCTGCACCTCTAACTCAGAAGTGTTTATCTCAGATGGTGCATGACATCCGATTAAGAGTGGGTGACTTTCATCAGGAATTCATCTCTTGTTTTGTGTTGGAGGGTCTCCCTGCTCGAATGGTTCTGGGTTTATTATGGTTAAGCTAGCACAATCCAACCATCGATTGGAAAGCTAGACAGATTCTGGATTGGGGTGATTATTGCATTGACAATTGTCTGAATACATCTTTTTCTGCTTTAACAACTAAAACATTACTCTCTTTTATATCTGATTTTGCCGATGTATATTCTGAAAGTGGATGCCAGGATTTACCTCAGAATCAGGAATATGATTGTCCTATCAACCTTATTTCTGGATTTAAGTTGCCCAAATCTAGGTTGTATATCCTTTCTGAACCCGAAAGAACGGCCATGAGAGAGTATATTACCGAGAGTTTGGCTAAAGGACACATAAGACCTTCCAAATCTCCAATGGCAGCAGGGTTTTTCTTTGTTAAAAAATAGGACGGAACTCTTAAGCTATGTCTGGATTTCTGTGAGCTCAATCGGATTACTGTCCGTGATCCTTACTCCCTTCCTTTGATTCCTGATTTGTTGGACTTAAGGGAGGCATATAATCTGGTCAGGATCAAGGAAGGGGATGAATGAAAGATGGCTTTTAATACCCCAGAAGGTCACTTTGAGAACCTGGTCATGCCTTTTGGGTTGACCAATGCTCCTGCGGTTTTCCAGCATTTTGTGAATGACATTTTTCATTACCTAGTGGGGAGGTTTGTTGTCATGTATTTGGATGACATACTAATTTATTCTCCAGATGTGGAGATACATCAGGATCACGTTAGACAGGTGTTACAGATCCTAAGAGACAATAAATTGTACGCAAAATTAGAGAAGTGTGTTTTTGCTGTACATAAGGTGCAATTCTTGGGCTACCTGCTGTCATCTTCAGGTTTTCGAATGGATCCAGAGAAAGTCAGTTCTGTATTGGACTGCAATTGACCCGAAAATCTGAAGGCTCTTATGCAGTTTTTGGGGTTCACCAACTATTACCGAAAATTTATTTAGAACTATTTGACAGTGGTGAAACCCTTAACTGACATGACTAAGAGAGGGACGGATGTTTTAGTGTGGTCTGATTCGGCATTGCGAGCCTTTTCTGCGGTTAAGGACTGCTTCGTTCCTGCATCTATATTAGTACAGCCAGATGTATCACAACCTTTCATTGTGGAAGTTGACACGTCCGAGGTGGGGGTAGGAGCAATCTTATCGCAGGGCCTGTCATCTGGTAAATGGCGCCCATGTGCATTTTTCTCTAAAAAAAACTCTCTGCCGCAGAGAGAAATTATGATGTGCGTAATAGAGAGTTGCTGGCCATTTGGTTGACTTTTGAAGAGTGGCATCATTGGTTGGAAGGGCCGATTCATCCGATTACGGTGTTCACAGATCGCAAAAATCTGACTTACCTGTACTCGGCTAAACAACTGAACCTGAGGCAGGCCAGATTGTCTTTGTTTTTCACCAGATTCAATTTCATTGTCACTTATCGTCCTGGGGTTAAGAATGTCAAGGCAGATGCCTTGTCACTTAGTTTTCCTGGAGGTGGTGATTTTGAAAATCCGAGTCCGATACTGTCTGAGGGGTTGGTGATTTCCGCTCTATACCCTGACCTAGAGGTGAAGGTGTTAGAGGCTCAGGGAGATGCACCAGAGTCTTGCCCCTCTGGGAAATTTTTTGTTCCCTCAGAATTGCGTCATAAGGTGTTTGAGGAACATCACTGTATGGTTCTTACGGCACACCCTGGGGGTAGATCAACTGCCAACCTCATCTCTCGTAGATTCTGGTGGCCAGGGTTGCGTAAGTGTGTTGAGGACTATGTGTCGGCCTGTAGTATCTGTTCATGTGCTAAAGTGACACATACTTGACCTTCTGGATTTCTACTTTTGTTGCCGATACCGTCCAGACCATGGACTCACTTGTCTATGGATTTTATTACTGATCTGCCAAATTCGTCTGGAAAGACAGTTATTCTGGTGGTAGTTGATCGTTTTAGTAAAATGTTGCCCTTTATAGCATTGCCTGGCCTACCTAATGCTAAAACACTTGCCCAAGTGTTTGTTGACAACATTGTGAAACTTGGCATTCCCTCTGACGTGGTCTCTGATCATTGGACTCTGTTTGTGTCCAGATTCTGGAAGGCGTTCTGTACTCAGCTGGGGGTACAACTGTCTTTTTCTTCTGCTTTTCATTCTCAGACGAATGGCCAGATGGAGCGCACTAATCAGAGTCTGGAGACTTACTTAAGATGTTTTGTCTCTGAGAACCAAGAGGAATGGTCCTCGTTTTTGTCTTTGGCAGAGTTCGCCATTAACAATCGAAGACAGTAGTCCACTGGTGAGTCGCCATTTTTGGGGCATATGGGTTTCACCCGCAATTTGGCACATTCTCTGGTTCGGATACTTCCGGTATCCCCGAGGAGGAACATTTTTCATTATCATTGTCTTCTCTATGGTGGAAAATTCAAAATAACTTGATGAATATGGGCAACAAGTATAAACGTGTGGCTGACAGGAAACTTATGAATCGTCCGGACCTAAGTGTGAGGGATTTTGTGTGGCTGTCCACAAGAAATATTAAGTTGAAGGTTCCTTTTTGGAAGTTGGGTCCAAGGTTTATTGGTCCATATAGGATCACTGCCATTATAAATCCTGTAGGTTTTCGTCTAGAACTTTCTCAGGCTCTGAAAATTCATATTGTGTTTCACAAATCTTTGTTGAAGATATATGTTGAACCTTTGCAGTCGTCCCCCTTGACAATCAGTCCTGCCATGGTGGCTGGCAGTTTGGAATTCCAGATCGCCAAGATTATTCTCTGTAGATCTCTTCAGTATCTTGTTCACTGGAAGGGTTATGGACCAGAGGAGAGGATGTGGGTACCGGCATCTGACGTGAATGCCAGTCGTTTGGTGAAAGCCTTTCACAGGTCTCATTCAGATAAGGTTGGTCCTGGGTGCCCGGAGGACACCAGTAGAAGGGGAAAGGGGGGGGAGTACTGTCACGGACGTTCCCGCGGCAAGTGGCAGGAGATCGGTGAGACTGGCAAGACGTGGTTTGATCTGGTTTGATGTTTTACGTTTGGATGAAATGACGTCTGTGTTATTTCTGGTGCTTGCCACACCTTCTTTCCCCAGGTGTGGCTATTTGGGTCATTTAACCTTCTCTATTTATTGCTGTTTCTCCCACTACACTATGTAGTTTATAGCTTCAGTTTGAGTTGTGGATAGCTGGTGTGTGGATCTTAGCTGAGTTACTGGTGCTGCCACTTGAAGTTAAGTGTTTTCTTTCCTTTTTGTATTTTGTTTGGGTTATTTTGTGTGTTGCATTTCCCTGTCATTTGTATTAAGGCCCGAGGGAGACTCCTGTTCATCCTTCCTTTTGGAGGAACAGGTTGCTCAGTCCTGACATTAGTACCAGGGTCCTATAGGGTGAGTTAGGACATTAGGTATTCCTGTGTATAACTCACCTACTTCTGGGGTCTGTTCATACTGGTAGCAATAAATAAGAAGCACTGTTTGAACAAAGAAATCATTTGCTGTAATTTATTCTTACTACCATAGGCGTGTGCACGGGGTGTGCCAGGTGTGCCTGGGCACACCCTAATCATTACCTCGGTGCTGCACTGCCATCTGCCAACTCCTGATCTGATACTTCAAATAGGCTTCAGGCTAGTGGTCTGAAGCCTATGAGACAGTAGAGCACTAGAATGGAGTTCCTCCAGGGAGGTATAATGTTTTATGGGGTTCGCTCACCTTCAGTCCCTCACCTCCAATGCTTTATACGGTCTGCTCACCTGTAGGCCATCACTACAATGTTTTTTGGGGTTCGCTAGGCTTCAGGCCCTCACCTCCAATGCTTTATACGGACAGCTCATCTGTAGGCCATCACTGCAATGTTTTATGGGGTTTGCTCACCTTCAGGCCCTCACCTCTAATGTTTTATACGGTCTGCTCACCTGTAGGCTATTACTGCAATGTTTTATGGGGTTCACTCACCTTCAGTCCCTTACCTCCAATGCATTATACGGTCTGCTTGCCTGTAGGCCATCACTGCAATGTTTTATGGGGTTCGCTAGGCTTCATGCCCTCACCTTCAAAGCTTTATATGGTCTGCTCACCTGTAGGCCAAACCTGCAATGTTTTATGGGGTTCGCTCACCTTCAGGCCTTCACCTCTAATGTTTTATACGGTCTGCTCACCTGTAGGCCATCAATGCAATGTTTTATGGGGTTCGCTCACCTTCAGGCCCTCAATACAATTTTCTATAGGGTCCGCTCACCTTCAGGCCCTCAACTATAATGTTTTAGAGGGTAACCAGCATGCCCTTGCTCCAAATGTTTTTAAGGGTCACCAGTAGGCCATCAATGATAATTTTTCAAGGGTGTGTATGATGCCCTCCTTTATGTGATATACAGGCTGTATCGGAGTGCTTCTTCCTTGTAATTTTTGGCAGCATCTGCACTGTATATACAATTGAATATACAGGAAAGAATGTTTCCTAACAATTTTACCTCTAAAAATATCTTTTTTTAGGGGGCGTGATTTTGGGCGTGATTTTGTGGCTATGTAAAAGTGGTGGACAACTGGGACAATAATGTTCCCAGCAGCAACACTGGAGTCCAAGATGCACCCAGACATGCTCCCCATGCTGTTCCAGATCCATTTCGGTGATGTTTCTGTCACTTTCTGACCTTTTCCAATGGATCAGGCACCCTCCCCTCATCCGAGCAGGGGGTGCCTGGTTGTCTCCCATTGACTTCCATTATACTCGGGTGCTCGGCCGAGCGCACGAATATCGCTATGTGTTTGGACTGAGTACCCAAACACCCAAACAATTTGGTGCTCTCTCATCACTACTCCTTAGTACTCCCAGAAAAACCAGATGTTATGTTTAAAAAAGCCCCCAACATAAAAGATCACTTTGTGCAGAGTTTCTTACCTACAAAGAAAGCTAAAGTAAAAAACATCTGTTCACATGGTGCGGTTTTTGTTTACCATGCAAAAACCAGAAGCCAAATAGAAGGCGACCTAAATGTATGAAGGTTTCATCTAGGACTAAAGAAATAGCATATAAAGTAAAGGCAGTGCTCCAGGCTAAAAAAAATAACCAGGAGCCTTTGGCTCCTAAACTAAAAATTTTAGTCACCAAATTAAATTATTTAGTCGCCAAATTTAAAATGCATATAATTAAAAAAAAGGACTTTGCGGAGAAGATGAGACGCAGGTCACAGTAGTGAGACAGCTCTACATATAGGAGAATACAGAACCACATACCTCTCACATCCAGTGACATCTTCTGGGGGACAAGGTGACTAAAAATGGTGATTTGCACGGTTTTGATTTCTTTTCTGTTACGGCCTTCACCAGAGCGGAAATGTTTTTTCATATTTCAATAGCTCACACCTTTTCGGACGTGGCGATATGTAATATATTTATTTTTTATTGTTTGTAAATTTTATATGTAAAGTTGGGAAAGGGAACAATTTAAACTTTTAGTATTTCAGTGTTTTTTTAACTTTTTTTTTACTCTCATTTTAAAAAGGTGCATAATAAAATTCCAACAGGTTTGACTTTTATGGGCTTGGAGTGGGTGCATAACAAATGGTGAGGAGAAGATCCTATCCCTAAGATCAATCGCCGAGAAGTGGAGTGGATATACAAGCTAGGAACGTTACAACCCGGAGGCCTGAACATAGAGTTTGACATAAAAAGCATGTCTAATCTAATTGATACAAAAAGCAAGTGCGTACTCTAGTTGCGAAAAAGCAGCTAGACCATTAGAGCTACTCCCAAGTCTAAACTACTGTTATAGGCAGATACAAAAAAGCTGGTGTATACTCTAGTTGCAAAAAAGCAGCTAGACTATTAAAGTTGCTCCAAAACCTTAAGGCCCCTTTCAAATGGGCAAGTTTTCCGCACGGGTGCAATGCGTGACGTGAACGCATTGCACCTGCACTGAATCCGGACCCATTCATTTCTATGGGGCTATGCACATGAGCGGTGATTTTAACGCATCACTTCTGCGTTGCGTGAAAATCACAGCATGCTCTAGTTTCTGCGTTTTTCATGCATTGCAGGCCCCATAGAAGTGAATGGGGCTGTGGGAAAATCGCAAGCATCCGCAAGCAAGTGCGGATGCGGTGCGATTTTCCCGCATGGTTGCTGGGAGATGGGGACCCAATCTATATTATTTTCCCTTATAACATGGTTATAAGGGAAAATAATAGCATTCTTAAATACAGAATGCTTAGTAAAAGGACAATTGAGGTTTAAAAATAAAATTAACTCACCTCCTCCAATTGATCGCGTAGGTGCCGGTCTCTTGTTCTCTCTTCAGCTGTGGGAAAAGGACCTGTGGTGAGGTCACTGAGCTCATCACATGGTCCATCACATGATCCATCACCATGGTGATGGACCATGTGATTGGACCATGTGATGTGACGTCACCACAGGTTCTTTACCCACAGTTGAAGAGAAAACAGGAGACCGGCACCTACGCAATCAATTGGAGGAGGTGAGTTAATTTTATTTTTAACCCTCAATTGTCCTTTTACTAAGCATTCTGTATTTAGAATGCTATTATTTTCCCTTATAACCATGTTATAAAGGAAAATAATAAAATCGACATAACACCTAACCCAAACCCGAACTTCAGTGATGAAGTCCGGGTTCGGGTCTGGGTACCAAACATACCGATTTTTCTCACGCTAAAAAATTGCGCATTTTCCCACAACGCGCCCGCATCTTATCCGGGCGTCAAACTTGACGCCCGTGTAAAAAAGGCCTAACTGTTGTTATAGGCAGACACAAAAACCTGGTGCATACTCTAGTTGCAAAAAAGCAGCTAGACTATTAGAGTCACTCCCAAACCATAACTGCTGATTAAGCACAGGATTTGATCTATGTGAATGAGAAGTGATAGTTAGAGCCCATTTGTGGATAGATGACATGTGATTGTGTCGATTTAAGAAAGGAAATACAGGGCTAATTTGTGATTGGCTGGGTAATAAGCATGATCATGAATAAAGCTTGTGGATGTGGATTTTAATTGGTGTTTATACCCCATGTGATTAAGGAAGAAGAATTTGGTCATTTGAATAGTTTGAGGAAATATAAATGTTTTGGGAAGGGTTGGAACTCCTACCTGTACATAGAATTTTTATTTTGTGATTTTATAATATGAATTAGATATAGATATGCAATTGTGTATGAGAATGCATGAAATGAATTATAATGAAAGTATGAAAGGAGTATTATGCAAATAGAGGGAGGAGTTACTCCCAGCAAGGTATAAGAGACAAACCCCCGAAAGGTGGCACATATGCCCCTGACGAAGCGGAGGCGAAACCTGGGTCAGGGTAGTGATGGGAGACTGGTTCTGAATTTTATGTGCTCATGTTTTATGGAATCTTGTAAGTACAATAAATGCTGGTTTGGTATCAAGTGCTAGCAGTACTTCACTATGTTTGGCTATTCTGTCCTTTCTAATATAGGAGGTGCAGACGAGAGTTATTGTGGAGTCCACGCTTGACATAACAGTGATTGACTACATCGAGACAGTTGTCCATCTACCACAATTTGGTCAGATCTGCATCTATCCAGGGCGGCGCGGTCTCTAGTATTATTAATTGGACCTTGGTGTCAATTGGACACACTATGCCGGAGACCAGCTGCGCTCATAGTAGGAATAGCAATTGGGGACTAAAGTTTTTATTTCTGCTACATTGGGGTCTGAGCTGAGGTTTGATTGGGGTCTTATTAACATTGGGGGTCTGATTGCTGGTCTGATCTGAGGTCTAATGAAAAATTTTTTTTTTCTTATTGCCCTCCTCTAAAACCTAGGTGCGTCTTATGGGCCGGTGCTTCTTATAGGGCTAGAAATGAGGTAATCAGTTCCTAAGAATTCCAGGTGAATTTGCAATAATTTTCCTATTGCTATTTGAAAAGTACTGTGTGTTAAAAGGAACCTGTCATCAACTTTATGCTGAAATTCCTCCTCCGGAGCAACCCCCATCCACCGCGATCACCATTCTCCAAGCAGGAGAACCGAAAGCAGCGGGACAAGATGGCGACTGCAGTGGAGAAGGCAAACCGACTCACGAGGTCGGCCTCCCAACAACAATCTTCGGACTCCACTGTAGCTCAGCTGGACTAAGTGGAGAACAACAGCGAGGACTACACCGATCTCCACCTACCAGCATCATGTAAATCGGTCACAACAGAGGTCGCAAAACTTCTAGCACCGGACATCAAGGCCACTTTGGAAGCCACGGTGACTATGGCATTGCATCAGCTGCAAACCGGGGTACGGTCACAAGCCTCCCAATTAGCTGAGGTGCAGGGGAGAGTGGGCAAGCCGGAAAAGGAATTGGGACTGATGCATTCCCAATTAACCGATGTACAGCAGATCAATAGGGCCCTAAGAGAAAAAGTGGATGACTTAGAAAATCGCTCGCGGCAAAACAATCTGCGTATAGTGGGCCTACCCGAGACTGTACAGCCTAACCAACTTAAACAGCTATGCGCTGAGGAGATACCCCGGGTGCTGCTCCTGACAGGCAAATTCACGGTCGAGAGGGCCCATAGAATCGGTCTGCCCCCTACCGAACCAGCCACAACACCTCTCTAGGCCCAAAGCGACCATAGTAAGGTACCTGAACTATGCCGCCAAAACGGCTATCTTGGCCAAATACAAGAAATCTATGCAGCTGCTAGTGGTGAACAACCATAAGCTCCTTCTATTTGGTGACTATTCTGTGGAGGTTATCCGCAAAAGAGAACCTTCTCTGCTCTGTGCACCTCCCTGGTCCACAATAAGATTCGATTTGCCCTAGCCTACCCTGCGACTTTAAGGATCTTTCATCAAGATGGATCGGTGGACTCCTACCTCTCACCGCAAGAAGCAGCGGAGGCCGGGACATCTCAGCAGCACCGCCATACTCCCAGGATTACCTCGGCAGAGATGCCCCCAAAGTTGGCAGAAGAAGACGAGACCACAGAGGAGGACAACGCAGATCACCTAGGCCCTACCAGGATAGGGACACTGGTACTGAGCTAGGATCCCAGCCAGATGGCCTGAACTGGACCTGAAGGAGAGGACACGTGGGAGAGCAGTTGCACGTGAAGAACTACCAGAGTTACCCTGGGTACAGGTTACCGGTTATGTGACTACAGGGGGGGTACCTAGGGGAGTTTTGTAAGGGGTTGGGGGGGTAACTTCGAAGAAAAGAGAAAATTGTTCAAGAAAAATAATAATATATAATATATATAAATATAATTAAAAAAAAGAAAAAAAAAAGAATAAAAAAGAAAAAAGGGGAAGTTTCTTGATATGTATCTGTGATACAAAGCTTTAAGGTGGGATAATGGGTTTATATGCTTCAGTAATCTGTTGTAGTATGGGGAGTGGTTCATCTCCAAATTTCTTAAGGCTGAATGACGTGGGAGTTAGGTGAGAAAGAGCGGACCAATACGTCTGACAATCTGAGGTCTGCTGTATATTCGCAACCATGCGCGAAAAAAGTGAAGTTCAGAGCCAAAAGGCTAAAGTTATGTTTCTTGAGTTTGAGTTCAGTGTTTATTGGGGTTAATTCGAGAAATGGGGACATTCAGCTTTTGAGGGGAGGACAGGGGGAGACCTTACATCTGCACCAGCATGTAGTAGTAGTACGAATTGATGAATCACAATTGGAGTGGAGCCACATGGATGGTCTGACATGAAAATAGTCACTTGGAATGTCAAGGGACTTAGTTCCCAGTTCAAGCGTATGACTTAGAAGAGACCGATTTTTGGAGGCTACGCAAGCTATGGGTAGGGAGGGTGTTTGGCTCCTCCTCAATGGGGCGCAAAGCTGGAGTAATAGTGCTTTTACACAAACGGTTGACAGCTAAAGTACAAGTCAGTAACCTCAGATACAGAAGGTAGACTGCTAAAGCTGGTGTGAGACCCTCCCTCAGGGATGCTGCCCATATACAATGTCTATGCTCCCAATACAGCCCAAACTGATTTTTATCAGAAGCTCGAGACGTCCCTCATACAAGAAGGGAGGGGACCCCTGTTGGCAGCGGGCGACTGTAATAAAGTCCATGACGAGCGTGAAGATAGGAAACAAGGAAATCCCAGCTCTGGTCGTAATCCCAGGGGACCTCATACATGGCTCCCTTTTTGAAGGTAACACAATTGATCGATGTCTGGAGACATCTCCACCCAGCGGATAGGGAATACTCCCATTTTTCCCACTCCCAGATGTCTTGGTCAAGAATTGACTATTTCTTGGCGTCAAGAGAGCTTATGTTGAGAGTTCAGGAGGTTACTATATTGGATCTGATCATATCAGATCACGCGCCAGTATATTAGACCTGAGGGAACTGGGCCAGAGGGGAACGGACTACATATGGAGACTGCCGAGCCATCTATCTAGGGATGAAGACTTCATAAATAGAATGAGGGGATGGTGGTGGGAATTTCTTTCAGATAACAAACCCCACTGTCATGACCCAAAAATCCTTTGGGACACAGCCAAGGTAGTGTTAAGGGGTCGCATTATAGCTTATACGACCAAACATAAGAGAGACGCCTGTCACAAATACGATACGGCAATCCAGGAATTGAGGGACTCCTATACTAAATTCCTACTAGATCCATCAGCCAAAAATAGGCTTCAATGGACTACAGCGAAGTATAACTTTGACTATTATTTAGAGAACAAAGAAAAGTGGGTAGGGAAGTATAAAGGGGCGGAGTTCTTTAGACATGGAAATAAGGCAGGGAAAATGCTGGCTAACTTAGTCAGACCTCACCAGACAGAGTCACACTACCACGCCCTGAGGGATGACGCGGGCTGTCTCCGAACATAACCTAAAGAAATAGTAGATGTAATGGCCAGGTTCTTTGCTTCACTGTATGCCAAAGATCCCTATGATAGAGAAAAGGCTAAAGAGCTTTTAGATCAGATATCGCACCCAAAGATCACTGAGGAGTCCCTGCTACGGATTAACCAAACAATAGGGGAGGAGGAAATAAGATCCACCATCAAGAACCTCTCCAATGGAAAGGCATCGGGCCCAGACGGATTAACGGCAGAATTTAATAAGTCCATGATAGCAGAAGTGACCCCAAAGCTTCAGTCTCTATTTAACTCTGTTATGTCGGGGATAGGGTTACCCCCCTCTGATAAATTGACTTACATTAAATTAATCCCAAAACAAGGAAAAGACCTAACCCATCCTGGGTCGTACAGACCTATTTCTCTCCTCAATCAGGACATCAAAATACTATCAAAGATTCTGGCAAATAGGCTGGCGGAAGCCCTCCCGCAACTAATAGGCCCTCATCAAGTAGGTTTTATGAAAGGCAGATCGGCAGTGGCCAATATTAGGAAGGTGCTGGCGGTCCTGGATGCCAATAAAAGGGGCACGCTTACAGGTTACCCTGTCTTGCTTGCCTTAGATGCCGAGAAGGCATTTGACAATGTCAACTGTGAGTGGCTGGGAGACGTTCTAGACATCATGAATATAACAAGTAGTTTTAGAAACTTTTTGATGGCCATATATGATAACCCACTGGCAAAAGTCTATATACCGGGATTTCTCTCTGAGACGATCACATTACATAAAGGAACAAGGCAGGGCTGCCCTCTCTCCCCCCTTCTTTTTAATTTAGCTCTGGAACCCTTGGCCCAGTACCTCATTCAATCCCCCCTCTATCCGGGTATACAAGTAGGAGCTTGAGAGATAAAATTGGCCTGCTTTGCGGACGATCTACTAATTTTTACCCAAGCATCAGATGGACATCTGGAGAAGATCCTAGACTCCCTTCTGACTTATGCGAAGACGCTGGGATACAATATAAACATATCGAAAAGCCAAGTTCTCCCCATTACCAATGCCCTGCCCAAAATAAACTCCCAATATTCGGTTGAAATAAGGCATAACAGTATCTCCTATCTGGGCATCAAAATAGGTAGAGCTCCCTCCTTGCTCTATGTGCTAAACTACCAACCGCTAATTCAAAAGATTATTGGGGAACTGGAAAGATGGAGGGACTTGCCTCTATCTCTACATGGCAGAGCTGCATTTTTGAAAATGGTCAGTTTCTCCAGACTCCTATACCCGCTCCAAACGTTACCACTACTTCTTAAACATACAGATGTAAACAAACTTAAATCAGCCTTCACGACATTTTTATGGAAAAAGAAAAGACCCCGAATATCATATGATAAACTTACGATGCTGAAGTGGGAAGGGGGGGCTACAGTTACCTGATATACGGCAATATAACCTTGCAGCACTGACGCGACACGTTCGAGACTGGGTGTGGGGGACTTCGCACTACACGGCTGACTCGATAGAAAAGGAACTGGCGAGACCATGGGACCTAGCAGCACTGCTTCACATGAAACTGAAGGATATCCCTCAGCAAATTAAACACTCGATATTGCTCAGGGATATCATCATGGCGTGGAAGGCTCTTCGCAAAATATATAGGCTCCCTATTTACCTTTCCCCCTATATGCCACTATGGACCCTGCCAGCTTTTCTACAGGGGAGAGAGAATAGGATGTTTAAGTTATGGAGCCAAATAGGTATCGTTAGATTGAAGGATCTACTATCCAGCCCAGGGCAGGAATTAATGACATAGGGAGAATGCAGGGGAAAATACACTCTACCCGAGTCGCACTTCCTTTCCTTTAATGAACTTCAGTCGTACTGCAAAGTGCAATCCAATACTATGGGAAGGTTAGCGTGGTTCGACTCATTGATGGGTCAACGGGGGAGTGTGCTTTCCTTATCGGATTTTTATTGCAAAATTCATGGGATACAAACCATAGGACTGGTAGCGAAGGCCCTTTCATCCTGGGAAAATGAGTTAGAAGGATCCCAAATAGCTAAAAAAAATGAGAAATGGGTTTGAGATGATCAGAAAAGCTATTCAAAACGAACAGTGGAGGGAAACCCAGCTGCGAATATTGCATAAGACAACATATGCTTATGACTTATCCTGTAACGAGGCGCCGAAGGTGCACTCAGTCTCCCATCAGCCACAGACCTGCTGCTTAACTTCAGGAGCAAGGATCTGTGTTCAGCCTTGTTCCCAGGGCAGCTTTGCTAGCTGGGAGGCTCCCTGCTCCTAGGTCTGCCTTGAGCACCGAGCTGATCACTCGGTGCTCGACTTATCTGTCTGTCGGTCATGTGACGCTGGCCACGTCACATGACCCTTACTCCCCACTATAAATACAGGCAACCTGCTGGCCACAGGTTGCCTGTGATACTGGTCTATTGGAGCTTCCTTGTCCTTTGGTTCTAGTCTGCAGCTGCTTATCTGATTGACCTCCTGACCTTGTTACCTCGGCTCGTTATTTGACCTCGACTTCGTCTCATCCTTTGTACGTATTTGCTTTCCTGGATTGACCTCGGCTTTGACTGTTGACCTTGCTTTTGCTCGTTCCATTTGTACGGCCCTCTTCTCCTGGTTCTGACCTTTGGCTTGTTGACCCTTCTTATCTTTCCTCTGTGCACTTATGTTAAGTAAGGGACCGTCGCCCAGTTGGGCCCCGTCGCCTAGGGCGGGTAGTGTAAGTAGGCAGGGACAAGGGTTGAGGGTGGAGTCAGAGTGCACCCTCTTTCCTTACTCTCTGATCCCTGACATATCCTATCTAAATGCCCCGGCTCATTATCTTAGACGCTGTCCAAAATGTGACTTGCCAAAAACAGATTTGCTTCATGGTCTTTGGGGCTGCCCGCAACTACAACCTCTGTGGTCTACGACGGTGGACTACATTAGAATGGTAGGGGCAGTGGAGGTAGCCCTGGAACCTCTGCAATGTATCTTTCAGGCTGTCCCCGGAGACCAATCGGACCCGGAGAGTAATATAGTCTCAGTGAAAGGAATACATATAGTATTGATGGCGGTCAAGAAAGTGATCTTGAGGTACTGGCTCCAAAGCGCTATTCCACAGTGGGAGGAAGTAATAGGGCTCCTGAAATGGTTGTTATTTTTGGAAAGACTAGAAATGGAAAAATTTAAGGAAAGGTCCGTAGGGAAGTTCATTAAGAAATGGAGGAAATTTATAGAGCACTCTCTCTCCAGGAGTGAAATTGAAGACTTGATGTCTCCCTTCACGACCACTAAATGGTACTTGGAAGCTCAGATAGCTGGAAAACTAGGCAAGTTAGAAATTGGGAGTCGATAGAGCTGGGTAGATACTCTATCCTAAAGAGCCTTTGTTGGGTTGCAATGTAGATTATTACCCCTCATGAGAAAATTCCTGAACCAATGTCATATCCCCTAGTTCTCAAACTGGTTGGGTTAGGGAGGGTACAAGGCGCAATGGGAGGCCTTGGCAGGGACTACTATGTAAAATGAAAGAGATTTGTATTACCTTATGTTAACGCATACCTCTGGTAAACTCATGACTATTGGTGTTGTGATACATTGCCATGCACTATCTGTATCTTCTATAATGTACTGCTTCCTTGTGCGTTAAATGTAACAATGAATAACTGTATGTTCCAAATCTCAATAAAAATTATATATAAAAAAAAAAAAATAGGTAGAAGACTGTCAGTCATCAGCAGGGAGAGCAGGAATTCATGAATAACCAGGACACTTCTCTGGCCGTGACTCTTTTCCAAGCACCGTCTGCAATAATTGTGATGTTGGTTCTCGGCAACCACTTACTTCTAACTTATAAATGACAGACCGCTGAAATCAACTCACCTGTCTCTACTTTACTGCCGTTAGTATGGACAGCATAAAGGTGATGACAGGTTCCAGACAGGGGCAAAATTAAAATTTGGATGTGACATTTCACTGTGTACACATTGTTTAATATTTGCCTGCAATGTTTACTATATGATAAAATCGTTCATGTGACTTGAGAAACTAAAAGAAGATTTAATGAAATAATATTATGGCAGGTTTGTTTTGGCAGCTTGGGTTGGAGAGATTATAAACACAGCATCCTGCAGGCATTCAACGTCTTCATTTTCTTCATTATTCGCAGCCAGATTGAACGTTGTGTTCTTTTTAGGGCTCAGGCACATGGTCACGCTATATGGTCTATACCAGTTGTTTTGTTTGTTGTATAGGTCCACCATTCGGCACTAATTTTTTCTTATGAAAGCTTCTTCTACCTCAGACTGTATATTTTTATACACAATTTCATGCTTACCAACTTTTATGGATGGGGTTTACATAAGACTTGCCCATTTTCAGCGTGGGACAGATGGAATTGGCAGGGACAGTCCCTGCAAATTTGGGACTTGTGACTACTATGCAGTTTCTGTGCCACTGTTTGAAGAAAAAAAAAGCAGAATGAGGCAAGGTCCTGGTTGTCATGATGCCAGCACCGTGCAATGCAAATGTATTGTGGTATAATGATGAGACTCGTGTTGGTATAATAAATCCACAGTACTTTACTGAAGCCGGTCAACATGTGATCCACACAAGCACTAATCACATGAAATGCAGTCTTTACAGTCGATTCAAGTAGTTTCCAAAGGTTGTATATGGAGGCTAGCTTCTCTCTCTCTCTCAATCAGACTGGTCATTCTCTCCTTCTCCCGGCCTAAAGGGATGCAAGTATATGAGATCCAAGGTATACTCGGAGGATTAAGGTCTATGAACAGGGGGCCCTCCCTTTGGTTATGGTGGGCTGCTTGTAGCTTACAGTCAGGGGTGCATCACCAATGAGGCAAGGTGAGGCAATTGCCTCAGCCAGCACTAGGTAGGGGCAAGAAGAGGGCAGCAGAAGGGCCATGGGCTTCCATTGTGGAAACGCTCATCTCTACACATTCAACTGCATTGTTGTACTCAGAACAGCAAAACAGTTGAATTCTGCGACTGGGTACAGGAGCAATGTCTCCCTGGCCCACTGTTTCCTCTAATAGGCTTTAGTCAAATTCCTGCAGCCTATCAGAGACCGGTGTCATCATTATCAGCGCTGCCTGAGCCGGGTGCATACAGCTCAGTGCACATATAAGAGGTCTGTGTCTTGCACTGCATGGATGACAGAAAAATAGAGGTAAGTTTATTATTTTTATATGGCAGCATGGTGTCAGGCCACAATGGAGGGGGGGTCATTACTTTCTTATTGGAGAAAGGCTGCGGGCCTTGTGCCTATAGCGCTATCAGAGGAACTGGGAAGGGAGACTTCTCTCCCTCCCCTGCCACAGCACAGCACAGCCATCTGTATCGCTGTCCTGAGGACGGCGATACAGATGTCTATGGAGATGAACGCTTCCACAGTGGAAGCGCTCATCTCCCTGTGCTCTGCCACCGCCACGTCCAGCACCCCCCTTGGGACAGCGCCCCGCGTGGCCACCCGGCCTGCCCGGTCCAAGAAACGGCCCTGTTCAGGACACTGCATCCCCCCCCTACTTTAAGGGAAGCCGTCCCGGCGCACTCTTGCCACGAAGATGTGCTTTATTAAGAAGGGATTGTCCAGTCATGTAAAATTTATTTTTGAAGCCTGATTAGAATGTAATAAAATAATAAAAGTAGTGATGCCTTTCTGACCCCCACCGCACTCCCTCAGATGTTTCCTGCATCCTGACTGCTTTCCGTACTTCTAAGTTCCTATCATCTTGGACAGGTGACCGCTGCAGGAAGTGACTAGTGATGAGCAGCAGGGGCAGTATTCTAATTAGCGAATATTCCATAGAATATTCACAAATATTTATTAGAATATTCGTCATATATTCGTGAATATTCGTATTTGAGATTTTTCTATTGAATGTGAAAAATCGACAATGAAATATTTGTGTAATGCGAATATTCTAAAACCCGAATATATAGCACTATCGAATATAGTGCTATATATTCATTTTTTAGAATATTCGTCATTTTTTGATTCATGATTCCCCCCTGCATAAGTTGCTTTTAGGCCAATGATTGTTCACATTAAATTGGAAAATATTACAAATTTTCTAAAACAAGAATATACAGCACTATATTCTATAGTGCTATATATTAGTTTCTTAGAATATTCGCATTATGCGCATATTACATTGCCGATTTTTCGCATAAGAGACAGGTCTCTGTACAGAATAAACATTGCTTGGTGCAAGTGATGGACCATTGGCGCTTCTGTCTGTAGCAGTACATTAAAAGCATTGGACACTGGTAGGGCAGAGTGCAAAAATAAAAGATAGACTTTTGTCATTGGATTATTGACGCTTTCAAGAATATGCTTTTCCCTAGCACCAAGAACACTGCCGTCTTCTTAAAATGTGTTAGAAAAAAAAGACTTGAGGGCATCGCAATTAAACAACGTCATTTCAACTGCCTTTTCAAGCGACAGCCAGCAGGTCTAAGTTCACGTGCTTTACAATTTTTCTAATACCTGTGTTGCAGAATGTCATGTATTCCTGCAAAGTGTTTACCCTTTTGGCACTATTTTGAAAGTGATAATGGATATTAATAATAAGGTCTTCCACACTTATGGGCAGAAGCTTTGCTGCATGTTCAGCCATTAGATGGACTAAGTTGCAGGGACAACCAACTGCATACACTTTTTGTTCTGAGCTCTGAACACTCCTTATTCTTGACAACACGCTGTTGTGTTTTCCCTGCATGTCGGCTGCATTATCGTCGGAATATGTAGCACACATATTCCAGGCCATATTATGTTTTTGTAGCCCGGTGTCAACCTCCTCAAATTGGTCTTGCGCTCTACCTTATGGGCATGAGACCATGTCTAAAAATTCAGTTACTATTACCCCTCAATGTTGATACGTAATCAGCACAGGGAACTACTTTTCAAATTCATCAGAACTTGCATCCAGTGATATATCAAAATATTTTCTCTGGCCTTGGATGACGTCTCTGACATTGTGAAGATCCTCTGGGGTTCCATTGACCTCCCTCTGGGGTTCCAGTTTACACAGCGAGGTGTGCTGCCATCAAACAAGCACTTTTATGCCCCCATAAACAATCAAATCACCATTTCAAACAAATTCTTATTTGTTTGTCAATTGATTGGTGGCATGTTTATATGGACCAATGATCTGGAATGAGCATTGTTTGTTCCCAACCATGTAAAATTGTCCTTACTGCTAGAGAGAACAGCAACAGTCCTGAGTCCTGACATGTCTCCATTCTTAAATGATTTGAACTGTGGACTGACATATTCCCACATCCGTAGCAAAGCTTTGCTGGCTTCTACTAGCAGCATACATTTTCAGATATAGCTACTCTTACCTTAAGAAGTCCACTTTTTCATGAAACCAATTCAATACAATATGGCAACTTCCTTCAGAGGCTGCAATTCTCAACACAAGCACTGGGTTGGCTGACCACAGATACATATATTGGATAGAGACCTTTTTATACCATCGTGCTGTTTTGAAAGCTGGTCATTAGGGATGAGCGAACCCGAACTGGATAGTTTGGGTTCGTACCGAATTTTGGGGTGTTCCAGACCCGGACCCGAACAGTCTCAAAAAAATTTGGGTTTGGGGCCGTTGTTCAGCGATTGCTTCCTGCTTTCTGAAGGGCTGCACAGCAGCCAATCAGCTAGCGTTTTACTTCTTGCCCTAAGAAGCCATCACAGCCATGCCTACTAATGGCATGGCTGTGATTGGCCAAGTGGAGCATGTGACCCAGCCACTATTTAAGCTGGAGTCACGTAGCACCGCACGTCATACTGCTCTGATTAGTGTAGGGAGAGGACGCAGCTTCTGTGAGGGCGAGATTAGGCAGGGAAAAGTCAGCAAAAGCACCTAATGAAGTGATCAATCTACAGCTGTGAATCATTCAACTTCTGCTAGTTAATTGCTCACTGGTTTTTAGGCTGCACAGAGCGTTTTTCTGTCAGTTTTTTCTGGGGTGATTGGCGGCCATTTTGTGTCATGTGGTGCACCAGCACAAGCTGCCACCAAGTCTATCAATCCATCAATACTATTTTTTTTTTTTTTGCTATATCCTACATCAGGGTCTTGGCTGTGCTTATTTTCACCCCTAGAAACTCAGGATAGAAATTTCAAAATTTTTTAAGGGGGGAAATTTAATTGCCAAAATAGCAATACCCTGAATCTGGTTTTCCAGCTGTTGCAGGCCTAGTTTAAATCTGTCCGTAAAAGGGTATATTTTGTTCTGGTGTGAAATTCAATTGCCAAAATAGCAATACCATAAATCTGGGGTTTTAGCTGTGGCTGGCCAAGTTTAATAGTGTCCGTCACAGGAAAGATTTTGTTCTGGGGTGAAATTCAATTGCCAAAATAGCAATACCATAAATCAGTGGTTTCTGCTGTGGCCGGCCAAGTTTAATAGTGTCCGTCACAGGATAGATTTAGTTCTGGGGTGAAATTTAATTGCCAAAATAGCAATACCCTGAATCTGGTGTTCCAGCTGTGACTGGACAATTTCCCTAGTGTCCGTCAAAGGATATATTATTTTCTGGGGTGAAAGTCACTATCAAAAATAGAAATACAGTAAATCTGGTGTTCCAGCTGTTGCAGGCCTAGTTTAAATCTGTCCGTAAAAGGGTGTATTTTTTCTGGTGTGAAATTCAATTGCCAAAATAGCAATACCATAAATCTGGTGTCCCAGCAGTGGCTGGACAAGGTTAATAGTGTCCGGCAAAGGATATATTTTTTTCTGGGGTGAAATTCACTTGCCAATATAGCAATACCCTGAATCTGGTGTTCCAGCTGTTGCAGGCCAATTGTTAATCTGTCCGTAAAAGGGTAAATTACACTCAGCGTGCATCTCCAAGTATATTTCTTTCCATAAAAGGGTATATTACAAAAAGTGTTACATTACAATTGCTGAAAGCATAATCCTGTAAATCTGCACGCACTATTGTGCATCTCATAGTGTATTTCTGTCCGTAAAAGGGTATATTACACTCAAGGTGTATATACAAGTGCTGAGAGGGTCATCCTCAATAACCATTCTGCCATAGCCACACGTCCTAGTGAACTAACCAACTCAGGTTCCAGTACCCGCCAGAATTTACAGCTATATTTGGTGGGGCCCAATGCCGTTCTAAGGATGGTAAGGCCTGAGCAGGTACAGGCGCTAGTCAATGGTGGCCGACAGTGGATCCAGCACGTTCACAACATTATCTCCCACCCAGTCTTCTGCAGAAAGCGCACAAGTGGCGCCTGAAAACCAAGCCCATCAGTCTGTCACATCACCCCCATGCATATCAGGGAAACTGTCAGAGCCTCAAGTTATGCAGCAGTCTCTTATGCTGTTTGAAGACTCTGCTGGCAGGGTTTCCCAAGGGAATCCACTTAGCCCTTCCCCAATAGTGGAAGACATAGAATGCACTGATGCACAACCACTGATGTTTCCTGATGATGAGGACATGGGAATACCACCTCATCAGAGTCCACACATCTCTGATGATGACGAAACAGGTGCGAACTGCTGCATCTTTCTGCAGTGTGCAGACCGAACAGGAGGTCAGGGAGGAAGACTGTGTGGAAGACGATGCAGGGGACGATGAGGTCCTAGACCCCACATGGAATGAAGGTTGTGCCACTGACTTTCATAGTTCAGAGGAAGAGGCAGTGGTGAGACCGAGCCAACAGCGTAGCAAAAGAGGGAGCAGGGGGAAAAAGCAGAACAGCTGCCGCCAAGAGAGTTCGCCTGCTACTGGCCACCGCCACCAGGGACCGAGCACCCCAAAGGCATCTTCAAGGAGTTCCCTGGCATGGCACTTCTTTAAACAATGTGCTGACAACAAGACCCGAGGGGTTTGCACTCTGTGCCATCAGAGCCTGAAGCGAGGCATTAACGTTCTGAACCTTAGCACAACCTGCATGACCAGGCATCTACATGCAAAGCATGAACTGCAGTGGAGTAAACACCTTAAAAGCAAGGAACTCACTCAGACTCCCCCTGCTCCCTCTTTTGCTGCTGCCTCGGCCTCTTCCTCTGCCTCGGGAGGAATGTTGGCACCTGCCGCCCACCAAACAGAGGATGTGCCAATCGACACCACCACCTGTGTCACCAAGCATCTCCACCATGTCACACGGCAGCGTTCAGCTCTCCATCTCACAAACCTTGGAGAGAAAGCGTAAATTCCCACCTAGCCACCCTCGAGCCCTGGGCCTGAATGCCAGCATTTCTAAACTACTGGCCTTTGAAATGCTGTCATTCAGGCTGGTGGACACAGACAGCTTCAAACTGCTGATGGCGATGGCTGTCCCACAGTTTATTGTTCCCAGCCGCCACTACTCCTCCAAGAGAGCCGTGCCTTCCCTGCACAACCAAGTATCCGATAAAATCAAGTGTGCACTGCGAAACGTCATCTGTGTCAAGGTCCACCTAACCACAGATATGTGGACCAGTAAGCACGGCCAGGGACGCTATATCTCCCTAACTGCACACTGGGTAAATGTAGTGGCGGCTGGGCCCCAGGCGGAGAGTTCTTTGGCGCACGTCCTTCCGCCGCCAAGGATCGCAGGGCATCATTCTTTGCCTCTTGTAGGCTCCTCCTCCTACTCGGCTTCCTCTGCTTCCACCTGCACATCCAGTCAGCCACACACCTTCAGCACCAACTTCAGCACAGCCCGGGGTAAACTTCAGCAGGCCTTTCTGAAACTCATATGTTTGGGGGACAGGCCCCACACCGCGCAGGAGTTGTTGCGGGGTATTGAACAACAGACCGAAGAGTGGTTTCTGCTGGTGGGCCTCAAGCCCGGCCTGGTGGTGTGCGATAATCGGCGAAATCTCGTTGCAGCTCTGGGACTAGTCGGTTTGATGCACATCCCTTGGCTGGTGCATGTGCTGAATTTGGTAGTGCAGAAGTGTATTCACAACTACCCCGACATGTCAGAGCTGCTGCATAAAGTGCGGGCTGTCTGTGCGCGCTTCCGGCGTTCACATCCTGCCGCTGCTCGCCTGTCTGCTCTACAGCGTAACTTCAGCCTTCCCGCTCACCGCCTCATATGCGACGTGCCCACCAGGTGGAACTCCACCTTGCACATGCTGGAGAGACTGTGCGAGCAGCAGCAGGCCATAGTGGAGTTTCAGCTGCACGTACAGGTCAGTCGCACTGCGGAACAGCATCACTTCACCACCAATGACTGGGCCTCCATGTGAGACCTGTGTGCCCTGTTGCGCTGTTTCGAGTACTCCACCAACATGGCCAGTGGCGATGACGCCGTTATCAGCGTTACAATACCACTTCTATGTCTCCTTGAGAAAACACTTAGGGTGATGATGGAAGAGGAGGTGGCCCAGGAGGAGGAGGAGGATGAGGGGTCATTTTTAGCACTTTCAGGGCAGTCTGTTAGAAGTGTCTCAGAGGGAGGTTTTTTGCAACAGCAGAGGCCAGGTAGGACTGGAGAACGAGGAGGATGAGGAGGAGGTGGAGGAGGATGAAGATGAAGCAGGTTCACAGTGGGGTGGCACCCAACATAGCTCAGGCCCATCACTGGTGCCGGGCTGGGGGGATATGGAGGACGATGATGATACGCCTCCCACAGAGGACAGCTTGTCCTTACCTCTGGGCAGCCTGGCACACATGAGCGACTACATGCAGCAGTGCCTGCACAACGACAGCAGAGTTGCCCACATTTTAACGTGTGCGGACTACTTTGTTGCCACCCTGCTGGATCCCCGGTACAAAGACAATGTGCCCACCTTACTTCCTGCACTGGAGCGTGATGGGAAGATGCGCGAGTACAAGCGCACGCTGGTAGACGCACTCCTGAGAGCATTCCCAAATGTCACAGGGGAACAAGTGGAAGCCCAAGGTGAAGGCAGAGGAGGAGCAAGAGGTCACCAACGCAGCAGTGTCACGGCCAGCAACTCTGACAGCAGGGTTAGCATGGCAGAAATGTGGAAAAGTTTTGTCACCACGCCACAGCTAACTGCACCACCACCTGACACTTAGCACGGAGTTAGATGGAGGCAGCATTTCACTAACATGGTTGAACAGTACGTCTGCACACCCCTCCACGTAGTGACTGATGGTTCGGCCCCTTTCAACTTCTGGGTCTCCAAATTGTCCACGTGGCCAGAGCTAGCCTTTTATGCCTTGGAGGTGCTGGCCTGCCCGGCGGCCAGCGTTTTGTCTGAATGTATATTCAGCACGGCAGGGGGCGTCATTATTGATAAACGCAGCCGCCCGTCCACAGCCAACGTGGACAAGCTGACGTTCATAAAAATGAACCAGGCATGGATCCTACAGGACCTGTCCATCCCTTGTGCAGAATAGACATTTATAACTGCCTCCCCCTGAACCATATATTCTTGTACTCCGGGGCACTTCTTTATTGAATCCTCTTTTTTTAATTTTACCATTATATTGTGGTGCAACCAAAAGTTGAAAGTGGCCTGTTCCAGTGGTGGGTGACAATTAGCCTGATTCTCTGCTATGCGACCTCTGTCCTCTGTCTAGGTGCCATGGGCTAAATATCTGGAAGTGGCCCTCTCTATTGCTGGGTGACATGAATCCTGATTCTCTGCTATGCGACCTCTCTCCTCCGTCTGGGTGCCAGCGGCCAAATTATCTAAAAGTGGCCTTCTCCATTGGTGGGTGACATGACGCCTGATCCAGCTATGGGACCTCTCTCCAATTGATATTGCTTAATTTTTATTTATTTTATATTATTTTAATTCATTTCCCTATCCACAATTGTTTGCAGGGGATTTACCTACAATTTGCTGCCCTTTGCAGCCCTCTAGCCCTTTCCTGGACTATTTTACAGCCTTTTTAGTACCCAAAAGTTTGGGTCCCCATTGAATTCAATGGGGTTCGGGTTCGAACATTTTCGGGAAGTTCGGCCGAACTTCTCGAACCCGAACATCCAGGTGTTCGCTCAACTCTACTGGTCATCTCTTGACACGCATATCATTGTCGGTCCAGCCAAAGGGGTAAGGTAAGGAAGGATCTGTATATCACGCATCTTCTGTACATAACACATCGTCTGAGGTCTTCTGAAAGTTGTTTGAATCGAGGCTTGGTTCACACTAACCAATTTTATTTGATAGGAACAGATTTGTCAGTAAACAGGCTTTGTGTGCCTTTAATGGATGTAGCACCTGTAAAACCATTACATCCAATCTCATCTCAGTAATTGAAACACCTTTTGCAAATCAGCTCTTAGAGAAGTCATTAACTTGGAGTTTCACTTACTTTTTCTGTCTGCACTGTGAATGTTTATTCAATGTTTTTAATAGGTACGACTGTATGTTCATTAGTTTAGGCTACTTTCCCACTCGCGTTTGGTGTGGATCCGTCATGGATCTGCAAAAACGCATCCGTTCAGATAATAAAACCGCATGCATCCGTTCAGAACGGATCCATTTCTATTATCTTTAACATAGCCAAAACGGACCCGTCTTGAACACCATTGAAGGTCAATGGGGGACGGATCCGTTTTCTATTGTGCCATATTGTGTCAGTGAAAATTGATCCGTTTGGCTCAGTTTCGTCAGGCGGACACAAAAACGCTGCAAGCAGTGTTTTGGTGTCCGTCTCCAAAGCAGAATAGTGACTGAACGGAGGCAAACTGAGGCAAACTGATGCATTCTGAGCGGATCCTTATCCAGTCAGAATGCATTAAGGGCAAAACTGATCTGTTTTGGAAACTAAAATGCCAGTGTGAAAGTAGCCTTAGTTAGATTGTGTTTGACTTAAAGAGGACCTTTCATCATTTTTTAGATATGCAAATAAAATGTGTAGGGCGGCCCCCACTGATGGCTTGAGTGTTTATTTTTTTCAAACTTACCCCCGTTCGTCGGCACTGGACTCCCGTAGTTTTCCCTCCCGGTATTATAATTGGGTTTAATCTCGCGATCGGCTTTTGCTGGGGGTGTGACTGATTCCCTGGCAATGATTGGATAGCACACAAAGCCCAGCAGGAGACAGAAATTAGAAAAAGAGTAAACAGCAGGTGGCGCTATATAGATACTTTGTATCGAATAACTCAGTGGCTATGCTAAATTTTTAATTACATGTAATTACAAAAGTATTCAGATCCAGGTACTGGTTTGAAAAATATAGAATATTGTTCACGGGTCAACCCATCAACCCCTTTAAGAGAAGTTTTCTTTTGTCTATCCTTTGGTATTCTGTGTTGATGCTTTGCCTTACCTTTACCTTACTTCAGACATAAAGCTATGCATACCAAAAATTATATATAAACACTAAAACTGTGTTGTTTCTATGGGAAATATGTATAACAACATTGTGTGTTTTGGCATATCTGTGGCAGATTTAGATCAGGGTACTGAAAAGCACCAGTTACTATACTATATATTGCCGTTTTGTTTAAAAATGATATAAGAATTTAATTGCAGATTTAATTTTTGTTTTTAATTTTCCATGTCACTTTCTATATTAAAACATGAACTAAAATCCTGCACATTTCACACTGGCCACTAGGCATAAAATATGTCAAGACTTCCTGTCTTTTGACAGCAGCTACAGGGAGCAAAGACACAATGGACAAGAGCTGACTCAATTGACTTCTATGGTAGAGTTTTCTAGGCATGCTCTGTGACCTGTGCAGAGTTCAGGAGGAAGCAGATAAGCTGTGATATCAGATGTTCTGAATGGTGGATCCTATGTTATCTATAAAAAAGTGTTACTTGTCATTGTAAGGCCTTATTCACACATCCGCAATGTAGTCCGCATGTATTCCGCAATTTTGCGGAATACATGCGGACCCATTGACTGTGAATGGGGCCGGGAAAGATGCGGAGAGCACACACTGTGCTCTCCGCATCCGATTCTAGCGGAGCGCCGCCCGATTTTCCGGTCAGCGGCTCCGCCAAAAAAATAGAGCATGTCCTATTCTTGTCCGCATTTGCGGACAAGAAGAGGCATTTTCTATGGAGTCCGGGCAATGTGCGGTCCGCAAAAATGCGGAATGCACATTGCCGGTGTGTCCGTGTTTTGCGGATCCGCGGCTCCGTGGATCCGCAAAACACAACGGATGTGTGAATAGGGCCTAATTCTGCCTTTGGCAATAATGGCTACTAAAAAGTTTCCTGTACACAACAGAAAATCATGACCTTTTATTAGACCTAGTGAAAAATTGCAGGACTATATACATTTTTTTAAGAATACAGATAGTGACTAGTGATGATCAAGAACCAAAGTATTCGGGTGTTCGACTCAAACACATTGCTATATTCGTGTGCTCGACCGAGCACCTGAGTATAATAGTCAATGGGAGACAACCAGCACCCCCTGCTCTGAAGAGGGGAGGGTGGCTGGTCCATTCCAAAAGGTCAGAAAGTGACACACACCAACGAAATGGATCAGGAACAGCATGGGGACGATGTCTGGATGCATCTTATTCGCTGCTGGGAACCATATTGTCCAAGTTGTACGCCACTTTTACAAACTGACAAAAATACGCACAAACGCCCCCCTCCTAAAAATTTATTTTACAGGAAAAATTGTTAGGAAACATTTTTTCCTGTATATTCAATTGTGTATAAAGTGCGACTGCTTCCAAAAATTACAAGCAAGAAGCACTCCAAAACAGCCTGTATATCACATAAAGGAGGGCCTCATTCACATGGTGGTACAATTATTCAGGTAGTCGGACTCCTACACTCATAAAGCCTATGCACTAAGTGAAAGGGCTGCCAAAAATTGCAAGGAACCGGCACTACAATACACTCTCTATTAAACATAAAGCAGGGCATCATACACACCCTTGAAAAATGATGATTGGTGGTCTGCTGGTGACCCTCAAAAACATTTGGAGCAAGGGTTCTGCTGGTGACCCTCTAAAACAGGGGTAGGAAACCTCCGGCACTCCAGCTGTTGTGAAACTACAACTCCCAGCATGCTGGGAATTGTAGTTTCACAACATCCGGAGTGCCGAAGGTTTCTGATCCCTGCTCTAAAACATTAGGGGCGAGGGCCTGCTGCTGAGCTGACCCTCTAAAACATTAGGGGAGAGGGCCTGCTGGTGAGCTGACGCTCTAAAACATTATATGCGAGTGCCTGCTGGTGAGCTGATGCTCTAAAACATTATATACGATTGCCTGCTGGTGAGCTGACGCTCTAAAACATTATATGCGAGTGCATGCTGTTCAGCTGACACTCTAAAACATTATATGCGAGCGCATGCTTTTCAGTGGACGCTTGAAATAATTAAATGCAAGTGCATGCTGTTCAGCTAACGCTCTAAAACATATGTGAGTGCATGCTATACAGCTGACGCTCTAAGGCTGGGGACACACCTAGGCGTTTCTGGAGGCGCGTTTTTGTAACTAAGAAACGCGCGTCATAAGCGCGATTCAGTGATTCTCCCCTATGGCAACATTGTCCATAGGCGCGTTAAAACGCCCAAAAGAAGCTCATGCACTTGTTTGGGCGTTGGGCGTTTTACAGCGCGTTCAAACGCGCTTTAAAACGCCCAAATGTGAACCATGCCCATAGGGATGCATGGCTTTTCACATGTTGAGCGTTTTTCAGCGCGTTTGAACGCGCTGAAAAACGCTCAGGTGTGTTCCCAGGGTAAAACTTTATGTGCGAGTGCATGCTGTTTAGCTGACCCTATAAAAAAAATTTGAGTTGAGGGCCTGCAGTTGAGCTGACCCTATAAAAAAATTAGAGTGGAGGGAATATATACAATCTGGATGAGGAGGAGAAAACAAGATTCAACCATATACTATTTTTTTGTGGTGGAAAGGTAGCATGGTAATACACTACAGTAGATTGAGTACATTATAAATGATAGATTGAACTTGCCTTTATGTTCATCATCAGCGCAGCAATCCAGGCCTTGTTCATTTTATCCAAGTCAATGTTAAATAATATGTGATATAATTTGTATTTAATATAAAGGATTTATTTTATTACACACTGACACCATGTACAGTAATACATTTGGCAATGGGAGGTCTGTATGTGGATGTCAATGCCTGGAGTCTCCATATATGACAATGTAAAGTATATACTTTAGTAAAACACGCCTGTTTTCTATGGTATACATGATTGACAGAGACAGACAAGGGGGACGTCTTCTTACACTCAGTCTGTTGGGGGTGTTTGCTGCTGAACATGATTGAAGACACACATGGAGGCTGAGAAGGAAGCACCTACCCTTCAACAATGATACTTCAATGACTTTTGCATTCACACATGGACAATAAGACTAAGTTTCCTAAACTATTTTTTTAAGTAATCAACTTTTATGAAGATTGACAATAAGGCCTAATTCACACGTTTGTAGTGTGGTTTGCGGAAACATGGAAACACGGAAACACGGATCCGCAAAACACAGATGGCTGCAATGCGCATTCCGCATTTTGCGGACCGCATATTGCTGGCACTATATAGAGAATGCCTTTTCTTGTCCGCAATTGCGGACAAGAATAGGACATGTTCTATTTTTTTGCAGAAAAAGAAACGCGGATGCGGAAATGCGGATGCGGACATCACATAGTGTGCTCTCCACATCCATTCCTGCCCCTTTGAAATGAATGGGTCTGCAACCCTTCCGCAAAATTGTGGATGGGATGTGGATCCATTTTGCGGACGTGTGAATTAGGCCTAAATCACATTATTCATTTTTTATATAACTCTTGTTGAATCCTGGTGAGTGAGTCCTCCGGGTGTTCCTTACTCCAAATAAGTATACACTATATTTAGAGAGGATTACCAAGCAAGTTATTGTATTTTTTATATATATATATATATATAAATATCATATTTGGATGATATTTTACATTGGCGAGCTATCCATCCAGATATAAAAGCTTGAAGAGGGGGAAGAAAGTGTGAAATTAAAAAGAATTATCAAACTTTAATAAGTCGGAGAATTAAGAAGAATCTTCTGAAGGAGGACAACAAGTGCCAGACATACCAAGACATGCTGATGACAGAAGCCCAGCCTTGAATCTACTGAGGTTGTGAGTATGGAAATAATAAATTCCATTGCTGATAAGAGTAGATTACAATTGAAGTTTCTGCCTAGTGAACATTTAGATTTGCAGACGATATGGTTTGGTTTATATACAGAATGTGAACAGTAGAACAAGAAGATAGATGAAGAGTATTTTAGTTAGTAAAGAGAAAGAAAAAAATAAAAAATATTTTCCATATGGTGAAGATCTTTCACAGACTAGTGTCAGATAGATCCATGTATAATTGTACCAGTGAAATTCCAACCACAGATGCTGTGATCTGTAAAAGAAGCATCAACTGAGGGTGGAAATGGTAATAAAGTACAGGAAAGTAAGACTATTGAGGATGTTGACAACTCAGCAGAATGAGATGAAACACATATGTATGCTCTCTGCTGAAAGTGACCATAACCTTATACATAAGGAAAGGTCAGTACAAGTCAAAACATTGCAGATCTCTGCTGAAGGTGACTCTGTGTCAGTAGACAATGACAGGTCTATACACCAGCAGACATTGCATATGAAAGAGGCACACTTACAATGAAAATTGCAGAAACAATTAATGAAAATATGCAAAGAAAGCCCCACATATGATGCAAACATCCATGTGTGCAGGAATTCTGAGATTTTTGAGAGCCATGCAGAGAGATTTGAATTTTCAAATTAACAAAGGAAGCAAACTTGTCCTCCATCACTGTTGTCGGATGCAGGACAGTATATGTCACAGAAACCCACTGAATATGGACACTATATTGGGCCCCGATTATTGGAATTTGCAATACAGACACTGTTTGCAGATGTACTACAGTATTGGTTACAGAACACCGCAGATTATAGACACTATTAGGCCCAGATTATTGGAATTTGTAATACAGACACTGTTTGCAGATGTAGCTCAGTATTTTTTACACAAAGCCACACACTATGGACACTAGATGTGTCCTATATTATTAAAGACACAGTCTGCGGATGATGTACAGTATATGTCACTGACAGGTATAAAATAAAAATATCTTGCTGCTGTCAAACACACACAGTAGTCCTTAAAAGGACTTTGGGGTCTTTGAAAAGCTTTTGGTAGTAAAAACAGCAAATTTCTCTCCCTGCACTATCTGTCCCTTCCAAAACACTGTCCCTGAGACTGCAGGAAGTAAATAGATTGATGCTCTAAAACACACACAGTACTCCTTAAAAGGACTTTTGGGTCTTGGAAAAGCTTTCTCAGAATAAAAACTGTAAAATTCGCTCCCTACTCTTTCCCTTTCAACGCTCTGCTCTCCCTGTCTATGTCTAAGCCAAACATGCATCATCCGATTGGCATCGTTCCGGCCAGCCAATCACTGTAATGCCAGCAGCCAACATGGCTACTGGCATTACAGTGAGGGCAGTGCTTACCTGCACCTTTATTGGCTGCTTAAAACCCGCAAAACGTGCGGGGTGGAGACTCGAGCATTGCACTCGAGTACCGCCATGTGCCAAGCATAGCGATGCTCGAGCCAAACAGATATTCAGCCGAGCATGCTCGCTCATCGCTAATAGTGACATGGAAAATTAGAACAAAAAATCTAAAAAAAATTGTTTAACACAAAACCATGATTAAAACAGTAGGTAATTGTATGATGACAACTTGCCTTTAAACTAAGATCCAAGCAAAGGGTACACACAAGACATGGTCTCACAACAATAAATCAAGCTTTCAAACTTTGTATGTTCCAAACATGTCTAGATCTCAAAAAAAATTCTCATAGAAATTCTGAAACAATGGGTGTGCAATTGTCCTTACCTGAAAATTTTAAAAATAGGTACTACGCATTTCATACCAATACTATACTTATCAAAATCAATATTTTTGTCAGAAATTATACAACCTATCAGAACTCAATAACTTACAAATACATTCCTGAATCCTAAATGAAACATGATTGCTTCGCACTGTATTGCCAAGGTGTCACCTGCTAGTATTGCATGATATGGATCCATGGTGCATTGCATTGCAGGAACATACCTTTTTAATGAGCACAAATCTTGCACAAATGCAGATTAAAAGAAACCTCAAATGAGTTGACCCATGAAAAATATTCTACAGTTTTCAAACCAGCACCTTGACCTGAATACTTTTGTCATTGCATGTAGTTAAACATGTTATATAGCCACTGAGCTATTCAATAAAATCTATCTGTATAGCGCCATCTGCTGTTAGTTCATTTTCTTATTTCTTTGTCCTGCCCACTGAGAAGGCTGTACATGCTCAGTTTAATCCTCCAGCTGTGTCCTGAGCTGTGATAGGGAGAAAGCTCCGGCAGAAAAGACACGCCCCCTGAACTGCGTCAGAAAAGACACCCCCCCCCCAAGGTGCATTACTAGGGTCTCAAAAGATCCGGGGCCCAAGCCCCAATGAATATGGCCCAGTTCTCTAAGTCGCCCCCCTCCCCCACACACCGCATTTTGCCTCCCATAGCTGTCATATCCAGTGGCTCCAGGTGATGTCTCCTATGACGTAGATCTGTCATAATCTTCTCCATTTGGTCCTTACAACTTCGTTCAGCCGCGCCTTGTCTCTGCAGAATGTGACACACAGACATCTTACTTTCCTCACATTTCTATCATCATACCCCAACCTGGAGTCCCCACAGTGTTATCCTGCTGCTTACTGTGCTCCCCAATACCCCCAAATACTATCCTGAAGAAATAATAGTGCCCCCATAGTAATAGTGCTCCTCATTATCCCATCAATAGTAATTCCTTTCTATAATGCCCTCATTATTAGTAATACTGCCCCCTACAGTGCCCCCAACAGTGATAATGCTCCCCAAGAATGCCACCATTAGTAATACTACCCCCTACGGTCCTCTCAATCATGATAACGCGGCCCAAGAGTGCCCCCATTAGTAGAAGAGCCCTCCAATATTAATATTACCCTCACAGAGCCCCCAGTAGAAATAAGGCCCCCTATTGTTCCCCCCAGTAGTAATAAAGCTCTCTACAGACCCCTCAGTAGTAATAAGGCCCCCCATAGTGCTCTTAGTAGAATGACAGATCTATAATTCACTCCTATGCATCAATTATGGTATGAAGTACCTGGCCAATCAGAATGAAAAGGATTGCCCATCAGCAGCAAATTTTCTTAAGAAAAACTTTTATGTAGATGATGGTCTTATAAGTCTAGAGTCCACAGAATCTGCAATCAAACTAGTGAAAGAAAGCCAAGAGTTATGCGCAAGAGGAAACCTGCGCCTTCACAAATTCATCTCAAACAACAGAGAGGTATTGGAATCCATCAGTGACTCTGAATGTGCATCAACAATGAAGAATTTAGATCTCAATTATGATCATCTTCCAGTTCAAAATGTACTTGGATTGGGATGGAATGTAGAGAACGACAAGTTCTTTGAACTATCTACGGAAGAGAAAGTTGCAACTAGACTTACCATTCTTTCCACAGTGGCTTCTATATTTGATCCATTGGGATTCTTGGCTCCAGTGATCCTTAAAGCAAGAGAAATACTGCGAGAATTATGCAGACAGAAGTTAGGATGGGATAAACCCATACCTGAAAATTTGAGGCCAAGGTGGGAGAGTTGTATAAAAGACACTTGGAAAGTTGAGAACCTGAGGGAAAATTCCCCCAATTCACGTTTAAGGCTCACCACTAAGAACATAGAATTATAGGTCATTTTGGTGGGAGTGTAGCTGGCCAGCTAAGACCTGTTCTAGGATGCTAATATGACTTACATGTTTATATAGCTAGACTTGCCAATAAATTTAATACAGTTCCTATGTTTGTATATTAGAGACAGAAAGAGAGTCATTTACAGTGACTTCTTGTTTTTAGATGTCATATAACAGTTATATATTGTGTTCACGGAAGCAGAAAAGATAATATGCCTTTAAGATTCAGTAAATGAATGTAAGGTAAGCTTAATGACACAGCAGAATAAACAACAGAAAGCATAAACTGTTGTTACTGCCCAGGAGTCTTAACCAATCACAGCCAGCCTCACACTGAGTATGTGTGGGAAATCCCCTAGTAGAATCATCTGGAGTTAGTATAGACCAGAGAAGAGGAGCTGGACAGACACATCCAGTCAGAGCTATGTTTTATGAGAACAAGAGGCCAAATAGGTATTTAGAACGGTTATATAATGTTCATATTGTTAATACTGTGATCAGAACTATATATTGAGACCAGTTGTATAAGTTTTTTTATAGTTCCACCAAACTGCGACGAAACTATGCACAAACTGCGACAAAACTACGCAAATCATATCTTAAACTGTGCAAATAGAACCATTGGTTAAGCCTCAGATATACCTCTTAGAGTGATTATAAAGTGCTTCCACCATTTATGTTGAATGACAAGATTGAACAGTTAAAACTACCATTTTATGCATACCACCATTTTGTGATACTTCATGCAACACGTGTTTGTACATGGACTATCTGTTGCGGAGGTGGCAGTGTTATATATGGAAGAAAAGTTGAAGTTAATAAAGAAGTTATTTCAAGCATTTGGTGTGTTCTTTAAGACTACTGTTTCCATAGAACGGCGCTAAAAGAATTAGCTCAAAAGAAACAAGACAGAAGCAGAGTAATAGTCTTGTTGGACTAAGAAGTTAGAGATATCAAATTCTTCTAATGCCACAGCACAAAAGGCACTTCATAGTGTTGCACCTGTCATACCAGCCCCCTCCAATATACAGTCCCATGTAATTTAACATCCCTCGCTATCTACAGCCCCCTTCAAAATACAGTCCCATCTAAGTAACATCACCTCCTCCCCAGCTGCCTTCAACATACAGTCCCAAATAAATAATATCACCCCCTCCCCAGCCGCCTCCAACACGCAATCCCATGTAAACATCAACCTATCAACCTCTAACATTCAGTCCCATATAAAAAACATAATTCCCCCCACCAGCTACCTTTAACATTCAGTCCCATGTAAATAATATCACTCCCTCCCTCAGACCCCTGTAACATTCAGTCCCATGTAAATAACATCTCTCCCTCCCTCAGCCCCTTCCAACATTCAGTCCCAGGTAAATAACATCACTCCCTCCCACAGCCGCCATTAACATTCAGTCCCGTGTAAAAAAACATCACTCCCTCCCACAGCCGCCATCAATGTACAGTCCCATGTAAATAACATCACTCCCTCTCCCAGCCCCCTCCAACATACAGTCCCATGTAAATAACATCAGTCCCTCCTACGCCACCATCAACATACATTCCCATGTAAATAACTTCACTCCCTCCCACAGCCGCCATCAACGTACCGTCCGATGTAAATAACATCACCCCTCCCCCAGCCACCTCCAACACACAGTTCCATGTAAATAACATCCTCCCTTCAGCCCTAAGATACAGTCCCAGTTAAATAACCACAACTTCCGGCAATCCTCTGCCTCTCCCGTCACTTACCTCTCCTCATGTAGCAGACATCACCACAGCTTCTTCCCCCAGGACTTCTCCTCTTCACCACCGTCCTCTCCTTCACTGGTCACATGATGGTGACATCATCGCAGCTTTTTTTCAACCACTGCCGGTTTTACTGGTCACATGACCTGTGATGACACTACAGGTCCTTCAGCTCTTCCAGTGCATTAGATTCAATTGTTCAGCAATACAGTTGTATCTAGCTGACAGGCAGGACATTCGGGGCATGAGACAAAATATCAGGGGCCCAGGCCCCGAATGTTTTAACCTAGCAACACCCATGACGCCTTCTGAGTTGCAGCAGAAAAGACACTGCCCTTGAGCTGCCAGCTTGATATAAATCTAGCAGAGCAATGAATGGGCAGATCTCTGGATTCATGTGAGGTACAGGGCCGGTTCTATCGTTGTTAGAAAGAGATTATCATGTACTATATGTTGTCTGATTTTCATTTTTTACATCAATCATGAGATAACCCCTTAAAATTGGCATTGTTACACAATGATGAATTCAGAGAGCTGGCTTCTCTTCCATATTTTTATTACCTGTCTACAAACAACCCACTTCGGGACTAGACTAGTCCCTTCATCACGTATTGCACATTAAAATGAGATGTCCATATATATGGACTTTTTATCTGGCATTTTAATGTGTAGTACCTGATAAAGGGATTAGTCCAGTCCCGAAACGTGTTCTTTGTACACAGTTAAACATATGGAAGAGATGCCATATCTCTGAATTCATCATTGTATAGCAACACCATAAGGTTCCCTTTTTCCCCAAGTTTCCACGTTTATCTGCATTGCTCTCCGGATAACATTTTGGCAGAACCGTCAGACTGCAACAACTCCTCCAGCAATTTCTCAAGGTTTTTTAGGTTGTTCTGCACCCAGTAGGGTGGCCAGACGTCCGATTTTAGGTTGGACAGTCCAGGTTTTCTGGCTCCCTATCCTCCTCTGGCACAGGGCCTGGACGGACACAGGGATGTCCACCCTTTTTGTAGTTCACGCTCAGACAGCAGCACTGACGATAGGGGACGGTTAATTTTGGTGCCAAAATGGCTTCCATTGAATCTAAGGATTACAGGTACCAACATGCATTCCGAGCCCACTCCACACATCCCCTGGTGCCAAATGGCTACCAGTGGATGCAGTAAGAATACACCCATACCTTTCCTGATGACACAAGCCTTTCAGTGAGTGGGGGAGGGCGGGCTAAGCTTTATACTCATGCTAATTAAAATTAACCTATGAGGCAAACAGGCAGTTCAGGAGTGCATGACCGACCAGAGTCAGCCACAACTCCAGTGCACCCAGTACAACAGCATCAGGTGAGTGGAACTAGTTGTCCCTTCCACCTTCTATTCTTACCAAACAATATTGCTCTATGTGCGATGTTTATGTTTTTTTTTATAGATTGAGTATAGATTACTTGCACAAATGGTGGCATAAAATAGCGACATTTTACTTCTCCTATCTTCTTGTCTTTCTATTTGTCTTCCATAAAATCATTAGTATTACATCTAGCCGCATAAACGTCGTGTTTGCAGTGTTTTAAGTGTATTCCCTCATAGCTTTTTTTTTTTTTTATGTCGACTGTAGGAAAGTCCCTGGGATAATAATGGATGGTCGATACGTGCCACCAGTGGTTCTGGCCTTGGTGCAGTAAGAACTGGATCATTGGGGTTACAGCGGCGAATGCTGCTGGTGCAGCGTCTCTGGGCCGGTTCTTACTGGGAACAGGTAAAAAGCTGAAGGATAGCCCTGGGACCTGTGGTGCCACTAGCCGAAGGGGCTCTGGCATGAGGGAGACAAAGGCAGGTAGCCTAGAAGCCTGCAGGAATGGTGTGGTCTGTCCTGAAATAAGGTGACTTAAACCTGTGGTTTATTTGCTAGAGAAGGACTTTTGGTCTATGCACTATGTGAATATTCACCTGTGTGGTCTGCACATTGACTGTTATGCCTTTGGTGTGAATAAAGTCACGGTGTACCCCAAAGACTGTCAGTGATTGCCTCAATACTGCTGCCGCTACCGTAGCCTACCACGAGCACATCCCCACAAATGGTGGCTTGCAGCGGGCATCCTGCAGTGAGGCCGGCCTGAGGGAAAAAAAACTGTGTTGGACTGCATGTCATATATCAGGCTGCAAATTTTATGGTTCCTTACAAGATGGAGGAGGCCATTAAGCACCTGATTCAGAGTAATCTACAGCAACAACAGGCTTTGCAGGCTCAGAGGGAAAGTAATGAGCTACAGCAAAAAAGACATGAGGAGGCTATGTGTGCACAGCAGCAGACAAACAATCTCCTAATGCAGCAGCTGGTAGCCATGCAAGAGTCGGTGCAAACATTCCAGCAAGGAGTTGCAACCGTGACAGGCCCGACTGTGTCTACTGCCATGGACAAAGTCCGATCCGCCCTGAGGAAAATGGGTCCGGAAGACGATATAGAGGAATTCCTGACGGTGTTCGGAGGAACCGCGGAGCAAGAGAGGCTGACATTAAAGCAATGGGCTGAGGTGGTGGCGCCTTTTCTGGTGGGGGACGCACAAAAGGCCTATTTTGACCTCAGCCGCGAGGAGGCAAAGGACTATGAGAGGCTAAAAGGTGAGGTGTTGGCCAGGTTGGGGGTAAACACCTATGTGCAAGCGCACAGAGTGTATCAGTGGGTGTGTTCCTAGTCCCGACCCACCTGGTCACAAGCCTATGACTTACTTCACCTAGTAAAAAAATGGCTCCTGGGATCAGATGTTGGCATTGTCCGGACTGGGGACATGTGGCAGCCAACTGCCTTAGGGCATCCGAACCCATGGACTGCATGTTCGCTCGCCGGTCCTCCTTTTATGCCCAACCAGTGTATATAGCTGACCCCCTGCTGGCCGCAGACACCCCTCCGGAGTGTGATGTCGTTGTTAATGGACATTCCGTGCAGGCCCTGCTGGACTCTGGGAGCCTGATAACTCTGGTCCATGAGTCGCTGGTAACAGAAAAACTCCCGGAAAGGCGAACCCTTACCATTGTCTGTATACATGGGGATCGCCGGGAGTATCCCACCACTAAGGTTACCCTGGTGGTCTGTGCGAAAGAAGTACCACATGTCATCGGAGTGGGGAGACGGCTCCCTTATGCCACGATATTGGGGAGGGACTTTCTCCTGTTCTGGACATTGTGGAGGAATGGGTTGCCTACCTGTGGGAAAGAAAAATGTCCAGGTCCCGAGCCCGAGGACCCCGAGGCAGGGGCACCAGCTGTAGGGGTCACTGTAGGGGAGGTGGAGTATAACCCCGACCAGTTTCCCCTAGAAGGATTGGCGGGTGAGACAGTAGAAAGTTAGTCCGTCCTGGATCTGGAGGTTCCCTGAGAATCCTTCGGGACTGCACAGCTCCAGGATCCAACGTTATTGCGGGCTAGAGAAGGTGTGTCGGTGATCAATGGCATTGCCCAACGTCTCGGGGCAGATACCGTATTTCCTCACCTGGCCTATAACCAGCATCTGTTATACAGGGTAGACAAGGTGAGGCAGGAGGTGGTGGAACAACTGGTGATACCCCAGCCTTACCGGCCAATGGTCTTGGATTTAGCGCATGTGCATGTGTTGGGAGGGCATCTGGGGGTTAGCAAAACGCTGGAGCGAATTTTACATCGGTTCTATTGGCCTGGGATATATGAGGAAGTCCGGAGGTTCTGTCAGTCCTGTCTAGTGTGTCAGATGACTAGCCCCCAACCTCAGTATCGCAGTCCACTGGTGCCTATACCCATTATAGAGGTGTCCTTCGAAAGGATCGCCATGGATCTGGTAGGCCCATCGTTAAATCAGCCCAAGGTCACCAACACATCCTGGTAGTGTTAGACTATGCCACGCGGTATCCAGAGGCGGTCCCATTTCGCCATACGTCAGCCAAGGTAATAGCCAAAGAGCTCATGAGAATGTTCGCCCGGGTGGGGATACCAAAGGAGATTCTGACGGACCAAGGGACACCCTTTATGTCCAAAATAGCAAAGGAATTGTGTAAGCTATTAAATATTAAACACCTGCACACGTCCGTCTACCATCCCCAAACCGTTTGCGGTACGGGAAGTGCCCCAGGCGTCCACGGGGTTCTCCCTTCAAGTTGTTATATGGGTGACATCCACGTGGGCTACTGGATATCTCTAAGGAGGCATGGGAGCAGCAGCCTACGCCTCATAAAAGTGTGATAGAGCAAATAGAAAAAAATGCAGGACCATATAGAGGTCGTGTTACCGATCGTCCGTGAGCACCTGGGACCTGTGGTGCCACTAGCTGAAGGGGCTCTGGCCTGAGGGAGACAAAGGCAGGTAGCCTAGAAGTCTGCAGGAACGGTGTGGTCTGTCCAAAAATAAGGTGACTTAAACCTGCGGTTTATTTGCTAGAGAAGGACTTTTGTTCTATGCACTATGTGAATATTCACTTGTGTGGTCTGCATAACGCCTTTGGTGTGAATAAAGTCACAGGGTACCACAAAGACTGTCTGTGATTGCCTCAATACTGCCACCGCTACCGTAGCCTACCATGAGCACCAAGACCTATGTTTTGAAGCAAAAACTAGGTATTATTAACTTCTCAAATTAAAAAAAAAAAAAAAAACACATGCAACAAACAACTTTCATGAGGTCTGGCAACCAGTAGGTATAATCGTCATCATCATCCTGTTCACGGTGCCAATTGCGTAGTTTGTGAGAGTTGCTATAAAACATGAAAGTCAGGTACATTGGCAGATGAAACTTTGTTTAATATCCTGAATTATATTTACTTTTGTTCTTCTATAAGACTGCGCCATCAAGCAGTGAAATGTTTACCTTCTTCTGGAAGGAATAGCTCCCAGCAACAAGGCGGCTTAAGGTGCACATAAACCGTCAATAGCTGCCATGCACACGTATGCTGCTCGGATTGGCCACTGCATGTGTTTTCAATGGCAGGAGAGGAGAAAGCCGCTGCCACACACCTCTGGTGGATCGGGCATTGAAATTTCCCTTGTCTAGTACTTTCTCAAACTGCATCTTTGAGAGAAGAGTTGTGAAGCAATCATCCGCTTTGGGCAGTCGGCAGGCCTAGTCGATATCGTCAGGCTTGTCCGATGATGATCGAATGTGTATGGAGTTCCTTGGGTTTATTCCTAAAAAATGTCACTTAGTCCCTTACATTAGCAATCCTCAACCACCGGTCCACGTACCATGCCGTGGATCATATGGTACTGGTCCGTGGGAGAGGGGGGACAGAGTTGAACGGTATGGACGGGAACTGTTGCCTCCTGTGCCCCGCAGTTCAGCTTCATAGTCCAATGAGGCAGTGCTATGGTGCCGGATGGTCGTGATGACATCAGGGTCACAGGTGGCATGACAACATTATTACACAGCCAGAGACTGGGTGCCGAAAGGTCGCAGTGACAGACAGAGCCAGGGCAGCAGGCTGGAGGAGGTCTTTTTTGGGGGGGGGGAGGTTGGGGACACTACTAGGGCCACGACGGGGGAGCAGTTGGTGCATTATATATCTAGATGGCATTAATTGTAAAGAGACCACAACTGGGAGCACTATATTTAAAGAGGCCACTACTGGGGGCACTATATTTAAAGAGACCAGTACTGGGAGTCACTATATTTGAAGAAGCCACTACTGGGGGAGGTGCAGAGGGTTTAAATGTAGAGAGGTCACTACTAGAGGGTCTTATATGTAAAGAGGCCACTACTGGGAGGGCTTTATTTCTAATAAGGGCACTACTAGGGGAATTATATTATATGTAAAGAGGCCACTTCTATGAGGCATTATATGTTACAAGTGCATTATTGGAAGCATTATATGTGAAGAGGGCACTACTGGGGGCATTTTCTCTCATGAAAGCACCACAGGAGATGTACCAAATCTCTTTTAAGGGGGGACAAGCCTAAGGACAACATGTCCCAGATATATCTGATTAGATAAAAATACAATTTCATAGAATCAGGGAATAAACAAGATTCTGCAAAAGAAATTAAATCTTAATGAAAGGAATTGGGAATCCCAGGTCCAACTCTGAAAAGTCTCTTTATCTGCACCCCTGTCCAACAGACCTACATCTGTCTATAGACATGTTCTTAATTAGAAGAAGAATCCTAGAATATTGATGATCAGGAAGTAATTTGTTTTATTAGACATCAGCAAGAAAAAGGCTGCCCTCTACTCCGAAGCCTAGTTCATATGGTAAGTACCATTGAGGAAAGAGTGACCCACTCTAATCCCAGATAATATTTTGTAACATCAGATATAAGTACTGCATCAAGTAAGAATACTGTAAGCCCCTACTGCTGTTCATTCCAAGAGCTTAATTGTTATAATATGATAATCTACTACCCCTGGTGTGCCCATATGATGTATACAAAAGGCAGAGCCAAGCTGACGCACGCATCAACAGTGAGGTAACTGAAACGGTACAAATAACTTAATACCGTTCAGGACAAGCTCAGGGAACCATCCCCAGGAGGTGTTGGCATGAACTTAATGGGAATGAAGGGAAGAAGTACCCCTCGACGAAACCAGGCAAACCAAGAATCCAACTGCCGCATGGCTTAGAGCCAAGAGGCAGTCCTGTGGGTTCCACCAGGAGATCTTCACATGGCGCTAGTCAGGTAACGCAAGAATTGAGTAGTGGCAGGAGGCCGCAGGCCAAGCCCAGAGGCACGAGGCTGAAGGCCATGCCCAGCGGCAGGAGGCCGCAGGCCAAACCCAGAGGCCAGGGGCGTAGCTAGAAATGACTGGGCCCCACAGCAAATTTTTGTATGGGCCCCCCCCCCCTGCGCGTTTCACTCCCCCCCCGCCTCTTGTGTAAACCCCACTCCTTTGGCAAGTCCCGAGAATATATATATATATATATATATAAAGGAAAAAGCAGCACTCCGTGGATACGTGTAAAAAATGGATCCCTTTATTCCATACTGTGCACAGTATGGAATAAAGGGATCCATTTTTCCACGTATCCACGGAGTGCTGCCTTTCCTTCATCTAAAAATTTGCTGATCCCGATCCAGGGACGACAGGAATTGCACCCAATTTCCCGCTATTTGAGTGCTGCTACCTGCGCCTTTTTCTATATATATATATATATATATATATACACACACAATATATATGTGTGTATATATATATATATATATATATATATATGCCCATCGCCACTGCCTGCCAATTGCTGGGCCCCATCCTTCCCCTACTGTATATTGTATGGCAAGGTGCAAGGATTACTGTATACTGTACATAAAATGTATGGAGGTTACACCATGCCGGACAATATAACCCCTGCGCCATGCTGTACAATATACAGTATAACCCCTACACAGTGTAGCGGTATACTGTATATTGTGTGGCACAGTGTAGGCTATATGTGTATACCATAAACATACTCCACATGAAAACTTACAATTACTTGGCTTTGACCTTGGAGATCTCAGACACGACTTCGGCTGGGGGCTAGGTCTAAGAACACGCCGTCCACTGGGCAGTATGGTTTTTTCGTTCTTCCTCTTCAGACTCTGTACATGAGGTAACAAGGGGTAATATAACTAAGTAGTATCAGGGTACATTATTATACAGGGGTAATATAACTCAGGAGGCCTATCAGATATTATACAGGGTAATATAACAGTTATATTACCTCTGTATAATGTGCCCTGATACCCCTCCTCAGTTATATTACCCCTGTATAACTGATACCACTCAGTTATATAATATAACTGAGGGTATCTGGGTAAATTATACAGGGAGGGTAATATAACTAATGGTATCAGGGTACATTATTATACAGGGTAATATAACTCAGGAGGCCTATCAGATATTATACAGGGTAATATAACAGTTATATTACCCCTGAATAATGTCCCGATAGCCTCCTCAGTTATATTACCCTGTATAATAATGTACCCTGATACCATTAGTTATATTACCCTCCCTGTATAATTTACCCAGATACCCTCAGTTATATTATATAACTGAGTGGTATCAGTTATACAGGGGTAATATAACTGAGGAGGGGTATCAGGGCACATTATACAGAGGTAATATAACTTATATTACCCCTATATAATGTCCATAGGCGTGCGCAGCCTAATGCATTAGGGTGTGCACCCTTAAGCACAAACACACACGCCGCAAGTGTGTATGTATGTGTATATATATATATAAATATATACACACATATTATATACACATACACACACACACACACACACAGGCCGGGCCTCACCCTAGCGTTCCCGTGACTCCGCCTCTACGCAGTGGCTCTAGGAACAATATATGGGGGGAACATAAGATACCACAGTCAAAAATGGGGGGCACTAATAATTTTCACCACTTAATCATACTACTGAAAAAACTAAATAAGTATATATAAATAAGAGAGTATTGCGGTATGCAGGGATACCTTTTATTGTACTATCCTAATACTTAAAAGACGAGATTTTAAGAGTCTTCCTTTCTTCCTCGGTATTGCTTCAGACCTGAGAAAGAGAGAAACACTCTCGAAAACTTTTCTTTAGAGTTTGACGCAGTTTCAGCACTATAATAAAATAATTTACTTACAAAAGAAGCTATTCAGTCATCTGCTGTGCTGTCCTCTGCTTGATTACGCGGATTCTTTCCCTCCTTTCAGTCTCTCCTCAGTGCGCAGGGCAGGCGCACTGCTAAGGGGGATCTGTGGATGGCACACTGTTATGTGGGATCGGTGGATGACACTGTTATGTGGGATCGGTGGATGACACTGTTATGGGGGATCCGTGGATGACACACTGTCATGGGGGATCTGTGGATGACACTGTTATGGGGGCGCTGTGGATGTCACACTGTTATGTGGGATCTGTGGATGTCACACTGTTATGGGGATCCGTGGATGACACACTGTCATGGTGGGATCTATGGATGACACTGTTATGGGGGCGCTGTGGATGTCACTGTTATGGGGGATCTGTGGATGTCATTGTTATGGGGGCGCTGTGGATGACACACTGTTATGGGGGATCTGTGGATGACACTGTTATGGGGGATCTGTGGATGAAACTGCTACGGGGATCTGTGGAGGACACTGTTATGGGGGATCTGTGGAGGACACACTGTTATGGGGGCTGTGGATGTCACTGTTATGGGGATCTGTCGATGACACACTTTTATGGGGATCTCTGGATGACACACTGTTATGGGGGATCTGTGGATGACACTGTTATGGGGGCTGTGGATGACACTATTATGGGGATCTGTCGATGACACACTTTTATGGGGATCTCTGGATGACACACTGTTATGGGGGATCTGTGGATGACACTGTTATGGGGGGATCTGTGGATGACACTATTATGGGGATCTGTCGATGACACACTTTTATGGGGATCTCTGGATGACACACTGTTATGGGGGTCTGTGGAGGACACTGTTATGGGGGATCTGTGGACGACACTGTTATGGGGGATCTGTGGACGACACTGTTATGGGGGTCTGGGGATGACACTGTTGTGGGGGATCTGTGGCTGACACTGTTATGGGGGATCTGTGGAGGACACTGTTATGGGGGATCTGTGGACGACACTGTTATGGGGGATCTGTGGACGACACTGTTATGGGGGTCTGGGGATGACACTGTTGTGGGGATCTGTGGCTGACACTGTTATGGGGGATCTGTGGATGACACTGTTATGGGGGATCTGTGGCTGACACTGTTATGGGGGATCTGTGGATGACACACTGTTATGGGGGATCTGTGGATGACACAGTTATGGGGGTCTGGGGATGACACTGTTATGGGGGACCTGTGGAGGACACATGACTGAGGAGGGCTATCAGGGTACATTATACAGGGTAATATAACTAAGGAGGGCTATCAGGGACATAATTCAGGGTTAGGGGTAATATATAATTTATATTACCCCTAACCCTGTATAATGTCTGATAGTAGCCTAGCCCAGTAGCCCTCCTGTTATATTACCCTCATGTACCCTTCCCCTCCCTAGTTATATACCCCTGTAATTTACCCTGATACCCCTCAGATATATTATATAACTGACGGGTATATCAGGGTAAGACAGGGGACAACAGGGTAGCACTGTGGGACAGGGAGGTACATACTACTTTTTTGTGAGTTTAACGTTTGTTGGTGGTACATACTTAATTTTTATCTTTGAATATACACTAGATGGTCCCGTCACTGGAGCAGCTGGGCAGTGAATTTGACTCATCCCATCCACAGACATATCACCACCGTTCACGTTGCGCCTCTGCTTCCTCCGCCGGCTCCCTGACCTCACCAGCTAGCAGGCGCGCAGGGCACGCCGCGTGACATCAACAGTTAACTCAGCCTGCGCCGCACAGCACGCACCGCTGTTTCTCTGCCTCCGCCGGGTCCAGGACTCCGCCCCCATATGTAAATACTAGCCGCCGCCTGCCGACAGCCCGCAGCAGCGCAGCAGGTATCGTAAATTAATTTACAGTGCGGCGGGCGGCAGCGGCGACCAGCATAACAGACAGGGCCACAGGGGAATCAGTGGGGGCGGGGGCACTGCAGTGAGCACGGAGGTGTCGAGCCTATTAGGGTGTGCCCAGGCACACCCGGCACACCCCGTGCGCACGCCTATGATAATGTCTGATAGACCTCCTGAATTATATTACCCCTGTATAATAATGTACCCTGATACCACTTAGTTTTATTACCCCGCTGGGGTAATATAACTAAGGGGCATCAGGGTACATTATTATACAGGGGTAATATAACTCAGGAGGCCTATCAGGGGACATTATACCCCCTGATAGCGCTCCTCAGTTATATTACCCCTGCATAACTGATACCACTCAGTTATAAAATATATAACTGAGGGGTATCAGGGTAAATTATAACTGAGGGTACATTACAGGGGTATAACTGAGGAGGGGCTGGGATAGCATTGTGGCAGGCCAGGTAGGGTATAGGGTACATACTTTTTTTTTTTTTTTTAGAACTTACTCAGTTAGCACAGCTCGGGGCCAGGGCAGAGTTCCTGTGAGTGGTTGGTGCTGTGGTATAGCAGACACAGTCACGCGGGCAGGCACGCAGCGTGACATGATGACGTCACCTCTGCTGCACTCCCAGCCTGCGCTCCGCCTCCGCCGGGTCCAACAATCACCGCCCCTATGTGGACAGTAGCCGGCGCCCAGCACCAGGCCCAGCATCCCGCAGCCAGAGTCAGCCAGAGTGGAGGGGGACAGTATGACACTGCTGCCAGCAGACTGCTGGATAGATTTAGTGAGCGGGGCGGGCACGGCAGCGAATCGGAGGGGAGGGGGGATTGTATGGCCAGCTCCAGCGCCCCCTTGTGACAGGCGGACACCCGCCCCTCTAGTCCAAGAAACGGCCCTGCCGTCAGTGGTGGGAGGGCCTGACTCAGGCCCGCCCACCACAGAGCCAGAGGCTGCAGGCAGCAATGTAAGCCTAAGCAGCGGGGCGGGGCAAACTGTGAAGGGGCGGTAGGGAGGGGGGGCCCGGCACAGCAGACAGACAGCACAGCTGACTGAGTCTGAGACAGTGTGAGTCTCAGTCAGCAATTGGCGCAGCAGCAGATTACCGGGGAAGTAGAGGGGAGAGAGGACACGCGCTGCCTGGTGCCGGGCCCCTTGTCAGCCCGGGCCCCGAAGCAGCCGCTTCCCCTGCTTCCCCGGTAGAGGCACGAGGCTGCAGGCCATACACAGAGGCAAGTGGCAGCAGGCCATACACAGGAGTAAGTGGCAGCAGGCCCTGCACAGAGGCATGTAAATGCAGGCCAAGCCCTGAGGCCGCAGGCAGGGCCGTCTTTAACGCAGGGCAAAAGGGGCAGCTGCCCCGGGCCCAGTTGCTCCCAGGGGGCCCAAGGCAGCTGCCTCTTGAGTCCCGCTGGCCACTGCCAATGGCGGATTAATGGGGGCGTTTGGGTCGGCAGCCCCAGGCCCAAAGTCTTTAAGGGGCCCATAACGCCCAGCACTCTTTACTTATTAAAATTTACATGTAAATGAACGCAGCACTACGGCTGCGCTAACAGCTGGCCAGAAGGAGCGAGGGATTGGAGAGTGATGAGGGACTCAACGAGTAGCTGCTACACTTCTTCCCAGTGCCGCTGTAACCATGGAGTGAATCCTTTGAGATGACTCGGAGCTCTTTTATTCCTGTCTGTTTCAGACAGGAATAGAAGAGCAGGCATGACATGTCTGCTCCTGAGTGAAGCAGCGCTCCTCAGAGGCGCAACTTGCCTTGTGTGCTCTGTTCCGGCTGGTGTCAGGTCTGGGCTCCCGGCACTGCTTCCTTGCCAATATCCCCACTGCTTCCAGTTACCCCATACCAGGCCTGGACTGGTCATATGGAGTCTGCTGTCCCTAGAGCACTGGCTCCGCCCCCTGTCTTCACCTGCCGGCAGAAGCTCCTGTGATCTGTCTCCTGTTGAAGCCTGCAGCCCAGCAGCTACATCTCCCAGTGAACTGGTGAGTGCACCATCCAGACACTGGGGATTACTCACTAGATTTACACTAGGTCGGCACCAGCAAGCCTGTGTAATACCCAGAACTGGCACAGTGTAGCAGCTGGCTGGTCTGCAGGACATGGGATAGTGTGAGGTGAAATACTCTGCACTGCCTGCACCTGCTGTGGTCGGGGGAGGAGGGGGTGCAGACCCTGAAGCCATTACTCAGGATTCCTGATTGTGTCCTTAAAGTAACACTAGAGGAGGCAGGGGAGGGGAGGCTTATTCACTTGTTGGTATCTGGGATGAGCAGCAGCTGATAAGAGACACTGGGGTATTTAAAAAAAAAAAACTTGTGTAAAGTAGAACTGGTTTAGTTACCCATAGCGACCAATCAGATTCCACCTTTCATTTTCCAGAGGAGCTGTAAAAAATGAAAGGTGGAATCTAATTGGTTGCTATGGGCAACTAGGCCAGTTCTACTTTACACAAGTTTTGATAAATCTACCCCAATGGCTATAGTGTGCACTTCTTCATACACGGGCCAGTGCTCCCCTTATCTATGGAAAGTAGTACTGTGCATTATGTCACACCTTGTATTTTACTGACCCTAGGCTGGATTAGGTAAAGTAGTAGAAAACAAATCCAGCTCACCCTGCAGATCGTGTCACCGTGCACAGACTGAACCAGGTAAGTCCTCCAGTCAGCAAAATAGAAACGATAGTCCAGCACTTAAAGGGGATATCAATGCTCCGTCTTTTTTGGTAAAATATACACTCACATATAGTGGACCCCACTGCACACTTGCACATCCAAGTTGACGTGTTTCGACCAATTACTGGTCTTAGTCTTAACTCTAAGACCAGTAATTGGTCAAAACGCGTCAACTTGGATGTGCAAGTGTGCAGTGGGGTCTATATGTAGTGTATATTTTACCAATAAAGACGGAGCATTGATATCCCCTTTAAGTGCTGGACTATCGTTTCTATTTTGCTGACTGGATTAGGTAAACCCTGGTACTGTTTATGAGCAATAAGAGTCTGGTGTAACAGTATGCACTGTAAAACTATAAGAGCAATACAATACAATCCCCTGTAGTACATATATTATCTCTGCTCACCAAGCACAACGCTGTACAGTACATTGTATAGCGGCTCTACTTGGTGTAACAGCTCAGCACCATTCATTGCAATGGGGCTGAGCTGCACCTAGGAAAAACTGCCAAAAGGCTGCATCGCTACTGTGAGGTGTAGGCCCCCACCGATCAAATACTGCTGACCTATCTAGACAATAGGTCATTAGTGATTGCATGCTAGGGTGTGGGAAGGCAGAATCCAGGGGGCCCAAATAAATTTTTGCCCAGGGTCCAATCAATATTAAAGACGGCCCTGGCCGCAGGTAAGAGGAAACGCCCCCCCATTCCAGCTGCTGACTGTTTCAGACACGCTGAGGCACGATCCTGCTCAGCTCCAAGGAATAGCAGATTTAAGCTCCATGAACCCAAAGCCATCAAAAGTGGGGTAACCACCAGCTGCATTACCCACTTCATCAGGGGTAGAAGCAGGCCAGGGGAAACCCCTGTAGGAGGTGCTGACACAGCCTATCATAGGGTAGGAGGGAAGAGGATGAATCTACCCGATCGAACCCAGGCTGATACAGAACCCACCTCTGGACTCTGACTCTGGACTCTGACACTGCCAGGTTTCAGGGCTGCTAAGGGACCTCTACACAGAAACCGGACACTTCCCGATCCTAGTCCCAGCCTCAGCCTCTGATTTATTTATTTTTTTAGAAATCTCTTCATCCCTAGAGGAGAGAGCCTCTCTGTGGGGGAGGGACCTTTTTAACCTCTGTTTCCTGTCCCAATAAGGTCAAAGGGGAACAACCTCCAGTGGTTCTGTCATGAGGGATGAGCTGGAAAAATATTTCCATCAATCTGCACCCCACATATACTGTACCACATAATGAGAAAGTAAAAACTAAATTTTAGAAATATTTGCAAATGTATTTAAAAGTAAAAACTAAACCAAACTGGAAAAGGAAAAAGTAAACTAAACTGGACATAAGAATTTAGACACCTTAAATGTAGTTGGGGGGCCTCTCATTTCTCTTGTGCATCTTTGAGATGTTTGTACATCAATGATTGGATCCTACCTGGGGTAAATTTAATTGATTGGACATGATTTAGAAAGACACAGCCCTGTTTATATAAGGTCTCTCCGCTGACAATGCATATCAGAGCAAAAAAACAAACTATGAGGAGGAAAGAACTGCCTGTAGAGCTCAGAGAAAGGATTGTGTGGAGGCAAGGTACGAACATTTTCTGCTGCACTGATCTCAACAGCACAGTGGCTTTAATAATTCTTAAATGGACAAAGTTTGGAACAACCAGGACTCTTCCTAAAACTGCCTGCCCCACCAAACTAAGCGACTGGGGGAGAAGGGCTTTGGTAAGAAGGGTGGGCTTCGAAGAGTGCAGATAGAAGATCTTTCCAAAAAGTCACTGCAGCACTCCGCCAATCTGGGCTTTATGGCAGAGTGGCCATAAAGAAGCCTCCCCTCAATAAGATACATGAAAGCCCATCTGGAGTTTGTAAAAAACACCTAAAGTACTCTCAGACTGTGAGAAACAAGATTCTCTGGTCTGAGGAAACCCAAATTTAACCCTTTCATGACCAGACCCAAAAAGGCCTTAATGTCCAGGCAACTTATTGTGACTTTGTGCACCTAGTGGTTTAGTGACCTAGCTTTTTTATTTGTTTGACTTCAAAAATAATTTTTTCAATATTTTTTGCTAAGTCCATAGGTGGAACCACAATCTTAAGTGGGACTTCCTTCGCTAGCAGAAGTGCCAGCCCCATATCAGAGTCTTCAAGTACTTCAGCCAAAAGAAAGGAATTAGCTGAACAACTTGCTGTCAAGAAAGCAGAAATTGAGATGGAAGCTGCAATCGAGGCGCAGCGCAAGGCTGAAAAGGAAGCTGAAATGGAGGCACAGCAACAACAGATGAAAAGTCTAGAAAAGCAAAAAAATTCTTAAGATCATGGAAGCCAGACTTAGAGTACACGAAGAGGATATGATTCAGAGTAGTCTTAGGTTCAAATCTTTAATGATAAGATAACATGGATTGTTTTGGGAGTCTTTGGACAAATAGAGAGTGTCCCGAAGAACATAAGGCTAGGGTCACACATGTGTTGCGCGACATTCCTGTCGCACCAATATCATGCAACATATTTTCAATGATAGTCAATGGTGTCGCACTGCAACATGTGACATGCTGCGACTGCAATGCATCAGATGCAAAAAATCCATCCAAGTTGGATTTTTGTGCAACTCTCACATCGCAGTCGCAGCATGTCACATATCGCAGTGCGACACCATTGACTGCCATTACAAAAAATGTTGCACTACATTGGTGCGACATAAATGTCGCAATGTAGTTTTACCCTTTTTGTCGCACGACATATGTCGCTGTGTAACCCTAGCCTAAATCTTTCCCTGGATTTTCACAATCATCTGCTGATCCCTCAGCCTCTATCCGTGCCTCTAAAATCCTGTCAGGCTAACTGAACACAACGAGCACGCTCAGAATTGTGCGTTGATGAAGTTGCTGCTGAGAGTCAGTCTGAACAGGAAGGAGATTTACTGTAACTCCACTTCCAAAAAACTATGAGGGAAATTTATCAAACCCTGCCTACCAGAATTCTGTCTTGAAAGTAACAAAATAGGGCTTTTGCTAATTTTTGGGGTTAGTTATGCAAACATTTTTTGACGTTTTGTATTTTTTACCACTTTCTTCAGTTCTAGTATATACAGCAGCGTACTAATATGTCAGATACGATGTATAATAGATGTACTACAGTATGTACAGGTATGTAGTATAGATAGCAGTGTACTGATGTGTCAGATACGATGTATAATAGATGTACTACAGTATGTACAGGTATGTAGTATATATAGCAGTGTACTGATGTGTCAGATACGATGTATAATAGATGCACTATGTACAGGTATTTAGTATATCTAGCAGTGTACTGATATTTTAGATACGATGTATAATAGATGCACTATGTACAGGTATGTAGTATATACAGCAGTGTACTGATATGTCAGATACGTTGTATTATATATTCACTATGTACAGGTATGTAGTATTGTAATGCAACGTGAATGGGATTCTAAAATGGAGTCTCTCTTGTATTATAAGTATATTTTAGAATAATATTAATAGAGATGCTGTTGCAATGTTTATTGGAATGTTGGTTATCAGACAATGAGACGCGGTTCATATCAAGAGCCAAAACATCCTGGCAGTAGTTGGCCCCTCCTGACTGGATGGATGGCTTGTTTACTGACAACGCCTCCCAGGTGCCCACGGTGGGCATGTGGGATGCAAGTCATGGTTGTGTAACGAGAACTGGTATATAGCCTTGGGAGGTTTAGACACCTTAAATTTAGTGGGGGGCCTCTCATTTCTCTTGTGCATCTTTGAGATGTTTGTACAGCAATGATTGGATCCTACCCGGGGTAAATTCAATTGATTGGACATGATTTGGAAAGACACAGCCCTGTTTATATAAGGTCTCTCCACTGACAATGCATATCAGAGCAAAAAAACAAACTATGAGGAGGAAAGAACTGCCTGTAGAGCTCAGAGAAAGGATTTTGTGGAGGCAAGGTACGAAAATTTTCTGCTGCACTGATCTCAACAGCACAGTGGCTTTAATAATTCTTAAATGGACAAAGTTTGGAACAACCAGGACTCTTCCTAAAACTGCCTGCCCCACCAAACTAAGCGACTGGAGGAGAAGGACTTTGGTAAGAAGGGTGGGCTTCGAAGAGTGCAGATAGAAGATCTTTCCAAAAAGTCACTGCAGCACTCTGCAAATCTGGGTTTTATGGCAGAGTGGCCATAAAGAAGCCTCCCCTCAGTAAGATACATGAAAGCCCATCTGGAGTTTGTAAAAAACACCTAAAGTACTCTCAGACTGTGAGAAACAAGATTCCCCGGTCTGAGGGAACCAAAATTTAACCCTTTCATGACCAGGCCCAAAAAGGCCTTAATGTCCAGGCAACTTATTGTGACTTTGTGCACCTAGTGGTTAAGTGACCTAGCTTTTTTATTTGTTTGACTACAAAAATAATTTTTTCAATATTTTTTGCTAAGTCCATAGGTGGAACCACAATCTTAAGTGGGACTTTCTTCGCTAGCAGAAGTGCCAGCCCCATATCAGAGTCCTCAAGTACTTCAGCCAAAAGAAAGGAATTAGCTGAACAACTTTCTGTCAAGAAAGCAGAAATTGAGATGGAAGCTGCCATCGAGGCGCAGCGCAAGGCTGAAAAGGAAGCTGAAATGGAGGCACAGCAACATCAGATGAAAAGTCTAGAAAAGCAAAAAAATTCTTAAGATCATGGAAGCCAGACTTAGAGTACACGAAGAGGATATGATTCAGAGTAGTCTTAGGTTCAAATCTTTAATGATAAGATAACATGGAATGTTTTGGGAGTCTTTGGACAAATAGAGAGTGTCCCGAAGGATTTTGTGCCATCCTTCCCTTCACTGCACGCTGGCCCAGAGAGCTACAGAACAGTGAGTAAATGCTACCACCCCCATCAGCTCACCATACACTACACTCACATTGCCCCTGCGGTCCGGTCGCCGCACATTGTGTGCCAGAATGTGGCTGGATCTCCCCCCGACCCCATTATACTTATAGAGGATCTGTCACCGCCCTGGACATTAGAGATGAGCGCATTTATGAAAAGTTCAATTCGGCTGATTGCCAAATTTTACAAACAGATTTGCATTGTGATGAAAAAGACTAATTTTATTGTAAGTAGCAGGTGCAATGACGCTGCCCCCCGTCATTGTACCCCTCAGATGCCTCGTTCATACATGATCACGGCATCTGAGTGTAAAAACAGTGTGACATTAACATTAAGAAAATATGAAATCAAACTTACCCCCTCCATTTGCTTGCGACAGGCTGGCCGCCGCCATCCTGCTTGAAGATCTGGAGTAAAATCTCGCGCGGCCCGAGATTACGTCATCACACCGACCGAGATCTTCAATATGGAGGCTTGCAGCCTGTCGCGAGCAAATGGAGGAGGTAAGTATGATTTTTTTGTTTTTTACACTATTTCAGGTTAAATCGATTCGCTGACTCGAAGCATGAGGAAATTCAGCTTTGAGGCGAATCTAATTTATCCTGAAATTCGCATTGAATTTCACTTAATGGGATACGATTCGCTCATCTCTACTGGATATGTCTTTTTTTAGTAACTACTTGCATTCCCCATGTAATAACAATTCTGAAGCAGATATTATTATGGCTCCATGTTGTGCCATTCATTTGCTATTTCTACTAGAAGTTATGAATGAATCGTCAGCAGCTTGCAGTAAAGGTACAGATGGGTGTTACTAGTTGTGTCCCTGCATAGTCTGCATAGCACTAATTGGACTGTTAGACACCCACTACTGGTAACACCAAGCAGTACCTTTACTGCAGACTGCTGGCAATTTAAATGTAATTTGTATGTATAGCAGGATTAATACAACAATAGCACAGGCATAGAGTCAGAATTTGGGATGCTGTAGAATTGTTCTTACATGGTGAATGCAAGTAGTTACTAAAACAGATATGTCAGGAGAGGTGACAGCTCCTTTTCAAAGGGGCCAGCGGGCATTCCGTTGGCATCTGGTAGTGCCGGATCCGGTTAATTCCGGTAGGCTGTTCTCTGCCAGAACTGGCTTACGCAATTTACACCAAGGGTGTGAAATTAGCCTTAGGATAAGATATGATAGGCAATCAGTTAGAAAACACTGCACAACCTCTTCAACCATTGTCATCTATCGGCATCAAGTTCTCTGTAAAATTTTGCCCAAATGAAAAAATGTCAGATTTGGATACAATTTGAATTTTTACAAAACTCGGGTTAAATGTGATCCATTTAGAAACCATTCTCTCATCTCTAGCAACAGAGCACCGTAAGTAATGCTCTATTCAGAATTACTTGCACATGAGGTCTGGCAACCAGTAAGGTTCATCATCCTATACATGATGCCAGTATTACAAATAAATTCCACCCTTGTAAGATTTGTTATTTAACACCAGCAGACACATTGGCCGATGAACCTTGTTTAATGTCCTCAATGATATTTACTCATCTTCTTCTTCCTCATGAGAAGCGGGTTAGACGGCTCCATCAAACTGTGAGATGTTTATCTTCTTCAGCAAGAAGTAGAAGGGAGACAACGTTGTAGATGCTATTGTGTTTGAGTGAAGATTTTGGGATTATTACATAGGATGGAAGCTCTCACCTTTTCACTGGCTTAGGTCCATTTTATATATATTTTATATAATAGGATATTGTCAGATTGTTACACTCTGTATACTCTTTATATGGATGAGCTGGTCTGCCTATTGGCTACATGACCATTTCACATCTTCAGCTCTCTCAAATATTTAAGCTAAAATATAGTAATTTCATGTAAAAGTGTATCATAACAAAATCTTAGTGCTAATCATATTAGGATTTTTATATTTATCACATCAAATTGAATGTATGCCTTTTTTAAAATTTTTTTACAAACTATCGTTCTAAAGTTGCAGATTATGTACATACTAGGAACTATTCCAAATGTATATTGAAAGGAAATGCCTGTCATTATTTAACCTATTAATGACTCATAATAGATATATCATATATGCACAGGGTATGTATAGAGCTGGCTCACTAGCTGAAGCTGCTCCATATGTGGCGGTTGCCGGCTGTGTAATTTAGTTGGCACCTGTCTGCAATGACCACGATCGGAGATAACTCAAATCCCGGTCATTTGGGGTTAAGCTGCATCTTTTTTTAGGATCAAAAAGCACTGCACTGCTCAGTTCACACTCAGCATTGAAGTTGTCCAAAATTAACTTCCCCCATGAGCAAGTTTGCACCTAGCCTTTCTGCTGGCTCGGGTAGAAAGTTGAATGCCCCCCCATAAATGTCGCAATGTAGTTTTACCCTTTTGTCGCACGACATATGTCGCTGTGTAACCCTAGCCTAAATCTTTCCCTGGATTTTCACAATCATCTGCTGATCCCTCAGCCTCTATCCGTGCCTCTAAAATCCTGTCAGGCTAACTGAACACAACGAGCACGCTCAGAATTGTGCGTTCATGAAGTTGCTGCTGAGAGTCAGTCTGAACAGGAAGGAGATTTACTGTAACTCCACTTCCAAACAACTATGAGGGAAATTTATCAAACCCTGCCTACCAGAATTCCATCTTGAAAGTAACAAAATAGGGCTTTTGCTAATTTTTGGGGTTAGTTTTGCAAACATTTTTTGACGTTTTGTATTTTTTACCACTTTCTTCAGTTCTGAGTCCAGTATATGCAGCAGTGTACTAATATGTCAGATATGATGTATAATAGATGCACTATGTACAGGTATGTAGTATATATAGCACTGTACTGATATGTCAGATATGATGTATAATAGATGCACTATGTACAGGTATTTAGTATATATAGCAGTGTACTGATATGTCAGATACGATGTATAATAGATGCACTATGGACAGGTATGTAGTATATATAGCACTGTACTGATATGTCAGATACACTGTATAATAGATGCACTATGTACAGGTATGTAGTATATATAGCAGTGTACTGATATGTCAGATACGATGTATAATAGATTCACTATGTACAGGTATGTAGTATATATAGCATTGTACTGATATGTCAGATACGATGTATAATAGATGCACTATGGACAGGTATGTAGTATATATAGCAGTGTACTGATATGTGAAGTATGAGGTATAATAGATGCCCTATGTATATATTGTGGGGGGTTAGCTCTGGTCTCGAGGATCGTTCACATACAGATAGTCGTCCACCGCAGCTTTAGGGAGCCAAGTCATGGCTTATTGTACCAGCATCAACATAAATAAATGAACTTGAGACAATCACCTGGTCAGCTGGTGCTCAAATCTTAATCACTAGATGATGACCCTGACTCTACCTGAATTCCTGTTCACACGACACGGACACCCATGAAGCTTATGCCCATGCCATAATCGTCGATCAGCCTGACGTGAAGCAAGTGTTACTTCTACCGAGTGCTATCTTATATGTGCTGACCTTGTAGTCCAGTCGCTCCGCTCTGACGCTGACCATGCTAATTTTTATATCTGCAAGCGTCACAGGACCGCCTAAACTTCAGGCTTACTCTCATGCCTTGTGGTCTCTAGCGTCCCAGATCAAACCATTCACAGAACCGTAATCCAGACTTCTGTACTCAGCAGGCACTGCTACACAAATACACCTCTCACAGAGTGCCACCTATGTACAGGTATGCAGGACTATAGCAGGTACTGACATGAGACCGATGTCCAATAGATTCACTATGTACAGGTATGTAGTATATATAGCACTCTACTGATATGTCAGATACGACGTATAATAGATGCACTATGTACAGGTATGTAGTATATATAGCACTGTACTGATATGTCAGATACGATGTATAATAGATGCACCTATGTACAGGTATGTAGTATATATAGCAGTGTACTGATATGTGAAGTATGAGGTATATTAGATGCCCTATGTATATATATATATATATAATATCAAATCAGTACAGTGTTTTATATACTATATATCTGTACACACTTCATGTATTATATGTAGTGTTCAGCTAATTGAATCTAACGAAGTGGAATTCGATCCGTATTTCAGGGAAAATTTGGTTTGCCACTTAGCCGAATTTCCTCATGCTTCATGGTAATGAATCGATTTTCCCTGAATGGTGGTAAAAAGTAAACAAAATCATACATACCTCATCCATTTCAGTGCAAAGAGCCGGCCGCTGCCATCCTGATTGACTGATCCCTGCTGCGATCAGCTATGAACACTGCATCTGAGGGGTACAATAATGGGCAGCGGTGCAATCGTCGCCTCCTTTTATTGCTCACACAGCTTACAAAGAAATGTGTTTCATGACGAAGTAATTTGTAACAAAGCTAATTTTTTGTAAAAGTCAGCGAAGCAGCTGAATCGAATCTTCCAATGCTTCACTCATTTCTAATTATATGGTATATACAGCAGTGTATTCATATGTGAGGTACAAGGTATAATAGATGCAGTGTGTACCGATATATAGTATATACATTAGTGTACTGATATGTGAGGTATGAGGTATAATAGATGCAGTGTGTACAGATATATAGTATATACATTAGTGTACTGATATGTGAGGTATGAGGTATAATAGATGCAGTGTGTACTGTTATATAGTATATACAGCAGTGTACTGATATGTGAGGTATGAGGTATAATATATGCAGTATGTACAGATATATAGTTATATGCAGAATTGTACTGATATGTTAGGTACAAGGTACAATAGATGGTGTGTACAGATATATAGTATACACAGCCGGTATACTGACATGTGAGGTATGAGGTATAATATATGCAGTCAGTGTGCTGATATATAGAATATGACATTGGTGTCCTATATGCAGAGGTATTATGAATGGGCCCCTGCCCAGTATATAGTTTATCACTGCCTCTGTACCTGATCATGCGACGCACCTATATCCAGTGGCTAGTAAAGATCACTCTACTAGACCAGGCCCGGCAGCTTTATCCATCCGTGTTCTACACTGGTCTAATACATGCTGTACTGTATATAGTATATCATTAGTGTAATAATGTTGAGGTGCCCTGACGTATAATCTTTTCCTCCTCTTGGATAGGTATCCTTCTGGGTACAGGGCCCTAAAGCAGCCACTTGCCCTATGAGGTTACGCCATATATGCAGTGTGTACAGATATATGGTAAATACATTAGTGTACTGACATGAGGTTGTCGAGGTCACTGTCACTCATTCTGTCAAAAAAACTGGACAAAAAAGTTCTGCATATAAGACTTTTTTGCCCAGTAAAGAAGCAGCTTCTTGAGCAGGATACATTATAGTCAATGGAGTCTGTTCAGCAACCTTTGTTTTTGTTTTGTGCTGAATCCGGCTTCTGTTATTTTCATTGTTCTGCTTCTGTTGAAGAGCAGAATTATGGAATCTAACGCTCTTGTGAACCCAGCCTAAGAGTAAAACCTGTATTTCGGGGATGTAAGAATAGTGCTGTGTGCACCGTATGATGCACATATAGGCCTATAATTATAAGTTATACATGTAGGAAGTGTTTGTTAGTAGGTATATATGCAGAAGTTATTATATGTATCCTACAAACTTACCAAAATCTAGCTGAAGTACAGGATCTGGCAGGCTGCTTTGTGCTGGAACGACCTGCCGTATCTCCAAATGGAGATATGAACGAGGCTTTAGGACACGTATATCAAATTCTTGGCCTTCCAGCTGTTTCAAAACTACAACCTCATCATCATCCTCAAACAGCCAACAGCTATCAGAGCATGCTGAGAGTTGTAGTTTTGCAACAGCCAGGGGGCCACAAGTTTCACATTCCTGCCTTAGGAGAAGGACCTAGGGGGACATTATTGACTGCCTAGTCCTTTCTCCCCATTGAAGAGTGACCACCATGAAAAGAACGACACTGCTCATCAACCTTGCTTGGGTTGTCCTTTTGAGGTCAATTTACATGGGTCACTGATCTGTCGTTAAAGAGCTCTGATCAACAATACAGCTCATTTACCTCCATTTACACGCAGCAATCATTTTACTGCAGAGGGATGAATGATCAGTACTATGATCATTGATTCACATACAGTCTTATCACTGTCGGTAGCATATAATGATGAGATATTATATGACACATATCGGTAGCTTTACAGGTTACACAATTTAGTTATATAAACAAAAAATTGTTTTATAAAAAAAAAAAGAGAACACAGGTTTAATCTGCAGGGAATTTATTGTATGGTTTGAAGAAAAGAGAAAAAAATTAAACAAACAATATGTAAATCTCTATAAAAAGATGATCCAAAAACATTTTGTCAGTTTTCATTGGATTCCTCCATGTTGGAAGCTTGAGTTCCTGTGGAGAATAAAGGAGTGTACAGTATATTACATATATTAGACATACCATCAGGCAATAATGTGAATAATGTGCTAAGGCTCCTTTCACATTGGGGACCTCTGTCACAGAATTTGTTACAAATAGTGGAGAGAAAAGTCCTGGCTGCAGAACTTTGTTCTCTGCTACAAAACCGTTCTTCTGAATGGAAACCTAACAGATCCCATCATAGTCAGTGGGGTCTCTAAGGCTCTGTTTTCCTCAGTTATGTGCCGAATCTGGCACTTTCATTATTTTTGTTCTATAACCGAGCAGAAGAATGGAAATATGAAGAACAGAAGTGAAAATAGCCTTAGCTGAAAGTCTGGACACCCTTTAGCTGAAAGGTGATGAGACGAATCCCTGTTGGGCCTCCTGCAAACTCCGCAAATTGAATGTGGTCCATGTGCATCCTGCAATTTATACAGGACCTAATGTAAAAAAAAAGCCTATTCTTGTCCACAAAAGTATGAATAGGACCGGTTCTATAATTTGTGGCCCGGTCGCATCAATGTAACATAGTAACATAGTAACATAGTAACATAGTATATAAGACCGAAAAAAGACATTTGTCCATCCAGTTCGGCCTGTTTCCTACAAGTTGATCCAGAGGAAGGCAAAAAACCCCTGTGAGGCAGAAGCCAATTTTCATCACTTAAGGGGAAAAAAATTCCTTCCCGACTCCAATCAGGCAATCAGAATAACTCCCTGGATCAACGACCCCTCTCTAGTAGCTGTAGCCTGTAATATTATTACACTCCAGAAATAAATCCAGTCCCCTCTTGAATTCCTTTATTGTACTTACCATCACCACCTCCTCAGGCAGAGAGTTCCATAGTCTCACTGCTCTTACAGTGAAGAATCCTTTTCTATGTTTGTGTACAAACCTTCTTTCCTCCAGACGCAGAGGATGTCCCCTTGTCACAGTCACAGTCCTGGGGATAAATAGATGATGGGACAGATCTCTGTACTGACCCCTGATATATTTATACATAGTTATTAGATCTCCCCTCAGTCGTCTTTTTCTAAAGTGAATAACCCTAATTTTGATAACCTTTCAGGGTACTGTAGATCCCTCATTCCAGTTATTACTTTAGTTGCCCTCCTCTGAACCCTCTCCAGCTCTGCTATGTCTGTCTTGTTCACAGGAGCCCAGAACTGTACACTGTACTCCATTTGTGGTCTGACTAGTGATTTGTAAAGTGGTAGGACTATGTTCTCATCACGGGCGTCTATGCCCCTTTTGATGCAACCTATTATCTTATTGGCCTTGGCAGTAGCTGCCTGACACTGGTTTTTGCAGCTTAATTTGCTGTTTATTAAAATTCCTAGATCCTTTTCCATGTCAGTGTTACCGAGTGTTTTACCATTTAATATGTACGGGTGACTTGCATTATTCCTTCCCATGTGCATAACTTTACATTTGTCAGTGTTAAACCTCATCTGCCATTTTTCTGCCCAAGCCTCCAATCTATCCAGATCCCTCTGTAGCAGTATATTGTCCTCTTCAGTGTTAATTACTTTACACAGTTTGGTGTCATCTGCAAAAATAGATATTTTACTGTGCAGGCCTTCTACAAGATCATTAATAAATATATTGAAGAGAATAGGGCCCAATACTGACCCCTGAGGTACCCCACTAGTTACAGTGACCCAATCTGAGTATGTACCGTTAATAACCACCCTCTGTTTTCTGTCACTCAGCCAGTTACTTACCCACATACAGACATTTTCTCCCAGTCCGAGCATCCTCATTTTATATACTAACCTTTTATGAGGTACGGTGTCAAATGCTTTGGAGAAGTCCAGATATACGACATCCATTGATTCGCCGCTGTCAAGTCTAGAACTTACCTCCTCATAGAAGCTGATTAAATTTGTTTGGCATGACCGATCCCTCATGAAGCCATGCTGATATGGTGTTATTTGCTTATTTTCATTGAGATACTCCAAAATAGCATCTCTTAGAAACCCTTCAAACAGTTTACCAACAATAGATGTTAAACTTACCGGCCTATAATTTCCAGGCTCTGTTTTTGGACCCTTTTTGAATATTGGCACCACATTTGCTATGCGCCAATCCTGTGGAACATTCCCTGTTATTATAGAGTCTGTAAATATCAGAAATAATGGTCTGGCTATGACATCACTTAATTCCCTTAGGATACGAGGGTGTATGCCATCCGGTCCTGGCGATTTGTCTATTTTAATCTTTTTAAGTCGCTGTTGTACTTCTTCCTGGGTCAGACAGGGCACTTTTAATGGGGGGATTTACTTTTAATGTGTTTTTGGGACTCATAGAGATGAATGGGATTGTATGCAATCCACAAAAAATGTGAATTAGACATACACCAAAAATGTGCGGTTTTGTGCATGAAGCCTGAAGCTATGTATTATATTGCACAAAAAAAGCCTACTTTATGTAGTGTAATACATGTCCAAAACGCCACCAACAGCTTCCAATTGCTGTCAGTAGGCAATACACACTCTCATGCTCTTGGGCACATTTTTTCCAAAGTTTTCAAGCATTTTATAGGGGTTGTGCGGGTTCAGAGCTGAACCTGGACATATCCTCCTTTTCGCACCTCCGGCGTTTCTGATATGAGCATCGGAGCATTTCATGCTCCGATGCTCTCCCTTGCCCTGCACTGTATCACGAAGGGCAAGGGCTCTTTTGTTTACATTTTACACTGCTAGGTGGAGGCTTCTGCCTAGCAGTTATTCCAGTGACATCACCCACACTAATGGGCGGGCAATATACCTTTTCAAACACCTAATCGGTAGGTTTCTTGGAGTAGGACACCCACCGATCAGATAGTGATGACTTATATTGAGGATAGGTCACCAATATTGTATTCCTAGAAAACTCCTAATATGAATGTCTTATCCTCAGGATAGGCCATCACTATCTGATCGGTGGGGCTCCAGCACCCCACACATCAGAAAGACGGCACCAGAAATACACTCACGGGATCGCGTCGGGGAGAAGTTAAACTACGGCCTGCCAGCGCTGATCATGCGCTGGCAGGCTGTAGAAGTTAAAAAAAATCACATATCAGACGCTGTTTTGTTAACAGCGTCTGATATGCCTTCATGCTCGCTCCTCTGGTGGTCCCTTTTGCTTGGGACCACCAAAGGAAACATATGTAAGTGCACCAATCATCACACAGACCCCCCCATCCAACCCCCCCAGTCACTGAGTAACCCCTGATTAACCCCCGATTAACCCCTAATCACCCCCCTGATCACCCCCTGTCACCCCTCCTGTCACTAATTACCCCCATGTAAGGCTCATTCAGACATCCGTATGTGTTTTGCGGATCCATGGATCCGCAAAACACGGACACCGGTAATGTGCTTTCCGCATTTTGCGGATCCGCACATTGCCAGAACTATATAGAAAATGCCTTTTCTTGTCTTTGCACATTTTTTGGCAGACATTTTTTCATCCACATTGATTGAGGCTGAACGAAAAAAAAATAATCTCATTACCCGTATGCTCAATATAAGGAGAAAAGCAGAAACTCCTAATGCTGGCCATACATGTAACGATTGCGGAAACCCTCGAATGCCAGGACAGTACAAAAACCTCACATGTGACCCCATTTTAGAAAGAAGACACCCCAAGGTATTCCGTGAGGGGTATGGTGAGTTGATGTAAAATTTTATTTTTTGTCACAAGTTAGTGGAATATGAGACTTTGTAAGAAAAAATAAATACATTTCTGATAACTTGTGCCAAAAAAAAATCTTCTATGAACTCGCTATGCCCCTCACGGAATACCTTGGGGTGTCTTCTTTCCAAAATGGGGTCACATTTGGGGTATTTATACTGCCCTGGCATTTTAGGGGTCCTAAAGTAGGAGAAGTCTGGAATCCAAATGCGTAAAAATGCCCTGTGAAATCCTAAAAGGTACTCATTGTAATTTGGGCCCCTTTTCGCACCTAGACTGCAAAAAAGTGTCACACATGTGGTATCGCCGTACTCAGGAGAAGTAGGAAAATCTGTTTTGGGGTGTATTTTTACATATACCCATGCTGGGTGAGAGAAATATCTCTGTAAATGACAACTTTTTAATTTTTTTTATACAAAGTTGACAATTTACAGAGATATTTCTCTCACCCAGCATGGGTATATGTAAAAATACACAGCAAAACACATTGCCCTACTTCTTCTGAGTACGGCGATACCACATGAGTGACACTTTTTTGCAGCCTGGGTGCGCAAGGGGTCCCAAATTCCAATGAGTACCTTTAGGCTTTACTGGGCTGCTCACAATTTAGCCCCGCCCAAAATGCCAGAACAGTAAACACACCCCACAAATGACCCCATTTCGGAAAGTAGACACCCCAAGGTATTCACTGAGGGGCATAATGAGTCCGTGGGAGATTTTTTTTTTTTTGCCAGAAGTTGGCAGAAATGGAAACTTTATTATTTTTATTTTTTTTCCTCAGAAAGTATCATTTTCCGCTAACTTGTGAAAAAAATGAAATCATACATGAACTTACCATGCCCCTCCGTAAATACTTTGGGGTGTCTTCTTTCTAAAATGGTGTCATTTGGGGGTTATTTATACTATCCTGACATTCTAGCACCTGAAGAAACATGACAGGTGCTCAGAAAGTCAGAGCTGCTTCAAAATGCGGAAATTCACTTTTTTGCACCATAGTTTGTAAACGCTATAACTTTTAGCCAAACCAATAAATATATACTTATTGGATTTTTTTTTATCAAAGACATTCAGAACAATAAATTTAGAGAAAAATTTATATAGAAATCTAGTTTAAAAAAAAAATTTTACAACAGAATGTAAAAAATGTCATTTTTTTGCAAACATTTTGGTCATTTTTGATTAATAGCAAAAAAAGTTAAAATGTCAGCAACAATGAAATACCACCAAATGAAAGCTCTATTAGTGAGAAGAAAAGGAGGTAAAATTAATTTGGGTGGTAAGTTGTATGACCGAGCAATAAACGGTGAAAGTAGTGTAGTGCAGAATTGTAAAAAGTGGCCTGGTCATTAAGGGGTTTAAGCTAGGGGGGCTGAAGTGGTTAATGAGAGGCAGAACCTTGCCTAAACTGCATCCAAGGTTACTCTATACTGATGAGGAGCAAGTACCCTTAGGCCTCGTCCACATTTCCGTTTTTCACTGATATGTGCAGCACACGTGCCCATTTTTTGCAGACAGCACTCATTCCAATGCATTTGAACGTGTCTGTTCACACATCAGTATATTTTTAATGACTGTGGGTCAGTAAAAGAATCACAGAGACACGCAGTACTTTGGTCCGTGAAGTCTATGGGTCTGTGAAAATCACATACACAATGTGGATGGCATCCGTGCTGTGTCCGTTTTTCACTGATGCTCTGGAAATACATTTTTAGGCTACATTCACACCTCCGTGTGAGTTTTGCGGATGCACGGATAAGCGGATCCGCAGAAAACACGGACACCGGCAATGTGCGTTCCGCATTTTGCGGACCGCACATCGCCGGCACTCTCATAGAAAATGCCTTTTCTTGTCCGCAATTGCGGACAAGAATAGGACATGTTCTATATTTTTCGAGAACGCGATTGCGGACCCGGAAGTGCGGATCCGCAATTGCGGACCCGAGCGGGACATCGTCTGTCCCCATTGAAATGATTGGGTCCGCAATTCCGTTCCGCAAAATGCGGAACGGAATTGCGGACGTGTGAATGGAGCCTTACCTGAGCAATGTGTTTGGATTACAGATGACGCACAGGTCCTTCACAGACATCCTCACGAATGAAACAAGGACATTCTTGGTTCTATTTCCATGGGAGATACCTCTTTGCAAATTCTTTGGGATGATCTGAAACTCTGATTTCGAGCCAGACCTTCCCATCTAACATCAGCGGCTACCCTCACAAAGATTCTTTTGGCAGAAAGGGAGCAAATTTCCACAAGCACCCAAATCTTTCGGACAGCCTTCTCAAAAAGTAGGGGCCCAACTCCATAGCAATGATTATGTTTTTGGGAATTGGATGGCCAACAAGGTCATGGTGGTCTGGTGTTCACATACTTTTGGTTACATTGAGCATGTATAGTTAACGTCTCTTCTCTAGATAAATTTCTCTTCATCAATAATGTGGGGAAATACTAAAATACTGTAGGAATGAAGAACTTATGCCTTTGGGCACAATAGTATAATTATTCCACTAAAAGAGCCTGTTATGTTAAAAAAATTTTTACACTGCACAAATTTTACCGGAGAACTTCCATCATGACAACTTCTTAGGCTGAGTTCACATCAGCGTTCAGCCTTCCTGTTTTCCTGCTCCGGAGGAGAACGGAAATGACGGATTCGGCACAGAACTGAGCTAAACAGAGCCAATGGGGTCCATTAGGTTTCCGCTCGGAGGAAGAAATCGAACACAAAAGTTTTTGAATCGAACACAAAAGTTTTGCAGGCAGGACTTTTGTCTCCACTTCAAAAATCTTCCTCTGAGCAGAAACATTATGGTCTATGGGGTCTGTAGGCTCTGTTCGTCTCAGTTATGTGTCAAATCCGTCCTTTCTGTTCTCCTGCTCCTTTAACTACTACAGGACCGCCGTACGCAGGATTGCGTCCTGCGGGCGGTCCTGCTCTTCTGATCGGATGCGCCGGGGCGTCATCTCGCGAGACGCGAGACTTCCTGTGAACGCGCGCGCGTGCGCGCGCGCGTTCACAGCGTCGCGCGTCTCGAGAGTTGGACTACAGCCTGCCAGCGATGATCAATCGCTGGCAGGCTGTAGATGCGATATAAATCGCATCAAACAGCTATATCAGACGCTGTTTTATGAACAGCGTCTGATATAGCTGCTACCTGGTCCTCTGGTGGTCCCATTTTCTGGGATCGACCACCAGAGGACCAGGTAACTACAGTAAAAGTTGCACCAAACACTACACTAACCCCCCACCCCCTCACCTATTAACCCCTTGATCACCCCATCTAGACCCCTGATCACCCCCTGTCATTGATCACACCCCTTGTAAGGCTCCATTCAGACGTCCATATGTGTTTTGCGGATCCGTGGATTCACGGATCCGTGGATTCACGGATCCGATCCGCGGATCCTCAAAACACGGACACCGGCAATGTTCTTTCCGCATTTTGCAGATCCGCACATTGCCAGAACTATATAGAAAATGCTTAGGACATGTTCTATATTTTTGCAGAACGGAAGTGCAGACCCGGAAGTGCGGATCCGTAATTCCGGATCCGAGCGGGACAAAGTCTGTCCCCATAGAAATGAATGGGTCCGCAATTCCGTTCCGCAAACAGAATTGCGGACGTGTAAATGGGGCATAAGGGTCCCTTATCACCGCCAGTTAGCTAGCTACTTGTTAGGTAGCTAGCGCCCAGCCCACCGCAGTCACTGATTTTGGCAGAGATTTTTTCATCCACATTGCGAATGAAAAAATCTGTGCCGTTCATTTTTTTTTTTTCAGCGCAGAGGCTGAACGGAAAAAAATCTCATTACCCGTATGCTCAATATACGGAGAATCGCAGAAACTCCTAATGCTGGCCATACGTGTAATGATTGCGGAGACCCTCAAATGCCAGGGCAGTACAAAAACCCACATGTGACCCCATTTTAGAAAGAAGACACCCCAAGGTATTCCGTGAGGGGTATGGTGAGTTCATGCAAAATTTTATTTTTGTCACAAGTTAGTGGAATATGAGACTGTAAAAAAAAAAAAAAAAAAAAACAATTTCCGCTAACTTGTGCCAATTTTTTTTCTGTGAACTCGCCATACCCCTCACAGAATACCTTGGGGTGTCTTCTTTCCACAATGGGGTCACATGTGGGGTATTTATACTGCCCTGGCATTTTAGGGTGCTAAAGCGTGAGAATCCAAATGCGTAAAAATGGCCTGTGAAATCCTAAAGGTACTCATTGGTTTTAGGGCCCCTTTAGCATCTTGGCTGCAAAAAGTGTCACTCATGTGGTATCGCCGTACTCAGGAGAAGTAGGGCAATGTGTTTTGGGGTGTATTTTTATATATACCCATACTGTGTGTGAGAAATATCGCTGTAAACGACAACTTTTTACATTTTTTATTCAAAGTTGTCAATATACAGAGATATTTCTCTCACCCAGCATGGGTATATGTAAAATACACCCCAAACACATCGCCCTACTTCTCCTGAGTACGGCGATGCCACATGTGTGACACTTTTGCAGCCAAGATCGCAAAGGGCCTAAATCCAACGAGTACCTTTTAGGAGAGTATTTTTACGCATTTTCTTCTCACGCTTTAGGGCCCCTAAAATGCCAGGGCAGTATAAATACCCCACATGTGACCCCATTTTGGAAAGAAGACATCCCAAGGTATTCGCTGAGGGGCATAATGAGTTCATGAAAAATTAAACTTTTTGTCAAAAGTTAGCGGAAAGGGAGACTTTGTGAGAAAAACAATAAAAATCAATTTCCACTAACTTGTGCCAAAAAAATATATTCTATGAACTCGCCATGCCCCTCATGGAATACCTTGGGGTGTCTTCTTTCCAAAATGGGGTCACATGTGGGGTATTTATACTGCCCTGGCATTTTAGGGGCCCCTAAAGGGTGAGAAGAAGTCTGGAATCCAAATGCGTAAAAATGCCCTGTGAAATCCTAAAGGTACTCATTGGTTTTAGGGCCTTTGCGCATCCAGGCTGCAAAAAGTGGCACACATGTGGTATCGCCGTACTCAGGAGAAGTAGGGCAATGTGTTTTGGGGTGTATTTTATATATACCCATACTTTGTGTGAAAAATATCTCTGTAATCGACAACTTTTAAAAATTTTTATACAAAGTTGACAATTTACAGAGATATTTCTCTTACCCAACATGGGTATATGTAAAAATACACCCCAAAACACATTGCCCTACTTCTCCTGAGTACGGCGATACCACATAAGTGCCGCTTTTTTGCAGCCTGAGTGCGCAAAGGGCCTAAATTCAACGAGTACCTTTAGGTTTTACATGGCGGCTCACAATTTAGCCCCGCCCAAAATGCCAGAACAGTAAACACACCACAAATGACTCCATTTCGGAAAGTAGACACCCCAAGGTATTCACTGAGGGGCATAGTGAGTTCGTCTGAGATTTTTATTTTTTTTTGCCAGAAGTTATCAGAAATTGAAACTTTTTTTTTTTTTTTCTCAGAAAGTGTCATTTTCCGCTAACTTGTGAAAAAAATGAAATGATACATGAACTCACCAAGCCCCTCCGCGAATACTTTGGGGTGTCTTCTTTCTAAAATGGTGTCATTTGGGGGTATTCATACTATCCTGGCATTCTAGCACCTGAAGAAACATGACAGGTGCTCAGAAAGTCAGAGCTGCTTCAAAATGAGGAAATTCACTTTTTGCACCATAGTTTGTAAACGCTATAACTTTTACCCAAACCAATAAATATACACTTATTGGATTTTTTTATCAAAGACATGTAGAACAATAAACTTAGAGAAAATTTATATAGAAATGTAGTTTTTTAAAAAATTTTACAACAGAAAGTGAAAAATGTCATTTTTTTGCAAAAATTTCAGTAATTTTTGATTAATAGCAAAAAAAGTAAAAATGTCAGCAGCAATGAAATACCACCAAATGAAAGCTCTATTAGTGAGAAGAAAAGGAGGTAAAATTCATTTGGGTGGTAAGTTGTATGACGGAGCAATAAACAGTGAAATTAGTGTAGTGCGGAATTGTAAAAAGTGGCCTGGTCATTAAGGGTGTTTAAGCTAGGGGGGCTGAAGTGGTTAACTAGGAGCAGAAGAACGGAAATGTTGAACAGTGATGTGAACTCAGCCAATGTGCCATTCTCCAAAAACAGAGCCTGGAATTATAGGCCGGTAAGTTTAACATCTGTTGTGGGTAAACTGTTTGAAGGTTTTCTAAGAGATGCTATCTTGGAGTATCTCAATGAAAATAAGCTAATAAAGCCATATCAGCATGGCTTTATGAGGGATCGGTCATGCTAAACGAATTTATTCAGTTTTAATGAAGGGGTAAGTTCTAGACTTGACAACGGCAAATCAATGGATGCTGTATATCTGGACTTCTCCTAAGCATTTGACACCGTACCTCATAAAAGGTTAGTATATAAAATGAGGATGCTCGGACTGGGAGAAAATGTCTGTATGTGGGTAAGTAACTGGCTGAGTGACAGAAAACAGAGGGTGGTTATTAACGGTACAAACTCAGATTGGGTCACTGTCACTAGTGGGGTACCTCAGGGGTCAGTACTGGGACCTATTCTCTCACAATATACTTATTAATGATCTTGTGGAAGGCTTGCACAGTAAAACATAAATTGTTGCAGATGACACTAAACTGTGTAAAGTAATTAACACTGAAGAGGACAGTTTACTGCTACTGAGGGATCTGGATAGATTGGAGGCTTGGGCAGAGAAATGGCAGATGAGGTTTAACACTGACAAATGTAAAGTTATGCACATGGGAAGGAATAATGCAAGTCACCCGTACATACTAAATCGCAAAACACTCGGTAACACTGACATGGAAAAGGATCTAGGAATTTTAATAAACAGCAAACTAAGCTGTAAAAACCAGTGTCAGGCAGCTACTGCCAAGGCCAATAAGATAATGGGTTGCATCAATAGGGGCATAGACGCCCGTGATGAGAACATAGTCCTTCCTCTTTACAAATCACTAGTCAGACCACACATGGAGGACTGTGTACAGTTCTGGGCTCCTGTGAACAAGGCAGACATAGCAGTGCTGGAGAGGGTTCAGAGGAGGGCAAATAAAGTAATAACTGGAATGGGGCAACTACAGTACCCTGAAAGGTTATCAAAATTAGGGTTATTCACTTTAGAAAAAAGACAACTGAGGGGAGATCTAATAACTATGTATAAATATATCAGGGGTCAGTACAGAGATCTGTCCCATCATCTATTTATCCCCAGGACTGTGACTGTGACGAGGGGACATCCTCTGCGTCTGGAGGAAAGAAGGTTTGTACACAAACATAGAAAAAGATTCTTCATGGTAAGAGCAGTGAGACTATGGAGCTCTCTGCCTGAGGAGGTGGTGATGGTGAGTACAATAAAGGAATTCAAGAGGGGCCTGGATGTATTTCTGGAGTGTAATAATATTACAGGTATAACTACTAGAGAGGGGTCGGTGATCCAGGGAGTTATTCCGATTGCCTGATTGGAATCGGGAAGGAATTTTTTCCCCTTAAGTGGGGAAAATTGGCTTCTGCCTCACAGGGTTTTTTGCCTTCCTCTGGATTAGCTTGTAGTAAACAGGCCGGACTGGATGGACAAATGTCTTTTTTCGATCTTATATACTATGTTACTATGTGTCATTCTTTGTATTATTGTTCTTTGGACCTAAAAATCATCTACAGATCCAAAACCCTGCTGACATTGTGGATCATAATCACTCACCACATCAGTGTCCACTCTTACAAGAGGTGCACAGGCCCTAATACACAATATCTGTGTATATTTTAAATATAATATTTGGCATTTTGATGTGGCCTACACCTTGGCATTTTAATTTGGGCGTATGCTATGTTATGCATTCTTGACTTGACCTGACCTATACAGCTATCATGATGTATTTATACAGTTGTCAAACATTTGTGAACGTCCGATTGAACACATCTCCCCTTGTATGAAAGACCTTTCCTTTTATGCGTCACCCTGGTTTGGCTTGAATATTTGTGGCGTCATCAATGGGCGAATACTGCTGATCACAAAACTCTGTATGGCTATATGATGCCTTGTTCAAACTAGGCCTGCACAATATATTGCGAAAGCAATCGTTATCGCAATTAATCGCCATATCGCAATCGCAATTTGCTGACCCAAAAATGCTGCAATTATATTACCGTATTTTTCGCTTTATAAGACACACTTTTTTCCCCCCAAAAGTGGGGGGGGAATGGTAGTGCGTCTTATAAAGCGATGGTTGACTTTCTACGTGACACTGACACTGTATCTCCGGCTGCTATGCTGCACAGCGCGGCCAGCGGTACATCAGTTACAGTGCGGGGAGGGAGGAGGGGCTGGTGAAAAGTCGTTATTTTAATGAACACATGTTTTTATATCGATGTTTTTTATCAGTTCTGTGCAGTGCTATTAAGAAAATGGCAAGTTTTGTATCTTGTATTTTTGCAGTAATGCAAATATGTATTTTATTTTGAAAAACACTGTGCATTTCAGTTCTTGAGTTCAGCATAACTACATTTCAGCATTATCAGTCATCTGTGTGTGCTTTTACCATGAAAATCCAAGCAGATAGACCTCTAGCACAATTCCCTTAAAATATCGCATCGCATATCGTTATCGCAATTTTTAGGGCCCTAATCGCAATCGCACAAAATTCCCATATCGTGCAGCCCTAGTTCAAACTCTTCAGCTCAATAAAAAAGATTTATATGTAAATATAATATTGGTATTGAACCATATCATCTCTTCCTATAGATGCGATTCTCACCACCACAGTGGGTATCACATCGTCCTGGTCCTTTTCCCTGAGCTTCTACCCGGTATCACATTTTCCTCTTGTTGTGCTGTAATTGAACAGTCGCTCATGCCGAATGACAAATCTGCATTTCATAAATGGATGCCCGGACTAGAACTTAGATCACAGAAGAGATTGAGGGTTGTTTTAACGTATACTGTATCTTTTTTTGGCTAAACAACAAGCTCCTCAGACTTATCGTGAATGAGGGTCCTACAGAAAATGGCCATAGTATGACACATGTATAGGCTACCTTCACAACATTTTCATGAAACAGTCACAAACCAAATATATCAGAAAGATAAGTTGTCCTTGGGTATTGTGGAAAAGGTGGTACATATTGTATAAACCAACCATATAAACCATACTTACCACTGTACATAAGACGTCCCCTACAAGGTCTCCAACCCCAGGAAGTTCCTGTAAAAGCAAGTGTTATGTTAGAACTGAGATCTATATGATATTATAAAAAGAGAGAAAAAAACTGTGACCCCAATGTAATATAACTCCTTTATAAATCTCTTGTAAGGTCACTTCTTGAATATGGGATTCAGTTTTGGACTCCATACCCAATGATGGACATGCAGTGCAGTTTCTAGGTAAAATTTCTCTCACGGCGAGTTTAAACAAAACTCCCCCCCCCCCCCCCATCAAAACTGCTCGATGAAATCACATCAGAAGAGTACTTGCAACCGTCTCGCCCTATATATATTTTTTTTATGCTTAAAGTATAACTGTCAAATTTTTTTTTTTTTTACTATTGGTTTTGGTGATTAATATTACCTTGTTGGCCCTGTTTTAATTTCTGATTGTTTAATAAATAACCCCTAAAAGCCACCTAAAAGTCCCCAGTATTGGCTATATTTACCTGAGATAAAATCAGGTTGCTATGCTCCTTCCGTCTACCAGATGAGAGGACGGAGCACCCAGCCTGCACTGGGAACTGATAGTGAGTCAGCATTGTAAGGGAATGTATAAAAAGCCAGGTTCTTCCTGACAGGAGATAACAGTGCTGGGCTGTGTGTGTGAACTTCTCCACATGCCTGTGCTTGGCAGACACTCCCTTAGCAGTGCAGGACAATGTGGCTGCTCAGTGTATAAATGACAGCCTTATCTGATAAGAGGAGAGCTTGTAGAAGGACTACAGGCTTCAGCCAGACCTGGGAACTTCACTGCAAGACCTCCCTATACAGAGCTGGTCTTCACTAACTTCACTGCAGGTGTCCTATGGATTAGCCTCAGGGCTGAGGGCGGCCATTTTAACAGAATAGTGAAATTGCAGTTTTATGCAGACTGGTTGCTAAGGGCTGAATTTTATTAAATAAGGGCTAAGTAAGTCTAATAGTTATTGATTCAGGAATATTATCATATTAGTAACTACATATATGAAAACTGAAATTTGGGTCTAAATGTGACAGTTATCCTTTAACACAAGATTTATTGAGAGCAAAAGAAAATCATAAATCATGCTTAAACTGCTAAAAGTCGCAGGCAGAGTGGTACAGGAGAACTGCAGTATAAAGGAAGGCAATACCCTTAGAAGAGTAGTCATGAAATACAATCATCAATAATGTGCAAAACAAAAAGACTGTCATGTTAGCATAACAGTGCCAGCCACAGATCTCCATAACAGTGACAGCCACAGATCCCCATAACAGTGACAGACACAGATCCCCATAACAGTGACAGCCACAGATACCCCATAACAGTGACAGCCACAGATACCCCATAACAGTGTCACGCACAGATCCCCATAACAGTGACAGCCACAAATACCCCATAACAGTGACAGCCACAGATCCCCACAACAGTGACAGCCACAGATCCCCACAACAGTGACAGCCACAGATACCCCATAACAGTGTCACGCACAGATGCTCCAGGCTCCATAACAGTGTCATCCACAGATCCCCCGTAACAGTGTCATCCACAGATCCCCCATAATAGTGTGTCATCCACAGATCCCCCGTAACAGTGTCACCGACAGATTCCCCCATAACAGTGTCAGCCACAGATCCCCCATAACAGTGTCAGCCACAGATCCCCCATAACAGTGTCAGCCACAGATCCCCATAACAGTGTCAGCCACAGATCCCCATAACAGTGTCAGCCACAGATCCCCATAACAGCGTCAGCCACAGATACCCCATAACAGTGTCACGCACAGATGCTCCAGGCTCCATAACAGTGTCATCCACAGATCCCCCGTAACAGTGTCATCCACAGATCCTCCATAATAGTGTGTCATCCACAGATCCCCCGTAACAGTGTCACCGACAGATTCCCCCATAACAGTGTCAGCCACAGATCCCCCATAACAGTGTCAGCCACAGATCCCCCATAACAGTGTCAGCCACAGATCCCCCATAACAGTGTCAGCCACAGATCCCCATAACAGTGTCAGCCACAGATCCCCATAACAGCGTCAGCCACAGATCCCCATAACAGTGACAGCCACAGATACCCCATAACAGTAGTGACAGCCACAGATTCCCCATAACAGTAACAGCCACAGATACCCCATAACAGTGACAGCCACAGATACCCCATAACAGTGACAGCCACAGATCCCCATAACAGCGTCAGCCACAGATACCCCATAACAGTGTCACGCACAGATGCTCCAGGCTCCATAACAGTGTCATCCACAGATCCCCCGTAACAGTGTCATCCACAGATCCCCCATAATAGTGTGTCATCCACAGATCCCCCGTAACAGTGTCACCGACAGATTCCCCCATAACAGTGTCAGCCACAGATCCCCCATAACAGTGTCAGCCACAGATCCCCCATAACAGTGTCAGCCACAGATCCCCCATAACAGTGTCAGCCACAGATCCCCATAACAGTGTCAGCCACAGATCCCCATAACAGCGTCAGCCACAGATCCCCATAACAGTGAAAGCCACAGATACCCCATAACAGTAGTGACAGCCACAGATTCCCCATAACAGTAACAGCCACAGATACCCCATAACAGTGACAGCCACAGATACCCCATAACAGTGACAGCCACAGATACCCCATAACAGTGACAGCCACAGATCCCCCATAATAGTGTGTCATCCACAGATCCCCCGTAACAGTGTCACGACAGATTCCCCATAACAGAGCCATCAAGAGATCCCCATAACAAAGGATCTCATGATGGCACTGTTATGGGGGCATCCGATACGTGGATGGCACTCTTATGGAGCCTGTAGTATCTGCGGGTCAGCGGGTGACACTGTTATGGGGGGATCTATGGATGACACATATATAGCATTTTATGCTATGCTACTATGTGTCATCCGCAAATGTGCCTGTAGTGTGAATGACCCCTAAGCCCCTGGGGGGGGGGGGTGGAATCTGCTTTTATAATAACAGCGTGGGGCCCCGAGCAGTGACTATTCTACAGCATGGGGCCCCACTCACTCAGTCTAATCTTAACTAATCTGTGTATGCATAATAAAAATAATCTTTCATGCAGGCTGCATGAAAGATAATTTTTATTATGCCTACATTCAGGTTAGGCAACATTAGACTAAGTGAGTGGGGCCCTATGTAGTAGAATTTTTAGAGCCCCGCTCACTTAAGCCCCTTTCACACGGGCGAGTTTGAAGCGGGTGCAATGCGTGACGTGAACGCATTGCACCCGCACTGAATCCTGACCCATTAATTTCAATGGGTCAGGATTCAATGTGTACATGAGCGTTGTTTTTCACGCATCACTTCTGCGTTGTGTGAAAATCGCAGTCTGTTCTATATTCTGCATTTTTCATGCCAAAGAAGTGAATGAGGCTGCGTGAAAGAACTGAACAACTGAACTCAATTGCAGGCAAAACTGAATGGCTTTGCCTGTGAAATCGCACAATTTTCATTGAACGCATCCGCAACGCATCCGGACCTAATCCGGACACGCTCGTGTGAGAGAGGTCTAATATTGATTACTTGCGTCCGGGCCCCACCACTGGGCACAGGCCAGTCCGGCACCAGGGACGTGAACAGAGATTTTGAAGGGCAGGGGCTTAAGTAAAAAAAAAAAGGTCACCCCCCCCTATGGCACAGTTCTCCCCCTCCATGGGCCTGGCAGCGCAGCAGACCCACATACCTCTTACATCCAGTGGTGACGTCTCCTTTGATTTAGATGTTCTCTGTCCTCGTCTTCTCCTTTCAGACCAGACCACCATTTTTCCGTCATTTTTCTTCTCTGCAGTTTAACAAAAAAAAAACTTAGTTTACTACTTTTCCATCATCCTCCCATCTTCTGGACAAATCATCCTACTACCCCCAATACTGTGCCACTGTGCTCCCCAATACTATACAGCAGAAACAGATAAACCCCCTAAGAATACTAGTACCACATAGAGCCCCCCATATGAAATACCCCTTCTTTGTGGCCTCAGTACAAGCGCCCATAGTGCCCCCCAATCACGTGCCAGCAACAATTGCCCCCGAATCATGTGCCAGTAACGAGTGCCTCTCTCCCCCCCCCCCACCCCCTTGTGCCAGTAAAGTGGCACTCACCTCTCCTTTCCATATTCCAGTAAATTGCCTCTCTCCTCTCCCCCTATGTGCCAGTAAAGTGCCACTCTCCTCTCCCCCCCCATATGCCAGTAAAGTGCCTCTCTCTTCTCCCCCCATGTGCCAGTAAAGTTCCTCTCTCCTCTCCCCCCCCCCTTGTGCCAGTAAAGTGCCTCTCTCCTCTCCCACCCCCCATGTGCCAGTAAAGTGCCTCTCCCCCCCATGTGCCAGTAAAGTGGCTCTCTCCTCTCCCACCCCCCATGTGCCAGTAAAGTGCCTCTCTCCTCTCCCCCCCCCCATGTGCCAGTAAAGTGCCACTCTCCCCCCCCCATGTGCCAGTAAAGTGCCTCTCTCCTCTCCCCCCATGTGCCAGTAAAGTGCCTCTCTCCTCTCCCCCCATGTGCCAGTAAAGTGCCTCTCTCCTCTCCCCCATGTGCCAGTAAAGTGCCTCTCTCCTCTCCCCCATGTGCCAGTAAAGTGCCTCTCTCCTCCCCCATGTGCCAGTAAAGTGCCTCTCTCCTCTCCCCCCCCCTTTTGCCAGTAAAGTGCCTCCCCCATGTGCCAGTAAAGTGCCACTCTCCACTACCTACATGTGCCAGTAAAGTGCTACTCTCCTCTCCCCCATGTGTCAGTGAAGTGCCTCTCCTCTCCCCCCATGTGCCAGTAAAGTGCCTCTCCCCCCATGTGCCAGTAAAGTGCCTCTCTCCTCTCCCCCCCATGAGCCAGTAAAGTGGCACTCTCCTCTCCCCCCATGTGCCAGTAAAGTGCCACTCTTCCCCCCCCCCCACCCTTGTGCCAGTAAAGTGCCACTCTCCACTCCCCCCCCCCCATATGCCAATACAGTGCCTCTCTCCTCTACCCCCCCCCATGTACCAGTAAAGTGCCTCATATAAAAAATAAAAAACCCTTATACTTACCTCCTTGGAAGCGATGCGATACAGGCTTCTTCCGGCCTGTGTCCCGCGCTGTATGGCTCAGGCGGCGGGATGACGTCATCGCGCCGCCTGCATTGGCCTCTGATAGGCTGCCGGCACAAGGCCCGCCGCCTATCAGAGGAACAGGGAAGGTAGACGTCTCTCCCTCCCCTGCCACAGCACAGCCATCTGTATCGCTGTCCTGAGGACGGTGATACAGATGACTATGGCGATGAACGCTTCCACAGTGGAAGCGCTAATCTCCCTGTGCTCTGCCATCGTCACGTCCGGCGCCCCCATCTGACAGCGCCCTGGGCGGCCACCCGGCCTGCCCGATCCAATAAACAGCTCTGTGGACATGGGAGGACTAGGAAAGGTTCAGAGATGGGCTTTAATAAGAGGCTTAGGCTGGGGCTACACAGCTATCTTTGGCGTGACAGCAGGGTTGTATTTTCTGTGATTCTGGGGTAGCAGCTGCGAGTCCCCAGTCCCCACTGGGACCCCATTCATTCACACCTGTCGCGCCCAAGATCACTGAGTAGTCCCAGCCTTAGGGCTCATTCAGACGAATGTATATTTGTGTCCATTCACTTCAATGAGGCCGTAACAGATGCGGACAGCCCATTGTGTGCTGTCCGCATTCGTACTTCCGTTCTCCGGTCCCCCAAAAAAGAAAGAACATGTCCTATTCTTCTCCGTTTTACAGACAAGAATAAGCATTTCTATCATTGGGCTGGGCGTTCCGCTCCGCAAAATGCGGAACATGCACAGCCGGTATCCTTGTTTTGCGGATCCTAAAAGAGCCCTTATAATGAGAGGCTTAAATAGTCAGGCCTGTTCAGCTTGGATAAAAGACATCTTAGAGGTGATCTTATTTAATATTCTTTCCAAAGACCTTACAAAGGACCAGGGGATGTTCTTTAGGTGTGAAGGTATATATAGACATCAATACGGGAAAGGGTTATTTCCAGTTAGAGCAGTCAAACTGTGATCATACCCTGAGAGGTAGTAATAGCAGATACTATGTCAGCATTTAAAAAATGGCTAGATGCTTATCTAATAGCAAACAACATTGAGGGTTATAATTAATCTAACAATTTAGGGCCTGTTCACATCTACTTTGGAGGCTCTGTCTGGTGCAGGTTCCGACAAAAAGAGTGGACAAAAAGAGGCCTACATGCAGGATGTTTTTACGCTAAAAAAAGCAGACACCTGAACGGAGACTGAAAGGACCTCATTATCAGCCTAAAGTGGTTCTCTCTCTTCACTAAGTGGCATTTATCATGTAGAGAAAGTTAATACAAGGCACTTACTCATGTATTGTGATTGTCCATATTGCCTCCTTTGCTGGCTTGGGCTCTTTCACAAGGCTAAAGCTGTCATGGCAATTGATCTAAGCCCCGTGATTTCGCTGTGCAGGCTCCGATCATTGGACAGGGGGAGACTCCATCCTCAGTCTAACCCTAAAGATGCCATGGTGATTATTGGCAACCGCATCTGAAGGATTAAATGATCAGGATCGGCGACATCACCAATCCCAGTCACTGCTGGGACACCTTGTATGGAGTGAGCTCAGCTGTCACGCTAATGCATATACAAATACTGCAGAATCCATTAAGGGGTAATTATCAATGGGGTCTGTTCAGCTCTGTTATCGTCTGTTATGTGCTAAACCTGGCACTTCCTTTATTTTTATTTTTATGCCGCTCTAACAGAGCCAGGGACGGATTGGCAACTTGAAGAGGCCCTGGAAAAAACTTAAAAGTGGCCCCATGTTGTAGGTGGGACTAAATTGATAGAAGGCAGGGACACATAAGTAGGCAGGGACAACATAAGTAGACAGGGATATTATTAGTTTTAGTGAGGCACACCAACAAATGGGCTCAGTTGGATCAATTAGTTCAGCTCCTTTATTATGCCACAATAAAATTCATACATATGTATACATCTTATATATATATCACTCATTAACCAATCCTAAAATTAATTAAAATAAAATAAAATATACTTATGATAAAACCCACTACTTTATGGTTTTAATGATTGATGGTGTTTGATGCATATATTTCTCAGATGACAGTGGGTATTATTACGTATTCCTGTATATGTATTCAACAACACCACCAATCATATACTTAGCTACTTATGTAGTGCCAATGTGGTAACAACCGCTTCATACAAATGACAGTTTTTATCAGTGCATACACTTCAGGTCTTATTTGTGATCACCCTCCTGGAATTTGCACTTGGGCCCACTTTCAACCTTATGCGCGATATCAGCTCTGCTGCATCAATGTTCAGTGTTACTGTATTCCTTCCCGATGTTATGGTTAGTTTATTACAGTATTTGTATCCAGTGATGTAGGAATAGACTGTTTGTGTCTAATAAAATATGTCCAACACAGTGTTATCCACACTTTGTTTGCTCAAATATTAGTTACACCTCCAATGGACACTTTGTGTCCTGTACTCACGGTTGCGGTGTTTTCAAATCGGTGGCTGTGCTGATACTTTCGCGGCGTCCCGCGTGTTTCAGCGTAGCTGCCTTCACTTCACTAGTCCTCGCGAAGCCGGTGTTTCAGGTATACTGACGTATTGAATCGTCACTTCCGGTCTTTCAATGTTATCATCGGACTAGGAGAAATATTCCGCCATTCATACACCCGTGGTACCGTATAGAAGGTGTACACTTGTTGTTGAATACTTTATAGTAGTTGCTGTTACTGGCGTTCACACGGTCTGTCGTCTTTTTCACTGTTTCTTTTCTTTTCAAAAAGCTCCGGAGCTGATTTCTTGGTTTTCTTATGGGGACCATTCATACCATGGTATGAATGGTCCCCATAAGAAAAACCAAGAAATCAGCTCGAGCTTTTGAAAGAAAAGAAACAGTGAAAAGACGCAGACCGTGTGAACGCCAGTAACAGCAACTACTATAAAGTATTCAACAACAAGTGTACACCTCTATACGGTACCACGGGTGTATGAATGGCGGAATATTTCCTAGTCCGATGATAACATTGAAAGACCGGAAGTGACGATTCAATACGTCAGTATACCTGAAACACCGCTTCGCGAGGACTAGTGAAGTGAAGGCAGCTACGCTGAACACGCGGACGCCGCGAAGTATCAGCACAGCCACCGATTTGAAACACCGCATCGGAGTACAGGACACAAAGTGTCCATTGGAGGTGTAACTAATATTTGAGCAAACAAAGTGTGGATAACACTGTGTTGGACATATTTTATTAGACACAAACAGTCTATTCCTACATCACTGGATACAAATACTGTAATAAACTAACCATAACATCGGGAAGGAATACAGTAACACTGAACATTGATGCAGCAGAGCTGATATCGCGCATAAGGTTGAAAGTGAGCCTAGTGCAAATTCCAGGAGGGTGATCACAAATAAGACCTGAAGTGTATGCACTGATAAAACTGTCATTTGTATGAAGCGGTTGTTACCACATTGGCACTACATAAGTAGCTAAGTATATGATTGGTGGTGTTGTTGAATACATATACAGGAATACGTAATAATACCCACTGTCATCTGAGAAATATATGCATCAAACACCATCAATCATTAAAACCATAAAGTAGTGGGTTTTATCATAAGTATATTTTATTTTATTTTAATTAATTTTAGGATTGATTAATGAGTGATATATATATAAGATGTATACATATGTATGAATTTTATTGTGGCATAATAAAGGAGCTGAACTAATTGATCCAACTGAGCCCATTTGTTGGTGTGCCTCACTAAAACTAATAATATTCCTGCACATATTCTATTCAGACATAGGTGAGTCTGTCATAGTGAGTGCACCCACTCCTGAGGTCAACTTGGTGGAGCCCTTTCTAATTTGATATACATAAGTAGACAGGGCCTGCAATACCATAGTGCAGCACAATGTACCGCCCCTGCAGAACCAACTAGCACAGTGCAGCACAATATACTGCCGCCCTTTCCACTGTATTCAAGTTCAGGAGGGTAGCTGTGGCTGTTCAGCATCAGATCATTATGTACCTGGCCTGCGGCCATCAGGTGAGCTTTTGGTGGCCCCCTGGGCATCGGCCCACTGTGATCCTATCAAGCTCACAAACAAGACATTTCCCAAAGAAAATAATAAACTAGGATACAAATTATGAAAATATAGTATACATTACCAGCACTTTATTAAGACAAGCCTTCAAAAGTGAATTAAGTGTTTTGCCAACGCCTTCAGGAACATTTTCCTGGAAAATGTTAATTTAATAGATGTGAATTTAAATAAATAAATAAACATATATAGATATTATATTATATACAAATATAAACGCATATCACAATTCAGCGTGAATCATAAAAGATGTCCAGACTCCTTCATCAGGGCTTTCTCTAGCACCAGGCGAGAGCTGTGACAGCGCGGTGTGCTATATATAGGGAGTGTGGTATTTTTTGTACTGGCACACATAAGCGGGCACTATGGGAGCCTTAGTTCTACTGTAGACACTTGTACTGGTACATGTTATAAAGGGACATTTTTGTACTGGCACACATAAGGAGGCGTTTTCGTACTGGAATACAGCAAAGGGCTAAAAAGCCTGAAATAATACTGTACCTCTATTGGGCCCTCATGCATAAACTTAAAGCTTAACCTTTATTGTGAAAATAGTAGTAAAAATAATTGGCCCACAAGTAATTATAAAACTTTCAGGGCGTCGCAATAATTGTTTGAAGTGTGCAGAGCGAGTGACAGTGCGACTATGCGGGTGTAAGTAGATGCATCAGAATCAGCTATATAACCTATTGGCTGTTAACAGTATTTTATTATTGCCTCACGGATCCCCAGTTTCTCACTCAATGGTAACTCTTTTTGAGCTTTATAATTATTTGTGGGGCACTTTTTTTATTTTAATATTATTTTCACAATAAAGGTTAGGTTTTAAGTTTATGCATGGGAGCCCAATAGAGGGATTATTACGGGCCGCTGCTTTGGAGATACATATTCCCGATGGGTTTCCTCTTAGGGGGTTCATAATGAGTTGTATCTATTTTTCTACTGGCACACATTTGGGGCATTTTCTATACTGGCACACATTATAAGGGGTATTTTGTACTGGCATGCATTATAAGGGGATATTTTTGTACTGGCACACATTATAGGGGGGTATTTTTTGTACTGGCACATATTATAAGGGGGCATTTTTGTGTATTTATGTAGCATCCAAACAGAACAATAGCTGATCTCAGGGAGACCAGCTACAAAAAACACCGCGGAGCCTCACTTAAGAGTCTCAACACAGCAATCCGAAGTGCAAAGTTCCCTGGGAAAAGGGAATATGCAAAATAAATGTGGAGCCCCAGTTATGGGTCTACAACACAATGAAAGCCAGATATCCCTCAAAGGAAGGAAAACCGAGCAAAGGGGTGTCTCCATTACAGAGATCACCAAATCCACCATATTAAGTGGCCCCTATGTCAAGATCCCGCCTTTTTTTACAAGCTTTAAGGATGTGACGGGGAAAACCTAAGCCAGTTATCCATCCACAGACAGCTGTTTCGGGGTGTTGCCCCTCATCAGTGCGGAGTAGGATTCTGGCTAACCGGGAGCAATGCCTCGGAGACCACCCAAACACAACAATAGCTAATCTCAGGGAGACCAGCTACAAAAAACTTATTTATGTAGCATCCCCAAGTCAGGGAAGTGTGAGGGACTGACCTGGGGAATGCCAGTGATGGAGAGGCTGGCACGTGGATCCTCTGGGGCACTCTCTGGGTTCTTGAGGGACACAGCCAGGTGTAGTGTGAGGTGCCCTTGGTGTTTGTAGATTAACGTGCTTGTGGCTGGGTGTCCCTGATGTCCGTGACGCCAGTGACGGTAATGGTGGCATACTGATTGATAGGAGGAATAATTGAGGTGCAGGCTTGGATAGTAAACCAGAACTTCACTTTACTGAACAGTAATAAACAGCATACACTCTCTTGACAGTTCCTCAGAAGAAGATTGGTTTCAGCAAGCTTTAAGTTACAGTACATTCAATGGCAGGCTTATATTTAGCAAGGTCATCACAAAGGGTTAAAGCAGGACTTGCAGTACAGGCGGCTTGCACACTATTCCTGACTGATCCTGACTAGGAATATATTCTTCTCCAAGGCCCCAATGCCCTCTCTCGGCTTATATCTTTGGGATAACAATTACTGAGTACCTTCTCTGGTATTTGTAGTACCTCTTGCTTTCTGGAATTCTTTGCTCTGCCTTCCCTTAGCTCACTCAGGCTGGTGACCAGTGATGCTCCTGCAGGGATCCTTATCCTGTTTGCAGCTTGACTAAGGAGGCAACACTTCTCCACTAGTCCTAGGGTCTGGACTGCTCCTCCCAGGGAATGACTCTTCCTAGGCTGGACTCTCAGGCTATAGGGCCTGGGCTGACTTCAACAGGCTCGGGGCCTGGACACTGAACATCTTCACAGGCTCATGGCCTGGACTGGACTACCTTCAACAGGCTCAAGGCCTGAACTAGACTTCACAGGCTCATGGCCTGGACTGGACTGCCTTCAACAGGCTCAAGGCCTGAACTAGACTTCACAGGCTCATGTCCTGGACTCAACTGCCTTTCCCTGACTGAGCCTGAATATATAAACTAGGGCTCCCTAGCTCCCTCTACTGACCTAGAGCAGGAATGACATCCCTAGCAGGCCTGTACATAGCAATACATTCACAGTAACGGGGTGATAGGATATATAAATAGGCATCACATTACATTGCATTCACTGAAAATGACATTCACCAATCTCCCCACAAATGAGGGGAACGTACGCCCTCTAGTGACCCTTCTGTAGTGTCGGGCATCACAACTCCCGTACACTACAATTATATGGGGGAATTTTTTGTACTGGCATATTTTATAAGGGGCTATTTTTATACTGGAATGCATTATAGGGGTATTGTTTGTACTGGCATACATTAAAGGGGGTACTTTTTGTACTGACACAAATTATAAGGGGCTATTTATTGTACTTGTACATTATAAAGAGGCATTTTTTGTACTGGCACACATTATAAGGAGGTATTATTACTACTGGGGCAATATGGGGGTCATTATTACTATTGGGGGTACTGTTACCACTAAGTGTACTCTGGCAGAGAATTATTACTATTGGTGGGACTTTTGAAAGCACTAATATTGTGGGGGCACCCTGGCACAGTATGAACTTAGCACAATTATTTTGGCAGACACTATGATTGTTACTGTAAGATTTGCTGGGTGCAATTATCTTTCAGGGCACTGTGTGCCAATTATTGAAGGGGGACTATCTGTGTGTTACTAGTATTTTCAGGGAGACTGTTTCTGCAGTATAGTATTGGAGAAGACAGTGGGCACGGCATTAAGGATGGCGGGATGGGGTGTTCAGAAGGTGGAGAGGATAATGGAAAAGTAGAAAACTAAGATGTCTGCATGTCAATCTCTGCAGAGACAACATATGGCTGAAGGAAGTCAACATGGCAGTCTGATCTGAGTGGAGGAGGTGAGGAAAGAGAATGTCTACATGAGAGGAAACATCACTGGGTGTAATAAATATGTGGTGCTGTATTCTCCTGTATGTTTGGCAGCGTGGAATGTAATTTTAATCCATCATGCGGTCTCTGTCTTTGGGCAGGAAGATTAGGTTGGCACTCAGCTTTCCCAGTTCTTGAGGCGCATTATAGGTGTCAGAAAGCTTTCTCAACCCTTGGAGTGGGGACCTTACAGCTTGTCACTCAGCTTTCCCAGTTGTCATATAGCTTTCCCAGTTGTTGAAGAGGGAGCTAATATTTAGTGCATGGAAAACATTGGAAAGGAATAGATGTCATCTATAGTGATGTTATCTGTATTGTAGCATAGTCTTAATTTTTTTGCTTTCAAAACAATTTTTAATAATTATAAAATTCTGCTTGTATATAATAACAATTTGTTTCCCGCTCATTGGGAAAAGGCATTTTTTAGAATGCTATTTCTACCTATATCCAATATGGACTTAAGTATCTTACCAATGTATTTACCACACCCGACAAGTCCTCCAATTTGCAGCCAAGTTTCATCTATTAAAAATAAAAAGGCAAAGTAAACCATAAGCTTTTGTAACATCACATTTTGTCTCAGTTTCAGTAGATCAAGGTCCCCATGAAGCAAACACTATCCATACTGCTAGGTCACTAGAAGCAGGATACTGCAAACTTTCTTATATATTCATATCAGGCTTTCCTTAAAGGGGTTTTCCAGTTTGCATCCACATCCTTTTAAGTAATCCTTGATGAAGGTAGCTGTCATTTTGTGATGCATTGTTCACCTCTATTGCCCCTACGTTCTGTTCTGGGCTGTGGTCACATGATCATGCCCATGCAGCTCCTTATTATTTCCTGTGATGTCATGTCCCTGGGCTGAGCAGTGGTAGGGGTGTGTCTATGTGACTAGCTGGGTGGGCGGAGCTATGAACAAGCTGAGTGTTGTTAGGGGCAGTGCTGGAGCTGTGGCAGAGAGAGAAGTGCATCATGGGTTTGGTTGGATACAGAGACAGGAAGTGCTACGTACAGGGTGAAAAATAAAAAAGAGATGAAAGCATGGGGAAGATGTACATGAGAATATCTATTAAAAACCATAGTGATCCCAGTAAACCCCTTTAAACATTATAGGTAAGTAAAAAGTATATTTTAAATTAAATAATTCTCATGGTTCCTGTAATCATAAGGTTACATTCACACGACAAAACATGGACACCAGCCTGTGTGGGTTCCGCAATTTAGAGACCGCGCATGGCCGCCACTATCATAGAAAATGCCTATTCCTGTCTGCAATTGCAGACAAGAATAGGACATGCTCTATATTTTTGCGTGGCTGCATAATGTGACTATAGAGGTGGACAGCACAAGGTGCTGACAAATGATTTTTAACTTAAAATGAGTACAGTGCAATAATAAAAGAAGCCTTCGAAGGTGTTCATAGTCTTCAAGCTCTGCCTCAGGCATGGCTTAATAGGCAGTGAAAAGAATTCATAGCAAAGGCAGGTGCACTCTGCGACAATACTAAACCTTCACACTGATGTTACAATTGAGAGATTAGTTCGACACATCCTACTAGGAGGACATGTCTTAAGCTCGGACACCACATCAAGGTCTCTCAAGTAGCCCGAGACCCTACCACTTAACCTACCTGTGCCGTATGGGCGATACCAGGGGCCGTTGGGCATTACGGGAGAGTAAGGCCTGAATCACAAACAGCTCACCAGTGACCTCCAGCATGTAACCATGCTTGCAATGGGAGGTGGGAGGTGCCTGTGAGCCCCACCCAACCCCACCCCCACCCAGTCTATGTTATAACTTATAAGCAATGTTCAAATCTCTAAGGAGGAATTAAACTGTTAAAAAGTTTTTAAAAAAATAGAGTAAAAAAAAACTAATATATAAAAAATTTCAAATAATCCGCCTTTCCCATTTTTGCATATAAAAGTAAATAAACAAAAATAATAATAACAATTGGCATCACTGCATCTGAAAATATCTGATATATCAAATTATAAAAGTTTTTTCCGTCTGCTACATGTTAAGAATGAAAAAATAAATCTAAATGCCAAATTGAATATCACCACAACCATTAATGCGTATGAACAGTTGCGTCGCCTATAGATCACAATCACAGTAGTAGAGGGGACGCTAAAATAAAATAACAAACAACTTTATTTCTTAACTGATTAAAAACGTGGAACTATGACGGTGTATATCACCGATAAGTGACAGACAATTTAGGGAGTGGAGGTAGTATAGGATATTATGTTATTCCTGAGTACCTAGATCTCCTGAGCCCAGTCACACTAGTGTTTGTTCACACTGGACAGTTACAAATGGTGCCCAGCCCCACTCCTGCAACCATTGGTTAGTTTCTAGGTACCCAGGTCTATGAACGGGCTGGTGACTCATATCAGGAAACCTTTCCTAGAGTCAGCACTACTCCTTTCACCAGGAGCAATGCCACATGAGAGAGGTGGCGTGCTCGCTATTTGTTTGTCTGTCCTAATACATGTTTAATAACTGTCAATTAGCAATGAGGCTCCTGATGTGGTTTCGATACTAGAAACGCGTCGAGCCATGGATAGTTGTAGCCAGCAGAAATTAGAACATGCAAATGAATGAATTAGACCAGGCAGAGTCTGTTTTTTTACCCTGGTGAGGGAGTGAATTTTTCAGCCGCCAGACGGTAGTAGGCAATAGAGTCGGATGTTA
>CM065596.1:32797963-33017963 GCA_033119425.1 Bufotes viridis
TGCATAGATCACGTAATCGCATGGATCACGTGATCCATGCGCGCGGGGTGCTCTGTCGTCATTCAGAGCGCCCGGGAGCCGCACGGAATGTAAGTATGCCGCTCCCGCTCTCACTGCTACTATGGCAACCAGGACGCTAGTAGCGTCCTGGCTGCCATAGTAACACTGAAAGCATTTTGAAGACTGATCAGTCTTCAAATGCTTTCAGTTCACTTGCGTTGTGCCGGATCCGGCGTGCACTTCCGGCGACGGAAGTGCACGCCGGATCTTCACAACGCAAGTGTGAAAGAGGCCTTAGTGGCCAGTGTGAAAACTGTAGGATTTTTTTTTTTAAATATAGATATATACAGAAAATAAAATAAAAAATAACATAAAAAGGTGATCTAAACAACAGATCATTTTCTGATGACACATCCCCTTTAAGGTGTCTGTATCCCTTCTTCTTAGAGAAGTGTGATCAAGACTAAATCCTTCAGTAAGATATTGCGAGTCTCCAGTGAGTGCGTATTTGTGTATCTGGTTAATACAATATCTGCAATGATTCACTTGCTATTTTGGTAAGGTAAATCAATCCGCCGGTATGTATAATCAATCCCTCCTTCAGATATGCTGGCTCCGTTCAAGGCAATAAGTTAATGTGTCAAGGAGTATCAACAATGCAGCATTTTACAGGACCGCTCTATAGAAATGCTCTGCTGGCACTGGAAGTAATGTCCGCCATAAAGTCAAAGCTAAGCATATTCTAAATCTGAAGCGCGCCTGACTTCGTCTCTTTCTCCTCTAGGTTACCATGCCTAATTTCAGCCCGCTGACACTGTGCATCTCTGCAACAAGCTTCGCCATCTCCCAGTTCCTGTTTCACGTAGGAAGCTATTGCCTCTCAACGCGTTTTACTCGCGGCTTCACCAAGCTCAGTGAAAAGCAGAAGATTGAATGGAATTCCAGGTACAATTGGGGAGAAGAGCTGGGAGGACTGGTGACGTATCACGTTGTGTTCACTAAGTGTGACGTGTGCAGAACAATTCCCTCACATGTCTGCAAGTTATCTGTACTGTAAACCAGAATGCACCGTTACGTAAACCTCTAAATCTGGATTTATTAGCTCGCTGTGTGATGTTTGATTGATGCCCCATTCATATAAAATGTACTATGAATGTTTGATAGCCAAGGAGGAGTCATAGGCCCCACAAGCATCTATCAAGTTGATTGCTGGCTCATTGGCATCAGAAATGCACTGCTGTTTTGCATTATGGAAATTTAGAGGGTGATTTATTATACTGAAATATGCCTATATTAGGTGTATCTCAGGCGCAGATCGCGGTGTAATGATTAGTTGCGCTGCTATCTGTAACTTCACCTTTTTCACACCGGGTCTACGATTGTGGGCAGAGAAGGGGACGGGCCTGCTGGCCTGTCTCATTTACCATCTTAGGCATAGCAAATGGTCTAAATGTAAGGGCTCATGCACACGACCGTATGTATTTTCCGTTTACATTCCGTTTTTTTACGCTGTTTATGGAACCATATATTTACGGACTGATATATACGGACTGTTTATGGAACCATATATTTCAATGGATCTAAAAAAAAAACGGAAGATACTCCGTATGCCTTCCGTTTTTCCGTTCAAAGATAGAACATGTCCTATTATTGTCCGCATAACGGACAAGGATAGAACTATTCTATTAGGGGCCAGCTGTTCCGTTCCGCAAAAAACAGAATGCACACGGACGTCATCAGTATTTTTTGCGGCCTCATTGACTGTACATGTCGTAGTTTTATTCCGGCCGCCTCTCGGCATGTTTACCATGCTGCTGCCAGAACTCTGGCCCGCTCCCATTATAGTCAATGGGGCTGAAGCAGACCTCCGGCGGCACCCGTGCACTAGCGGCAGCACGGATCCGGCAGGTGAACGCTGCCTCTAGTGTGAAAGTAGCCTAAGACAGCTCAGAAGCTGTCTTACATTTAGAACTGGCGCTGAATACGTCGAAGTTATGGAGAGGCCGACGCCTCTTCATAACTTTGGCGGTACCACTGCCAGTTTAATGCTTTATTAAGACCGCTGTCTAAAACGCCGGTCTTAATAAATGCGCCCTTTAGTTTTATGTAAATGTAACTTAGGCCTTGTACAGAAGACTGTACATGCAGATCGCAGATCCACAAAATACGGACGTGGTCCATGTGCCATCTGCATTTTATTTGCAAACCCATTGTATTCAGTGGGTCCGTGGTCTGCATTTTTCGGACCTAGTATGTCTTTTTGCAGAACTGACATGTGGATGCTGAAAGCACACCGATGATCCCCATGCTTTCCGCATACGTTTGTCCGGTCTGCAAGAAGATGGAACATTTCCTGTACTTGTAAACAAAATGCAGACCCAATAATGTCAATAGGTGCGCAAAAGAATAAGAATGCAAAACAGACCTCATCTATATTTTGCAGATTCACTATTTGCAGACCGCAAAATGGATATGGCCGTGTGCATGTGCAACATAAGTAAAGCATATTTGTGAAGTTGTGCACTCTCTTGTGCAGAATTAGACCTCTTGTACATAGGGGTAGATGTGGCATTTCTGGGGCCCCAGGCAAAGTTATATCTGAGAGCACCTATCACACAGCTAAGCTACTGCTTTGTCACAATGCTAAGCTCTGCCCCATCACAATGCTAAGCTCTGCCCCATCACAATGCTAAGCTCTGCCCCATCACAATGCTAAGCTCTGCCCCATCACAATGCTAAGCTCTGCCCCATCACAATGCTAAGCTCTGCCCCATCACAATGCTAAGCTCTGCCCCATCACAATGCTAAGCTCCGCCCCATCACAATGCTAAGCTACGCTTTGTCACAATGCTAAGCTCTGCCCTATCACAATGCTAAGCTCTGCCCCATCACAATGCTAAGCTCTGCCCCATCACAATGCTAAGCTCTGCCCCATCGCAATGCTAAGCTCTGCCCCATTACAATGCTATGCTCTGCCCCATCACAATGCTAAGCTCTGCCCCATCACAATGCTAAGCTCTGCCCCATCGCAATGCTAAGCTCTGCCCCATTACAATGCTATGCTCTGCCCCATCACAATGCTAAGCTCTGCCCCATCACAATGCTAAGCTCTGCCCCATCACAATGCTAAGCTCTGCCCCATCACAATGCTAAGCTCTGCCCCATCACAATGCTAAGCTCTGCCCCATCACAATGCTAAGCTCTGCCCCATCACAATGCTAAGCTCTGCCCCAGCTGCACAGCTAGAAAGGGCCCTTGAGTGTATCTGAATCTGCTGCACAGACGGTATGTCCGCCCCTATAGTCGATTTTTTAAGACAACTGTTTGTGGTCAGCACTTGCTTGGGTGGCATGGTGGTAAAGTCTGCCCATAGGACTATTATGGCTCCATGCCACCTTCTAGACACTGTGGGGACCTACTGTTAATTTTATATGGAGACATACAAAGTTTCTGCTGTCAGATTCCACATAAATTATCGGAGGCTGAACAATGGCTACCATCTGTAATCCTCCCAGTCAGCAGTGCAGGCCATAGAGGCTTTGTTTTGGCAAAGACACGAGACTAGGAGAGTCAGGGTCAGGCACAGTGACGTTTACACTGCCTGGTGCTGTCAATCACAGTGCAGAGGGCACGGCTGTTGTATTGAGAGCTGAGCCTCTAGGTGTAACGGTAACGCCACTGTTGCTCCTACAAGCTACTTTGTATATTACAGGTATAGTTTTCTTAGAAATAAAGCCACAGATGGGGATGGGCAGAAGGCTGCTAGCTTCTGCTGACCTGCGCACATGTAACGGGTCGGCCTGTTTCACGACAATGATTCTTTGACAGAAGCCCTTGACTGATAGAGGGTGGTCTTTGCAGAGGATTTGGGCAGCTCTATAGGATTTGGTGTTCGGAGTAAACTGCTTAGGAGTAGAGACTTTAGGGACCAAACCAGTGATGCAGCTGATAAGTGGAGACTCCATAGGTAGTAGGTATAGGCCAGTGATGGGCAACGTGCGGCTCTCCAGCTGTTGCTAAACTACAACTCCCACCATGCCCTGCAGTAGGCTGATAGCTATAGACAGGCTTTGCATGCTGGGAGTTGTAGTTCTGCAACAGCTGGAGAGCCGCACGTTGCCCATCACTGGTATAGGCTATTGCAACCTGTTTGGAGCTTAATGCTGAGCTCTTCATGGTACGGCCTCTGTGACTTGTTGGTGGTTTTACTGCATTGTGTCTGGCACTTATAGCCTCTTACCACAAACCATTTAATCTCAAGCCAGCATCTATGGGACTACCTGAATATTCTACACAGGGACCTCAATCTGGCTATGCGCACTAGCTGAATGTCAGTGGAACCAGAAGATTTCAGAAGGATCAACTAGTCAGGTGGAGGCCCAAAGCTCGCCTTACAAAAGAGGTGTTGGCATCAGAAGGCTCTGGGCCAGGAGCTGCAGTGAAGAGAAGTGCAGACCATTGGTGGTACGGCTAGTGCATCACCCACTAAAGGGGCAGTAGGTGTGGCTGAATAAAGCACCTGGAGGGTGTCATCATCTCTTGGTACGGCTGTGAGCTGAGTGCACTCCGTCCCCCCACCTCCAGCTGGGGGTGAGTGCCAGTCATGGCCTCCTGCAGCACGTAATCGAGAATACAGCCTGTAGGCCTTCTTCCTGCATGTCTACTACTCAAGTGGTTTAGTTCTGCTGAAACACAGCTGACATCCCACTAGCCGGGGTACACCAGAAAAAAAAGTGGCATGCATGGCACTTGTGCATGTAGAAAAAGGTGCAGTAGCACCAGGAGCCGTGTGCATCCTGCTGGTGGTATGCTAAAGTAGAAAGGCAGTCGACCGAGCGAAGAAGAATATGCCTGAAGCAAGTCCATGTCTTGGGACTGAGAGCAGCAGCCATTGCATCTGTGGTGACCTGAAGAGGACTGCATGAGTAAGAAATGACCCGCAGTGCTGTGGTTTGGGAACAGAGGGAGTCATCCTCTCCAGATATGTGCAACTGAAGCAGCAGAAGACAGCTGAAAAAGATACGATGGCCCCGCCAACGAGATAACTGCAGGCGATGGCAACAGTGACTGACAACATCCAGTGACAACAAGTATGACCAAAGTGACGGATGAAAAGCTGAGAGAAGAAGCAGAAGGGGTCAGTGCTGCTGGTCCAAAGAGGAGCCAACACCCTGGTCTGTGCATCAGCCCTTGGAAACGCTGTAATGCCATGGGAAAACAGCTAAGTGAGCGGAGATACATCAGCAAGGTCTGAACTGCGCACTATTGCATCTTTCTGAATCATTGAAATGTCTGGGGCCTTTTGACTCTGCCTCAGGTCCTCACATTATGTTATCTGCTAGAATGTGACTATTGCACAATTAGCACTGCCTGACAACATGGGCCTATGTCGCCATATGGGAGGTTGATTGAGTTTCAGATTATCTGGGAACTTCCGAAGTGTTCTAACAAGCCAGTTCCGGGCCCTGCTATCCCTGCAATGCACAAATACATTTCAGCTTTGAATTTCACAGACTGCTATCTCTGGGTGTAATATGATGTGCCTTTGGGGAATTTAAAGTAGCTTTTCCCTCCTGTTTTGGCAACTTAGCAAGTTAATGTGGCTCTTTGTGATGCTGAGCTGAAAGAAAGGAGGCCGTTTTATAGGAGGTCCTGAAGCTAGATTAGAAAGCAGAGAAATGACATATTTCACAGCAGCAATGAATAATTTGTTATTTCTGTGCCTTGAGTTATTGCCTCCAATTGACTGAACTTCCGACTGTAGATGTGTTTTTCTATGGACACCTTCGGGGGTCATTTTTTATGATTGTATTTGACTCATTTTGGACTAAAAATAATTTTTTTCAATTGGTCTTTATTGCAATTGTTCAGCCTTTTTTCAGGTATAAGGGTTAAAAAAAATCTGTCTATTTGCAGACTGAAGTCACAGCTCAAGTGAAGTCTTATCTCTGATCTCCCTACTTAATAAACACTCATTTAAAGGGTAACTGTCATATTTTTTTTTATTTGCTAGTTTATTAGAGCTAGGCAGGTATACCTGAGTTAGTCTGTCAATGATTGTCAAAAGATCTGTAGTTACCTTATAATAACAGCTTTCATTACTGTCCCCTGTCCCTTTCCACTGCTCCCTTAAAAGACCGTTGCTAGGGCTTGTCTGTCTTCCCTTTAGTGTAAACAGAAGACGGAGGGGCGGTCCTTCACACTGCATGGCTGCATTAGGCGTCAGAGTGAGGAGGCGTGTCTCTCAGTAATCCAATCTGATTGGCTGGCAGGGAGCTGCTGGCTACAGCAAGTGTGTATGTGAAGTGAGGGAAGACAGTTTTGGCCTCAGAGAACTGGCAGAGGAGCCATCTTGAGACGGTTCTGATATTGTAAATGTTTAAACAGCCGTAACTAAGGGAAAAACTCAAGGAAAACAGTGGTATGTGAAGAAACTAAAGATTGCTTTATGCATAATGCTGCTGCAGCAGTAACATATGCTAAAATTGTTTTTTTTAAGAAAACATGACAGTTACCCTTTAAACTATATTCTTATCAGTTTGATAACTGAGTGTTTAAGGTCAGGAGATCAGAGATAAGTCTTCACTTGAGCTATGACCGAACTCAGGGGCGATAGTCTGCAAATAGACTGATTTTTTTAAATCCTTGTATCTCAAAAAGGGCTCAACGTTTTTAATAAAAAAATTTTTTTTTAGCCCAAAATGAGTAGAATGCAATCATAAAAGAATTGCCCCATATCCATAGGCTTTAACTAATATCATCATTAATTATATTCCCATCTACGGTATCAAACCTGTTCCTCGACTGCTTTCCCCAGAAGGTACCACTTGGAACCGAACCCGAGTTCAAGAAAGGTTTTTTTACTGTAGAAATTAATTTATGAAGTTATTATGCAAAGTCTCGCGAGACTTTGCAAAGTAACGAAGTAATAACTTTGTCTTATATGAGCCAATACATTCTAATACTGTATGGAGCGCTCGCGCCGTACAGTATTCAAAGGAAGTATTATGCGAATAGACTTCGGATTTTTCATCCGAAGTCGATTCGCTCATCTCCAATTATATTGTCCACATACATAGTGTAACTTGCAGTAACGAGCTGAATTCAGAAGACTACTGGCATCCTGTTACCCAAGGTTCTGGCCACTGGGCACGATCCATTCTACAGAACAAATGCACCAGAATTCTGCAGCAGAAGTCCTGCGCCACATTTGTTAAGTGTTGCGCGCTCACTTTTTTTCTAGCTTGGCTTAGGGTGATGCCGCACAGTGCAGTTCTGACATGCAGTCAGGATGCAAGCTGAAATTCATTGAATCATTCCCACTATGCAGAACACCAAGGTCTGACTTTCACACGAGCAAGTTTTCGCCCGCAAGTGCGATGTGTGAAGTGAACGCACAGCACCCGCACTGAATCCTGACCCATTCGTTTCAATAGGTCTGTGCACATGAGCGGCTTTTTTCATGCATAATTTCTGCGTTGTGTGAGAATCGCAGCATGTTCTATACTCTGCGTTTTTCACGCAGCGCTGGCCTCCTAGAAGTGAATGGGGCTTCAGTGTAAAATGCATTGCATCCCGGTGCGTTTTTCACTGATGGTTTCGAGGAGATGTTGTTTGTAAACCTTCAGTTTTTTTTTTACACGTGTGAAAAACGCATCAAAACTGATTGCACCTGTGAGGAAAAAACTGAAACACTGAACCCCAATGCAGACAAAACTGACTAAACTTGCTTGTGAAATAGTGCAAGTTTCACTGAACGCACCGTCAGCCAATCCTTATCGTTCATGTGAAAGAGGCCCTAGGGCTCTTTCACACGAGCAGATGCCGTGCTTGGAATCCGCTGCGTGAATGAGAGCCAAGCCGCGCTCTGGACAGCAGAGACACGGAGCATTAACAGGATTGATAATGCTTCGTGCCTCTCTGTGATCTTTTTACTACAAAATCACGGTGACAACTTTATCTCACTGTGATTTTGTAGTAAAAAGATCACAGAGAGGAACAGAGCATTATCAATCATGTTACTGCTCCGTGTCTCTGCTGTCCGGAACGGGGCTTGGCACTCTTTCACGCAGCGGCTTCCGCTCGTGTGAAAGAGCCCTTAGTGTTGCAGAGAGCGAGGAATTAAATGCATCAAAATTCAGGCACATTATTCTGGCAAAACATAAGCCACATAATAAGTGGTAAAAGTATGAGGGTATGCATTAGGCCCCTTGCAGACGAGCGTGAGCGGATTAGGTCCGGATGCGTTGCGGATGCGTTCAGTGAAAACTGCTCAATTTCGCAAGCAAATCCATTCAGTTTTGCCTGCGATTGCGCTCAGTTGTTCAGTTTTTATCATGCGGGTGCAATGCGATTTAATGCGTTTTTCACCCGCATGATAAAAAACAGAATGTTTACAAACAACATCTCTTAGCAACCTTGCCTGCGAATGCGATGCGATTTTCACCCAGCCCCATTCACTTCTATGGGGCCAGCGTTGCATGAAAATCGCAGTACATAGAACATGCTGCCATTTTCAGGCAACGCACAAATGATGCGTGAAAACCACCGCTCATGTACACAGACCTATTGAAATGAATGGGTCCGAATTCCGTGCGGGCACAATGCGTTCGCATCACGCAATGCACCCGCGTGGAATACTTGCTCGTGTGAAAGGGGCCTTATTCTTGTACATCTGACATACAGATGTTGCAAATGTTGCGATTTTGCAACCTTCCTTACCACCTTTACAAAAAGTGGGTAGGAGGGGGCACACAGCCGGAAACACTTACCACCTGAAATCCATACTAGCTCTCTTGCTAGTGTAAAGTCTAGAAGGCTGACAGATCCTCGTTAAAAAGCTCTGGAAATAAAATCAGTCTGTAGAAACGCTGTCAGTTCTGATTTCTGTGAATAGTTGTTCCATCCATTAGTTGAGTAGCTTCTTTCCATCCATTTCTCTACACAGGACGGTGTCTACATTCCACGCCCTGGTGGTCGGATGCTTCTGCTTGTATATTTTAGTGTATGATGATGCCATCAAAACTGATCCAGTGTGGTAAGTAGCCGCTGCCTCTTGTACGTGTTCTTTCCTACGTGGATGGTGTCTGGAGACCCAGCAGATCATAAAAGTTTTATCTTTCTATCAGAAAAACCTAAAAAGTTTCACGCACCTGGACCAAATTTTGCAACTTTTCTGCACCATAAAACTAGTGTAGAAACTGGATGTTTCATAATTTATAGGACCTAAACATATTTATGGTCCTTAAAAAAAAACTAGGTTCACATTTGCAATTTTTGGGAGTTCAATTTACATGGAAGATCAAAAAAACAGTGCTCCATACACCTTAACCACATGAATTAGGAATTATTAACACGTCAGTGATTTCCTTCAGTGATTTTCAGCCAAAACTAGGAGTGAAAGCAAGGTACAATGGAAAGATCTGCACCTGTTCTGTGATTAGACCCGCACCTGGTTTTGGCTCACAATCACGGATGGAAATCTCTGACCGAACACTGACTGTGTGACTAAGGCCTTACATTGAAGGCATTTCGTGCGCCCGTCTTGAACTAGTTCTGCACTAGAGTGAGAGGTCCATCATTTATTACAAGGCGTAGACTAAAAATGAGTGCATCTCTGACCCTCTAGATGCCAGACCCATATTTTATTCACAATAGATCATAGAACATATATCAGATGTAGAAAGTGAGACTTTTTACCATTTCATGAAAAAAATGAACTCATTTAGAACTTGATGACAGCAACGCATTTCAAAAAAGTTGGGACAGGGGCAACAAAAGGCTGGAAAAGTAGGTGGTACCTTTTGTTGCCACGTCCCAATTTATTTTTTTATGCGTTGCTGCCATCAAGGTATAAATGAGTTCATTTTTTTCATGAAATAGTAAAATGTCTCACTTTCAACCTGTGATATGTGTTCTATGATCTGTTATGAATAAAATATGGGTCTATGAGATTTACAAATTATTGCTTTCTGTTTTCATTTACATTTTACACTGAGTATAAACTTTTTTGGGGAATTGGGGTTGTAATTACTAAAACAGACCTTCCAGGAGATGTTAGAGGTCCTCTGTAAATGAGTGTAGGCCAGTTGTTCTTTCTGCAGGCCGGCTTATTAAGGGGCATCTGCAGAGAGAGCTGAGCCTCTAGGTGTAACGGTGACGCCCCCGTTGCTCCTAGAGCCTCATTTGCATATATTAAAACTTAATTTTTCTCAGAAATGCGGGCACATATGAACATGGGACCAACACAGATGCCTTCAGCTGCCAAGCGCACATGTAACAGGTCAGCCAGTGTCATAGTTACAAATCTGCTGACAGATGCCCTTTAAGGCCTTGCTGTTGACAGGTTACCTGTATGTAATTTCTCGAGTCGCAGATGTATGTCACAGTCTAACAAGCAGTAGCCATTTTTTACGGCTCAGCAGGGTGGATGGTGTTATCTATATGGCTCTATATATAGATATAGGCCGTGCACGTCACATAACGATATATGAGTGTTGTGTGTCAGTGGCGAGCATTACTGTAAATGCCATCTTGTCACTCTGTGAAAACACGACGTAAGTTGACGTCTGGAAATGTATGGCTATTACATACTATATGTGGAGCATAACACGCTGTAATATATCTTCCAGGGGAGACCCTTTTTTGGTGAAGTTGAATGTTGCAATAACGTCAGGCTACCTCATCTCAGGTAAGTGGAGGCCGGGGCAACATGGATAAACCATCGCAAGGGCGTTTCTATTACTTATGATTCCTCTTTATCTATTGACTAGGGTTCCCTATTTAAAGGGGTTTTCTGAGACTTTTATACAGATGACCTATCCACTGGATAGGTGATCATTATCTGAACGATGGGGGTCCGACACCTGGGACTCCTGCAGATCAGCTGTTTGAGAAGGGAGCGGCACGCGCAGCAGCGCTGCTGTTAATATGTTTGTATCGTATGAGGGGGGAAAAAGGCAATGAAGACAATACATACAGATCCATGTTGTTATCCACAGAAGGATAAAGCACAGGGGACTGCGCCGCCCTTTATAGTGAAAGACATATGTGCCCCATGCACGGGAACGATGGGAGTCAAATTTAGAAGAAACATAATCCAGTTTACTTATAAGAACTGCAGCATTTACCAGGGGTTGTGGGATTACAAAAATTTAAGCCTCATGCAGACGTCCGTGGAACATGGTCCGTGAGATACCGGACCGGCATCCTGCTGAGTGCAGGAGCGCACGGCGTCATTGGTTGCTATGATGCCGTGCGCTTTGTGCCGCTGCTGCTGTACAGCAATACACTTGTATACGAGTGTATTGCTGTACAGCAGCGGCAGCGCGAAGCGCACAGTGTCATAGCAACCAATTACGCCGTGCGCTCCTGCACTCAGCAGGATGCCGGTCCGGTATCTCACGGACCATGTTCCACGGACGTCTGCATGGGGCTTAAATTGTTGTAATCCCACAACCCCTGGTAAATGCTGCAGTTTTTAGAAGTAAACTGTTACGTTGCTGTAATGGGACAATCCCTTTAAGATTGATTAGTGCCCCATGTGCACAGTTGGGCATCATGCACATGACCGTATGTGTTTTGCAGTCTGTAAACGGATCCGCAAAGCACGGATACCGGCTGTGTGTGTCCTGAACTATATCATTCCGCACAACGGACATGAATAGGACATATTCTATTTTTTTTGCGGGGCAGACATACGGCTGCATGGATGTGGACAGCACATGGATAACATCTGTGTGCTGTCCGCATTTTTTGCAGCCCCATAGAAATGAATGTCTCTGCATGAGATCCGCAAAAATGCGGATTAGATGCGGACTAAAAATATGGTATGTGCATGAGGCCTTAATCATGAGTATCTGGGTTTGCCCTTTAATACGACCATGCATTTTATTGGTTACAATTAGTGTTGAGCGAACTTGCGATTTGCAAGTTCGGCGTTCGGGTTATCTAAGAATTCCGTAATGTATTCCGTTACCACGGACCATAATGAAATCCTGTAAGAGGCATTCCGTATGGCCATCTATTATGACGGAATGCAATACGGAATGTCTCTTATAGGATTCCATTGTGGTCCGTGGTAACGGATTCCATTACGGAATTCTTAGATAACCCGAACACCTAGCTTGCAAATCGCAAGTTCGCTTAACGCTAGTTACAATATATACCCAAATCTCTTCCCTACCACCTTTGCCCGATTCATCTTCAGTGCATATTGGAAGTCATTCTGGCTTTTTTCTCTTGCAGACTTGTTACTGATTATTTCTTACTGGAAGGCGATTGGCGATAAGTATTTTGTGACGCATCATGTGGCAGCTCTGTATGCTTACTACTATGTACTGGTGAGTGCCATATTAACTTATGCTGAAGTAGTACCAGCAGACAAGTTGGAAAGATTGGCCACAAATGAACTTTCAAGGCACAACATTTTAAGGGTGGGTTCACATCAGCGTTCTGGAATCCGTTATGGCTTTCTGTTATAACATAGTCACAATGGAAAATAACGGAATCCATAAGACGGAAATCAAAAAGGAAGCCTATAAGAGGCATTTCGTTTTAATCCATCACAATAGAAGTCTATGGGAATCATAACGGATCCGTCTGGTTCCCGTTATGCAAGACAGAAAACAAAGTCCTGTCGACAGGACTTTTTTTTCCATTCTGCATAATGGAAACGGGACGGATCCATTATGATCCCCATAGACTTCTATTATGACAAAAAGCAAAACGGAATGCCTCTTAAAGGCTTCCGTTTTGCAATCCATCATAATACAGTCTTTGGTCAGCATAACGGATCCGTCCCGTTGCAGGACTGGACGTAGACTTGTATTATGAAGGATCAAAACGGAATGCCTCTTAAAGGCTTCCTTTTTGATTTCCGTCTTATGGATTCCGTTATTTTCCGTTATGACCATGTTATAACGGAAAGCCATAACGGAATCCATATCGCTGATGTGAACCCACCCTAATCTGATAAGAGATCTGAATTACTTCCGAAGGTCTAATGCCAAGCAATACCTTTACTCCTAATTATTTTCTCAAAGGATTAAAACACTTAGTAAATCTGTGTGTTTTGCAACAACCACATATGGAGTCAATGGAGACTTTATAAGTTAAAGGGGTTGTCTCACTTTATGGCATTTATCATGTAGAGAAAGTTAATACAAGGCACTTACTAATGTATTGTGATTGTCCATATTGCCTCCTTTGCTGGCTGGATTCATTTTTCCATCACATTATACACTGATCATATCTAGGGGTTACGATCCAGCAGCAGTGGTCGTGCTTGCAGACTATAAGAAAAAGGGCTAGCCTGGACCATGGGAGTGAGCATAGGCCAGCACTTTTTCCTATAGTGTGCAAGGACGACCACCACTGCTGGATTGTAAGGTGGTCATAACCCCTGGATACGAGCAGTGTATAATGTGATGGAAAAATGAATCCAGCCAGCAAAGGAGGCAATATGGAGAATCACAATACATTAGTAAGTGCCTGGTATTAACTTTCTCTACATGATAAATGCCATTTGCTGAAGTGAGAGAAGCCCTTTAATTCCTAAATAATGCTCGACAATAAAAAAGTAAAAAATAAAGCACTTGCTCCTTGAAGCTGATTCTTGGTCAATCTTTTATGTTCATGGCTGGAGTGATCTTCCCTGCTACTGCCAGGTAGGTCCCGCAGTGACTTACATAGCGGGACCTGCTGGCAGTGAAGGAACTCTGTATGTTTGCATGGAATGCTGAAAATTTCTTTCTGTCCTCTATACAGTAAAGGAATACAGGTAGGCCTACATGAGCATAGCGTATCGAGGTTGGAGAGAAACTCTCACTGCATGCTTTATTAGCTTGTGAAATGGTGAAGTTTTCTGTCAAAGCTGCTTGTGCATGTGCAAGTAGAGCTAGTGGTAGCCAGAGGAGGCGCCAGGCTTGCATGTGCCAAGGCGTCAACTGTACAGCATTGTATAGATGCCAAATATTGGGTATTGTATTTTATGTTTTTGAACTATAGAGACCAAGGAGGTATATGCAGTCTATCTATCTATCTATCTATCTATCTATCTATCTATCATCTATCTATCTATCTATCTATCTATCTATCTATCCAGTTATTGTCTCAAATATTGTATCATAAAATACTGATCTACAGTGGTTAAACATGTGTATAAGTCAGCTGGATACATAAAGAATAAATCAAGCCCATAGATTATTAACAGGATTTGTTAGTAAGAGATCTAGTTTCACACTTACCTGCTCCCCACAGCTATGGTCCTCCGTGATGGCTATGGTATCTCCATCTTCCAGTCCCCGTCTTGTTTTTTTCCGATGCATCGCGGTCACATACACTGCTGCCGCCAATGACTGACTTCAGCAGTGACGTGCCACTTGGGGACACATGACTGCTGAAGCCAGTCATTGGCTGAATGGTTTGTGTATTGCTTCATGCATGGTCTATTTGGAGGGAATTAATCATGAGGATAATAGTCCGTTTTCCTTGTGTATGCGTTGGTGCACTTTGCGCCAAATTCACCAAACAGCACACATTGTTTGTCAAATTTGGAGCATCTTTAAACCTCACACTTCTGTCTAGAAAGGCCACCAGTTTTTCTATGCCATCTTCCTCCTGGAGAGAGTTTGTGACTTTTTTTGCGACTTTTAAAAAAAGCCCCAGTCATAAGTCTGGAGTGAAGCTTATTAAAGGGGTTATCCAAGTTCTATAATGCCCCCCCATAGAGGTTGTACTTACCTCGCTCCCTGACACCTACGTCGCTTCTCATACCGTCACGACCGCTGCTGCATCTCCCCATCGCGAGGATGAAAACATCCGGTGTCGGGGGTGTTTAGCCAATAGCAGGCTGTGACGGGAACGAGCCTCCCTAGTGTCACCCGTGATGCTGGGGAGGCTCGTTCCTGTCACGTCTGCTATTGGCTGCCAGCCCCCCCATGCCGGATGTTTTCATCCGTGCAACGGGGAGATGCAGCAGCGGCCGTGCCGGTATGAGAAGCGACATGGGTGCCGGGGAGCGAGGTTAGTACAACCTCTATGAGGGGCCCGGGTATATGGGGGGCATTATAGAACTTGGATAACCCCTTTAATATAGCTAATCACGCCCACTATCCTGACCTCTTTTCAAAACTGGAGTGAGTGGTGTAAAAATGCAAAAAGTTTTTGTGCAAGTCAGCCCAAAAATGCTCTATTTTTGTACTTTTTGAAGTCAGAACTGTAGGGTGCAGGGCGTGATAAATTCCCCCATGTCTGTTGAAATCTATGAAATTCATCTCCATACATTTTAGCCATCTGGTTGTGTTTGTTTATCATCATTACATATACCCTTCCATTACTTCCATTAGAAATATGTTGAGAATTGCTTGTGGCGATCATTTATGAGTGATCAGTGCATTGGACCCTGAATCTAGTGGCCAATTGTCCTATCTGTAAAAGCTATATACGCCTTCAGAGGCATTTTTTGTCTATGATTGCATGTTACCCATTTTTGGCTAAAAATAATTTTTTCAGTTGGCCTTTATTAAAAATATTGAGCCATTCTGTCACAAATGGTTAACTGTTTTTCTAGCTGTGTGACTGGTACTATCACTTAGTGCTGGTCATCTAAAAACCCTCATCTCCAAACTACTAAGAGGTCATAAACACTTATTTAAAGGGGTTATCTCATACTGGGCCTCTCATACTGGTCATACATACCCCACTCCCCTGCACCCGCATCGCTCCTGATTCCCACCACTGCATCTCCATGTCACACAGATCAAAACATCCGGCGATGTGGGGGGAGGCAGCCAATAGCAGGCCGCAACCGGGACAAGCCTTTCTAGTGTCACTCGCTATAACCAGTATGAGGGGCCCGGGCATTTGGGGGGCATTATAGGGGTTGGATAACCCCTTTAAGCAACATTCTTATCAGTAAGATAAGAACTGAGATATAATGAGTGTTTAGGAGGTCAGAGAGCAGAGATAAGGAGTCCGCCTGCTCCCTAAATGACGGAAAACACAAAAAATCCAAAGGGTACTACTATAGCAGGGATGCTCAACCTGTGGCCCTCCAGCTGTTGTAAAACTACAACTCCCATCATGCTCGGCTGTAGGCTGATAGCTGTAGGCTTTCCGGGCATGCTGGGAGTTGTAGTTTTGCAGCAGTTGGAGTGCTGCAGGTTGGGCATCCCTGTACTAGAGCATGTCAACTCTGTACAGAGAAAAGGACGCAATATTTTGAATAAAGACCAATTTAAAAAATTATTTTTAGCTCAAAATGACTCCAATGCAATAATAAAACAAAATTGCCCCCAAAGGTGTACATAGCCTTTAAGTCCATGGATTACTGAAACATTATACGCACAGAGTCTGTGAGATCCAAACCATGACGCCATATGCAGTCTGTCTGTGCCCTGCTATATGGTGCCTTGGTACAGCACTATATTATGGAGATATTAGAAGCAATGCCCCTATTGTCCATATGATGCAGCATGCCGTAATTTTTTTTTTTGCTGTATTTATTGGGAATCCAACTGTCAAATTGCTAACGTTCTGTTCAGATGCATCTTAAAGAGGTTGTCCCATCTCATTATTTATGTCAGACAGGTGCAAGTACCACCTCTGGAACCCGCTCCTATCTCCAAAATGAAGGAGAGCACACAGCGCATGCGCAACATTCTTTTCATTCACTGCTATTCACTGCTATTCACAGCAGAACAAGCTCACTATTTTCAGAATTCCCCTAGTAAGGAACGGGGAGAAAGCTGTGCAAGCGCTGCCAACTCTCTGTCCTCCACTATGGGACTGTTACAAATAAATGAGCCAGCACTCAACTATTTTTCAAACTCCCATAGCAGTGAATGAAGGCTGGCTGCGCATGCTTTGCCCCTCTCCCTTCTCTTTAGAGGCACCCAATCTGGAGATAGGAGAAGGTCCCAGAGGTGGGACCCCCACTTAGGTGACATATGTGGAATATCCTAGCGATATGCCATAAAGGTTGGGATGAGACAACCCCTTTAGGATACCTGTGTGTGGTGGACGTGGGGCTCCAGCTAAGTCTTGTTATCATCCAGTTTCCACAGTCTTCTAAATAGTAGACCTATCTAGTTATGCAGAGATACATCGCCCCATCCAGTATAACCTTGTCAGACTTGCTGATCTGGAAAACTTTTAGAAAGCTGTAGTGGCTGTCATATTGACTTTCCTAGAAGCAGAACCAAGAAAAGCTCAGTAGAATTTTCAAGTGTGGAAACGCCCCTTGAAATAGTTGTCCATGCATAAAAAAAAAAAGGGGGGGAAATCTGGACATTTAAGACCTGGCCCTTTGGACCACAAGGGAATACCAATGAAACTGCACCCTTGGGGCGGGGCTTGAATAAGTCCTGCCCCAGCGGTGCCTGATTCACAGGATTGTCTCTGTAAAATTGGAATTGTTGGCAAGTACATAGAAGGACACACGGATATCATGGGGAGGATTTAGTGGCTGGACCCATGGTGATCAGCTCACTGTTGGTGGGTTCAACTAGGTGGACAATCCCTTCCACTTTACGTCTGTGAGTGATGAATCAGTTTTAGTTAAGGGCCTGAATGCATGGTTATGTGTCTCCAAAAGTACTAACCACAACTAATGCCCTTCCTCTCTGCACTCAATCCTTAACACGACAACACTGTGGTAGTACCTCTTTAATATTCAGCTTCCACAAACATATAATAAGCCAGATACTGACTTGTCTGTGTGTAATACTAATAGTATAAGTATAAGCCAAGCTGTCTCAGAGCTTGACCATGGTATGGATTTACCAGTATGTAAGAGTACTGGTATAAAGACTGTTCACTGTTGTCTTTGAGTCACCCCTTGCTTTTTAGGCCTCTGTTCGCTCACGGACCAGTAAGTACGTCTTGTCAGAGTAGCAATCACCAACATGTCAGCCATGCACTACCTGGGTAACAATGATGGGGGTTTTATTACAGAACACCTGGAGAGACACAGCTTTACAACTTATGTGTGATGGTGGGCAACCCATCATGAAATTACACTCATCATGCCCTGCCAATTGTTAGGTCATCTTAGGCGTAGTCGTTTTTTAACAGCTGAAGATAACCTAAAATGATTTGTCCTTTGAGGAGTATCTGTCAGCGGGATTAACGCTATGAAACCAGTCATAGTGCCTGGCAGGGTTGATCCTGCTGTGTAAAATCCTGCCTTACTTATGTTGCACCATTTCAAAGTTAGAACTCTTTTTGCTAGTATTCAAATGAACTTATCGGTACCTTGAGGCATTGCCTGAGCCCCTCAGTGCACTAGATCTTCACAGCCTTGAACCTTGGTGGACAGAGCCTGACCCGTGGCACAGCATTCTTGCACCTGCGCTGTAGTTTCCTGTATTGGCTCACGTGCAGTACTCATGTGTGCTGCTGTGAAAGTAGCTGCTCTGCCTATGGCGCAAGTGCATGGCCAGTTAAGGTAGGAGAGGCTGTAGGTGCAGGGCAGTGTAGATCTGGTACTCTGAGGGGATCAGGAGGACCCTCAATGTACCAATAGGTTCAATTTTTAAATTGCATCCTAACAACCTTACTGTGGAAACCACAAAAACTCTTAAGGCTGTATTACGCTGGACGATACTTCGGATGATCATTGCTATTGAGCGTTCACATGAGCGTTCATTAACAACCATTATGCAGTGTAATACTGCCGCCGATTGCTAGTTCATCAGGCAATTCTGATTTTTACGCATGCTTAAAAATCAGTGCTTCCACCATTATCCAAAGCTCTTATGCCTAGTTCACACGTCAGTGTTTTGGTCAGAGATTTCCATCAGTGACTGTGAGCTAAAACCAGGATTGGAGCCTCCACAGACATAAGGTATAAGGGAAAGATCTGCACCAGTTCTGTGGTTAGAGCTGCACCTGGTTTGGGCTCAAAATCAATTATGGAAATCACTGACCAAAACACTGTGAATAAGGTAGTAGTCCCATTTTCAAGACTTCTCCTGAGCTGCACCAGTTCTCTGGACTGCCCTACTCCAAGCAATTAGGTTAATTCCCAACGCTCACAGTTTTAGGCGCTCCCTAAAAACACATTCTTTTAGGGTGGCCTGTCACATGCTCAATCTAACTCTTCTTCAATCAACCCTCTTCAACATTTTTCTCCAGGTCCTCTCATCCAGCAGTATCCACCATACCCCGTGTACTCAGAAGCACTACAGATACCAGCTAGTAACTGGCTCGTGCATTTTAATATCTACCCCCTGACTTAAAATGGCTGGACCATTGTACAAAACAAGCACTTTTTGTGCCTACTTCCTCATAGATTGTAAGCTCTTGCGAGCAGGACACACACTTCTTGTTTGTTGATTAGTCTGTTACTCTGTCTGCTTTTGTATGTATGTGTACCCTGTGATTGTACGGTGCTCCGGAATAAAGATTATGGAGCACATTTATTAAGACCAGCGTTTTAGACGCCGGTCTTAATAAAGCCCCAGCACTGGCGGTGGATCCGCCGGAGTTATGTAGTGGGGCCGGCCTCTTCATAACTTTGGCGGATCCAAATGAAAGACAGCTTCCGAGCTGTGTTACATTCAGACCTAGAAAATGGCGTAAAATGGTAAATGAGACCGGCCTGCCTGTCCTTCCCTGCCACGCCAACTTTTTTAGACCTGGGGTGAGCGGGGAGAAGTCGCAGATTGCAATCTGCGCCTGAAATATGCCTATAGGCAGGTTCTGTGGCAAAATTCCGACCTCGGAATTTCAATCATAGGCAGCGCTGCTGTTTACGGTCCGGTGGTTGACAGCCACGACCACACCAAAAACAGAAATGCCCCTTCTTAGTGTGGTGTGTAGACATCCGTGTTGGCTCCCCACTGGTCGCTTAGCTCCATTCAATGAAGCTAAGCCGCAAGCGAGTCGGCGCAGCTCAAAATCTGTCATGTGAACAGGCCCTTAATATTAACAAAAACTGTTTTATTTCTGGAACGGTGCAATGGGAAAGGATAAATGAGGCATCATTTACTCAGCCTACCAGTCATTACGCCTGGATTTATGGCATTCATCCTGATGACAGATGCTCGCGAGAGCCTTTTACCGCCCCAATTGTCAAAATGGCCATTCTGGTAAATGAGAAGTTAAGGCGAATGATGCCAGGCGGGGACTTAGTTATTAGCTTTACATACTAAGAAAATGACAACTAGTGGCAATTCTGGTAGATCCATCGGTCACCTCTGTAAAAATGGCCGCCGGAACCGAATAGAACCCGCCCTCCCTCATTAATGAACTTTGGCTTTGATTTACTAATGTGTGGCAGTTTTCGGGTAGCAGTGCTTTTTATTGAGTTGTCCCGTCTTTACCTCATCATTAGCCATTTCCTTTTTACGTCACATAAACATTGTGTCATTGTGTATGTGTATAATGGAGCCATTTTGTGAGGTCTGTGTGGAGTCTTCAGTGTTGAACGCAGCGGGCCTCGTGGAAGACATAGAGGCCTTGTTACCCATGGCAAATTGATTTCCATTATCATATTCTAAATGGCACTGGAAAAATGGAGGTTGGTTGCTATAGGCAACAAGATCCTTTTTTCCCCTTAGTATTCATACTGCCCATATGGGTCTAGTGGAGTTAAATTTGACATTGATTTCTCCAAAGCCACAGAAAAACACCACATGATCATTGTGACATTTCCTATCCACCCATCCACCATTATCAGCCATTTTGATCTGATATCTAATACTAAAAGGCTATTTTCTATAGAAGCAGAGGCTCAGGCACTTGTCCTGCTGAGGCTGCCTGTGCGCATTGTACAAGAAATAGCTTGGAAGAACTCTCCTGAATAGACCAGATGTGTAATCGTCTCGCATTATGCCATTGTACCCTCGTGCAGGGAATGGATGATCACTTTCTCATTTCACAGTGGGAACGGCAGCTTCAGATGCTCGGCCTCATCCCTGATGTAAATGATTGAGTTATTACAGCTGTTTTCTTGTCATGATATAATGTAGGGTTGTCACCTTTCCCAACAAAAAATACCATCTAAGTTAAACCAGACCCCAAAGGGGGTGTAGTTGGGGGGGGGGGGCATGGCTTACCACGGGTGTTAAGTCAGTATGGCATAATGTGGCTCCCAGTATTAATAATGCCTCCATTAGTGCCCCCCCGTAATGTTTAGTTTCAGAAATCATTTATTGAAAATTACAGGAATAGAAGTGCTCCAACACAATGTAGTGTACATTATAGAAATCAAAATCAATATACAATAGGAAAAATGGCAGAACCCCCCAGTAATGGTAATGCACCCCATTAGTGCTCTCCAGAATTGATAATGCCCCCGGTAATAGTAATGCCTCCATTAGTGCCCCCCACTTGGTTCCCAATTCCTCAAGTAGCTGAGCCAGCATTTTCCTCAGGGTCTCGGCCACCAGTTTATGTTGCCCCCACATTGAGCAGAACAAAACTGGTAATAGGTTTCCCTACCTGTTACCCATATAGCACTAAGGGCATCTGTCAGCAGATTTGTCCCTATGACACTGGCTGACCCTTTACATGTGCTCTTGGCAGCTGAAGGCATCTGTGTTGGCCCCATGTTTATATGTGCCTGCATTGCTGAGAAAAATGAAGTTTTAATATATGCAAATGAGCCTCTAGGAGCAACGGGGGCGTTGCTGTTACACCTAGAGGCTCAGCTCCATCTGCAACTTCTGTGCCCTAAGCGCTTTGATTGACAGGGCTCGGTGTGATAATGCTTTCACTACCTGGTCCTGTCAATCAAAGTGCACAGGGTGCTGCAGTTGCAGAGAGAGCAGAGCCTCTAGGTGTAACAGCAACGCCCCGATTGCTCCTAGAGGCTCATTTGCATATATTAAAACATTATTTTTTCTCAGCAATGCGGGCACATATGAACATGGGACCAACACAGATGCCTTCAGCTGCCAAGCGCACATGTAACAGGTCAGCCAGTGTCATAGGGACAAAACTGCTGACAGATGCCCTTTAAAAACTGCTAAAGGCTTCCTTTAACTAGAAAACTTCAGCATTTCAGCTCCACTCGTAAAATTCAAGTATCTTTGCGATCTCCATAGACAAGCTCTAGCAGTAGAACCTGTGAAGACCATAAAGATCGTATTTTACCAGGCACATAGATATACGACTGGTGATCATAGAAGAGAAGAACAATGACACCAATGGTCCACAGCGGTAAATGCTCATTTGTCGGTACCCGGTAAAGAAAGGTTGAACCACAATGAACACAGTTGTGAGTTGCCATTTTATATTCTACTTTTATTCTACTTCGATGGCCTCTAATTTTGATAACTATGAATCAATGATGTAGTACAGTAATAAGTATAAAGATTTGCCAAGTTGCTTTGGATGTGGTGCGATGTTCTGCAGAGCTCTGCCTCTCTTGTACTGTATATACAGCATTCCCCCTTCTCTGTAGATGAAATTTTACTGGGTCCGAATTCTGCCCCTGATGCCATAATGTAGACTGGTGCCGGAGCCGTGAAGAGGGAGCGCTGTATATCACAGGTGGCTGCCACAGATATTTTTACATCTTTGCTTCACTTTTCAGGGTGAAGGAATATTGCCATATTTTGGTAATTTTCGTCTCTTAGCTGAGTTCTCTACACCTTTTGTCAATCAACGGTAGGTTAAAAACCTTTTTTGTACTGTAATTCTTGTGTACTGTCTGCATACAGATCCTGTCCCATGCTGCCTTATCACAGGTCATAGACAGTGTAGTGCTGAGGGTCCAATATATATTCCATAAAGACCTACTCATGTGCCCTGGTTCATTCCTATATGCATAGGACTGCACCCAGTCTGGAGCAATTCAGTAGGATATACTGCACATATGAGAGATCCGTCAACAGCAACCACATGACTGCTGTTTTTATGCAATCTTGCAAAAGGATTGGGCTCATACACACAAATGTACTGTGACTTTGTGCCTGAGCTACCTATGGAGATATTGTCCATATGGTTGGAAAGAGTTTTGGGGGGAAAAATCTGACTTTGTCCTTGGGTCCAAATATATACACTTTTGCATGTAAGCGTAACACAGCCTTGAGCATGCGTCCCTTAATCAAAGGTGGAGCGTTACTTTTAGCAGATTATTGGTTTTGCCAAACAAATCTTAAAGGTTTTTTGGGAGTTTTATACTGATAACCTATCATCTGGATAGTTCATCAGTATGCGATCACTGGGGGCCCGACAACCAGGACTCCCGCTAATAAGCTGTTTGAGAAGGCGCCGGTGCTTGCAGTAGTGTGTCTGCCTTCTCTTAGCAAACCAAGCATAGGCCGTACGTTGTATAGCGGCTGTGCTTGGTATTGTGCTCAGCCCTATTTACTTCTATGGGGCAGAGCTGCGCCTAAGCCATGTGATCGTCACCTGGCCCAGGAAAGGCTGGAGAAGGCCGCGGCACTACTGAGAGTGGCGCTGCCTCCTCAAACAGCAGATCGGCAGGGGTCCCGGGTGACCCCAACTGATCAGATACTGGTGACCTATCCACAGGATAGGTCATCAGTATAAACCTCTTTAAGGTGACCATTGGATAGAAGGTGGTTGATGGGTTAAGAACCGTTGAATGAAGGATCGCGGTGATAAAACTGCCCATACATCCATACATGTCCAAAGAATGAACAGTCTTTTTCGGAGAATTCAAACATGGCTGACTTCTTTCCAGGCAGTGAAGTTTTATCATCGTAACCAACCCTGAAAGTACCTGCATTTCCCACGTAACAGCAATTCCAGACCATCTATGTTGTACACCGCTTCCATTGTAGCTGTTATAGACCAGGTGGCAAATGATAATCCACAGTGCACTTTGTTTTAGTTTCTTCTACACATTAAAGGGGTTATCCCATGACTAATGCAAGAAATGAAAATTAGACAGCATATAGTACATGACAATCTCCTTCTAACAAAGCTAGAACCAGCCCTGTACCTCACATGGATCTAGAGATCTCCCCAATCATTGCTCTGCTAGATTTATACCAAGTTAGCAGCTCAAGGGGAGTGTCTTTCCGCTGCAGCTAAGGGGGCATGTCCATGCTCTGCCTATCACAGCTCAGGGGGCGTGTCTCAGCTCTCCCTATCACAGCTCAGGAGGCAGTTGAAGGAGGAAACTGAGCATGTGCGGCCATCTCAGTGAGCAGGACAAAGAAATAAGGAAGAAAAACAAACAGCAGGTGGCGCTATACAGATACATTTTATAAAATAATTCAGTGGCTATAATACATTTTTAATTACATGCAATTACAAAAGAATTCAGATCCAGATGCTGGTTTGAAAACTATAGAATATTTTTCTTGGGATATCGCCTTTAAGGTGCAAGTTAGACTTTGTGCTATTGTATGCTGCATTCACAATCACGGCATAGTTAATCTTTTACTTTTATGTAACTGAACACTTCCATATACAGGTGAAACTCGAAAAATGAGAATATGGTGCAAAAGTTCATTTATTTCAGTAATGCAATTATTGTAATGCTAATATATGAGATAGACTCCTTACTTGCAAAGTGAGATATTTTAAGACTTTATTTGTTATAGTTTGGATGATTATGGCTCACAGCTTATGAAAACTCCAAGTTCACAATCTCAGAAAAATAAAATATTACATGAAATCAATAAAAAAAGGATATTAAATAGAAAAATGTAGGACCTCTGAAACATATAATCACGCATATGTACTCAGTCCTTGGTTTGGGCCCCTCAGTGCGGCGTGGCATGGATGCTATCAGCCTGTGGCACTGCTGAGGGGTTATGGAAGACCAGGAGGCTTCAGCCTTCAGCTCTTCTGCATTGTTTGGTCTCATGTCTCTCATCTTTCTATTGGCAATGCCCCACAGATTGTCTATGGGGTTCAGGTCAGGCGAGTTTGCTGGCCAATCAAGCACAGTAATCCCATGGTCATTGAACCAGGTTTTGGTACTTTTGGCAGTGTGGGCAGGAGCCAAGTCCTGCTGGAAAATGAAGTCACCATCTCCATAAAGCTCGTCTGCGGAAGGAAGCATGAAGTGCTCCAAAATCTCCTGGTAGACGGCGGCGTTGACTCTGGACTTAATGAAGCACAGTGGACCAACCCCAGCAGATGACATGGCTCCCAAAATCAACACCCTGGACTTCAAGCATCTTGCATTGTGGGCCTCTCCATTCTTCCACCAGACTCTGGGTCCTTGGTTTCTAAATGAGATGCAAAAGTTGCTCTCATCAGAAAAGAGGAATTTGGACCACTGAGCAACAGACCAGTTATTTTTCTTTCTTTAGCCCAGGTAAGACGCTTCTGATGTTTGTTGTTCAGGAGAGGCTTGACAAGAGGAATACGACATTTGAAGCCCATGTCCAGGATCCGTCTGTGTGTGGTGGCTCTTGATGCACTAACTCCAGCCTCAGGCTACTCCTTGTGGACCCTCCAACACCTTTGAATGGCCTTTTCCTGACATTCCTCTCCAGGCTACGGTCATCCCTGCTGCTTGTGCACCTTTTTCTTCCACACTTGTCCCTTCCACATAACTTTCTATTCATGTGCTTAGATGCAGCACTTTGGGATCATCCAACTTCTTTTGCAATTACCCTTTGAGGCTTTCCCTCCTTATGGAGGGTGTCAGTGATGGTTTTCTGCACAACTATCAGGTCAGCAGTCTGTTCCCATGATTGTGATTCCTACTGAACCAAGATTGAGAGACAATTTAAAGGCTCAGGAACCCTTTGCAGGTCTTATGGATTCATTAGCTGACTAGAGTGGGACACTGAGCCTAGAATATTGAACCTATTCACAATATTCTAATTTTCTGAGATTGTGAATTTGGAGTTTTCATAAGCTGTAAGCCATAATCATCCAAATTATAGCAAATAAAGGCTTGAAATATCTCGCGTTGTATGTAATGAGTCTATCTCGTATATTAGTTTCACCTTTTAAGTTGCATTACTGAAATAAATGAACTTTTGCACAATATTCTGATCTTCGAGTTTCACCTGTATCTCTTTTTTTTTTTACATATCATTTTGGGCAATTGAGATAGTGTGCTTAGATCCCAGCAGTGGAATGTATGACTACAGTACTCAGCCATTTTTCTGTGGTTTAACACCTGGCATTGTCGATCATTAACGTTATCTATTGAGTTTTGCAGGTGGTTCTTCGAAGTTCTGGGATACCCAAAGCACTCCCTGCCTAACATGGTGAATGGAGTCTTGATGACAATCGTCTTCTTCATTGTTAGGATAGCCGTCATACCCACCTATTACAGGCGTGTCTTTTCAACCTTTGGCACAGAGGCGTTTCACAGACTGGGCTTTGGCGCGCAGTGCGCCTGGATCATTTCCAGCATCTCCCTGGATATAATGAACGTTATGTGGATGATGAAAATCACAAAGGGATGTTACAAAGTCCTGTACCACTCTGATGGTTTATTGACCAAAACTCAAAAAAATGGGAAAGCAGAATAGAAGCAACGGCCTTTCTCATGTCTTCCATCCTTCAGAAGTTGCAGGCTCTGCCAAGACTTGCATGTTTTTTTTCTCCCCCAGACATAAAATGTATTTTAAGGAACTTCCATAATTACGTCACCTCGTTGTGTCCATCCTTCATATTCTCACCCGGCACTTCCAGAAACACTGTTCCAAAGAGCAAGAACTTCTTTTCTGGTCATTTATCGCTACTGTAGAGCTCCAGAATATAACTCAGTAGGAAACTAAAAGGGTTTTTTATTTTTATTTTTATTAAAAAAAGGCTTTGTGTGGTGTAAAATCAAAGTCAATACAGTACTCGCCTTACTGATCCCCTGACGCTCCCGTTCTGCCACCTGGTCCCTCTCAATGCACAGAAAATGACTACTCAGCAAATCTGTCAAGAGGGACCAGAACACAGAGACTGGCAGGGGACTGAGAAGCATTGGAACGGATTGGCAGAAGATCAGTAGGATGAGAACAGACTTGTTTTATTATTTTACATCATGTGTAGCCCTTTAAAAAAAGTTTTTTGTGGCTGGATAACCCCTTTGAGATCTGCTCTAAAATGCAGTCTGCATCTCGACACTCAGTGACCACCATATACAGTACTTCTTATATACTAAAATAGAGGTTGGTTGGTAAGAAAAGTCACAGATTATTTAAATTTGTTTGTTTTTGCCAATTTTGAAAGGTGTTGGCAAGGGACCCCTTGCACATAACATTTTGTAGATCTGCTGTTTTGTAGATCTTTTTAGAACCAAAGGAGGATCGGATGGTGGGTGATATGAGAAAGGGGGCAATTCCATCTGCCTTGTGCTTTGAGCTAATCCTCCTTTTGTTCTGAAAGGTGTACAGGAGAGATGATCTCCCAAATCTGAAGTGGATAGGCCCCTAGCTAGGGTCTCCACTGGTGTCATATTAATCCAATGCAAGGGCTTATAGCGGCATATAAATGTCATCCTTGTTGACAACTCAAGCCTTCAGGGGCGGACTGGGAACTTAAAGTGGCTCTGGAAAAAATACTAAAAGCGGCCCCGTTTTGTAGTCGGGTCCGAATTGATGGAAAGAAGGGCCAGCAATACTATATTGTGGCACATAATACCACCCCAACAGAGCTAAGTACCACAGTCCATCAGAAAATACTGCCAGCAGCACAAAATACATCCCCAAAAACTTCCATTGGCCGGCTGTATGGAGGGCTCAGGCGGCCCTCTGGGCATCGGCCCACCAGTATATTTCCCTGTTAGGTCTATGGCCAATCCGCCCCTGCAAGCCTTTAAGTGTTAATGATGTCCTACTTGAAAGAAGACCTGTCACATGATTTTTTTCTAAAGCTAATACTTTCATCTATAGTTTGCCTCCAGCAGACGACATTACACAATTTTTTTTCAGATTGGCCCCTACATTGTGCCGCTATGGCACCTGCTCTGTTCTGATGCCTACTATGCTAATCAGTAAAGGGAGGAGAAGACCTCTGCTCTTCCCAGTGGGTGTATTCCTCTACCTGTCTGTGATGCTGTCCAATCGCTTCAAGACGCTTCACAGTCAGGAAGAAGATGAGCTGCTCTTGCAAGATTTGGTAAATTTTGTAGGAACGGGCTATCTAAGAGAATACTATACTCGCTTAGATAGCCTGCTCTCACGAGATTTACCAAATCTTGCAAGAACACCTTGTCTTCTCCCTGGCTGTAAAGCGTCCTGAATAGAGTTGAGCGAACTTCTGTTTTAAGTTCGTTTTCCAAAGTTCGGGTTCGGGTTATCGAAGCATCCCGTTATGGATTCCGCTACCACGGACCATAACGGCATTTGGAATCCATAAGGGGATTCTTTAATGAACCCGAACCTTGGACAACACGGAGGACCTCGGGTGACGTCACCTTCATGTGATCAGTGCAGGGGGCGTGGCTCAGTACTGGATTAGATAAGAGGTGGTAGCCTATGGTTGAGGAAGGCTAAAATCAGCCGAAACGCGTCCCATGAGGGGCTTATTGTATACCTACTTTTGATTCCAAATAAAGAAGCATTAGAGAAACTGAATGTTGCTGGGATTTTCGTTCTGAAGAACAGGAGGCATAGCGGCGCAGTGGAGGGGACGTACTAAAAAAACAAAAAAAAACAAAAAAACAAGCTCAATGGTATCTGCTAGAGGTGGACTGCAGATGAAGGTATTCATTTTAGAAAACAAATCCTGTGACACGTCCCCTTTAAAAGTTACCATGGTGGTTAATGAGTTACAAGTCCTTGAATAATAAGTAATATTCACTGTCAGCATAATTTGAGGTTCCTGTCTCGCAATGATTTTGTAAAATGTATTTGAAAGTTGTAGAAAATATTATTCGAATCAAAGTCAGGCTTTGGAAATACTTCAAAAAGGGAAGACATACGGAACAGAGCACAACCACAGTGATATTATTAGGAAGTAAAAGGGGTTTGAAAAGAATATTTGGATAAAAATAATGTGAGCAGTTTGTGAGTCAGCAAACGCATACGCACATGTTTGGTGTAATCATTTATTGCTGTGAGTCTATGTTCCTCATGGGCGGGCCTAACTTAAAATGATGTAATTTACAATTCTAGTCTTCACTTCATCTTCAATTTGTGAAAAGGTTTGAAATTGCCATCTAAGATGTTAAAAGCATTTGTAAAGTTTGGTTTATTATTAAGTGAACCTTTTCTTGGGTTGCATATATGACAGTTCTCTAACTTCTGTTACCTGAATAGCTCCTTTTACAAGCAAGAGCCATCTAGATTGAAAAGGGATCAAAGATAAGGAAAGCCCAATTTATTTTAGGCTCTGCTTTTGTTGGAGTTTTACCTTTTTTGCCACAATAGTATCCATACGTTGCCCTTACCCCCAAATGTTAAAAAATAGTTGTTTTTTTTGCAAGATGTCTCTCCAGCATATTTCTGTTGGGTGGATGAGGAAATGGAAAAGTCTGACATATGTGCTGGGAGCTTTCCTGCTCATGCGCCAAATGTGCACTGTAAAAGCATTATGAGCACAGACTTAGCAGAATACTGTGCTGTTCCGGTATTTCCATTGACAAGCTACAGGCGCTGTAAAGAACGCTTGTTGCTGTTGATGGCACCAGGAAGAGCAGCCAATAATTTTTTCCCCCAAAGCTCAGTTTCTGCTGTTATACAAATCACTCTTGCTTGTAAATGAAACAGTTTAGGATCTAGAAGTATTTGCAGTATATATAATTCCCCTAATATACCGGTGGCAGTTCATCAATGTTGAATCTTAAAGGGGCTGTGCAGTGCTACAATATTAATGACCTATCCTCTGGATAGGTTATCAATATCAGATCGGCGAGTGTCCTGCACTTGTGCAAACGCTGCTTCAAAATTAACTTGGGCGTCACCTCTCATAGTAGAAGTGGCACAGTTGTGATTACACTGCGCCACCTCTGCAAGCGAGACAACGGGCAGGTAGTTTCAGAGCAGAGGCAGCGCTTGCACGAGTGCCGCTACCGTCTCAGCGGGGATTCTGGAAGTCAGGCGATCACCGATCAGGAATTGATGACCCATCCGTAGCATTGCACAACCCCTTTAACTTTACATTTACTCCACAAAAGGGGAAACGATGGTATGCCCTAGACGGCAGCATTTGTTGTTTTATGTCTGTTGGTTTTCCGCTTGTATCTATTTCCAGATAGATAAAATTGTAACATTTATTCTGCCGGTTCATGCTGTTTGCAGATCACTGCAGCAGAATTTGGAAGGGGTTAAAAGGAAGGGCGTCTTTTTAATTTTAAATACAGTTTGATACCTTAAGAATTTCTATAAAATATTGACGTGCGAGTCTTTTTTTTATCCACATTATTTATTTATTTTTTTTAGTTTTCATAAGGTCGCAGTGTAGGCACCAATTTGCATGATTTTTCCTTTGCTGAAGCGTATTTCTGCCAGCTGGCACCCATCAACGCATATAAATGTGCCCGGCCTAAGTTTCTTATGCTGTCCTCAGCAATTCTTCATCAATGCTACCTCCATGCGTCTGAGCTAAAAGTAACAAAGTCATGTCAGACACCTGTTCTGCATCTACTTTTACTTTCGTTTAAAGGGGTTCTGCAGTTCTTATAAACTGATGATCTATCCTCTGAATAGATCATCAGCATCTGATCGGCGGAGGTCCGACACCCGGGACCCCCGCTAATTAGCTGTATGTAGTCGTGGCCAGTGATACTAGTTATGACATCACTGGGTTTAAGGGAAACAGAAAGAAGGTTGCGGCGCTCCTGGAGCACTGCTGCCTTCTCAAACAGCTGATCGGTGGGGGTCCCGGGTTTTGGACCATCGCCGACCAGATGCTGATGATCTATCCAGCGTGTGAGGCTTGTATTCCCGCATTCTGCAACTGTATAAAAACAGTGTAAATATCTTTCTATTATAATCATAGACTGGACTTGTATAAAGTGATCCATACACACGGCTAGCATTTCAGAGATACCAAGTGTTTCTGATGATCAGAAGCATTTTTATAGTACACTGATTTTTGATGGAGAATCCATCATTGTCTTTTTTTCCATAGAAATAAGAGGAGCCGGGCACCACCGGTGCCAAGAGTGTTCAGGGGTCTGAGGACCAGAGGACGTCTCACCAACCACTGATGAATTTCAGGCTGAAGGCTGCTAATCATAGTACAAGTTTCCATTAGATTAGAGGAAAGTTCAATGAACACTAACACTATGCGTAACAAATTTGGAATAAAAATGACCCTTTTCTTCCAAACAAAATTGCAGATATCTGCATGCAGGGAATTCATTTGATCAATGTGCATGTTTGAGATAGATATGAAAGGGCATCTGTCAGCAGGTTTGTACCTATGACAATGGCTGACCGGTTACATGTGCACTTGGCAGCTAAAGGCATCTGTGTTGGTCCCATGTTCATATGTGTCTGCATGGCTGAGAAAAATGAAGTTTTATTATATGCAAATGAGCCTCTAGGAGCAACGGGGCGTTGCCATTACACCTAGAGGCTCTCTCTCTCTGCAACTGCTGCACGCTCTGCATTTTGATTGACAGGACCAGGCAGTGAAAACGTCATAACCCTGTTAATTAAAGTACACAGGGCGCAGCAGTTGCAGAGAAAGAAGAGCCTCTAGGTGTAATGGTAACGCCCCCGTTGCTCCTAGAGGCTCATTTGCATATATTAAAGCTTCATTTTTCTCAGCAATGAGGGCACAGATGACCATGGGACCAACACAGATGCCTTCAGCTGCCAAGTGCATGTAACAGGTCAGCCAGTGTCATAGGGACAAATCTGCTGACAGATGCCCTTTAACAATGCATATAATACATTGCTGACAGTGAAGTTCTAAAACAATATCTGCCAAAAACTTAGCAAAAAAGAAAGTTAGATGAAATATAGCAAAAAAAAAAATCTGTTACTATTTTTACTTGACTTTCGATTGTTCTGATCCTGTGGAAATACTGAGTCATCCTCTAATCTTATACATTCAGTACAAAGAGATATAATTGTGCCGTTGCTCTGTGATCATGATCTTTAAGCATTCACACGTCTCAACACCTTTTCAGTTATTACCTTATTACATTCTATGGTGATAAGTGTCTCATCTGATGTGCTGGATCTGTGGGGGAAAGCTTTCCTTGTCATGGGCATTTTTACTGCTGCTGAACCGTACTATGGTTTAGTATATGGGATTAAGGATCTGCAAGTGGGGTTTCCCTGAAGAAGATGGATTTTGCACTAGCTATTACAGCAAGAGTGCTCTAAAGTACTAAAATATTGGTCAGGTGTAAGTGCCATATTTACTAAATCCATATTTGGGGCACAGTCCTAATATTAGGAAAGTTGGTTTCTGATGGCTGAAAAATGGCTGCAGCCTTGGGCTGCCCAATGTTTCTAAAGGGAGCTTATATCATCATAGGGTTCTATGAAGCGTAGATCACCATGGGGTTGTATGGAGTTTAGAACATCATGGGGCACTATGGAGCATAGATCATCATTTGTTTGTATACGGCTTCTATCACCATGTGGTTGTATGGAGTTTAGAGCTCTGTGGGTTGGTATGGACCTTAAAGCACCATGTGGTTGTATGAAGCTTACAGCGCCATGTGGTTTGATGTAGCTTAGAGCACTATGGGGTGGTATGGAGCTTAGATCACCATTTGTATGGAGCTCATGTCACCATAGGGTTCCATGGAGCTTAGATCACCATGTGGTTAGAGCCCCATGTTATTGTATGGAGCTTAGAGCACCAAGTGGTTGTATGAAGCTTATAGCACCATGTGGTTTGATGTAGCTTAGAGCACTATGGAGTGGTATGGAGCTTAGATCACCATTTGTATGGTGCTCATATCACAATAAGGTTCCATGGAGCTTAGATCACCATGTGGTTAGAGCCCAATGTTATTGTATGGAGCTTAGAGCACCAGGTGGTTGTATGAAGCTTATAGCACCATGTGGTTTGATGTAGCTTAGAGCACTATGGAGTGGTATGGAGCTTAGATCACCATTTGTATGGAGCTCATATCACAGTAAGGTTCCATGGAGCTTAGATCACCATGTGGTTAGAGCCCAATGTTATTGTATGGAGCTTAGAGCACCATGTGGTGTATGAAGCTTATAGCACCATGTGGTTTGATGTAGCTTAGAGCACTATGGGGTGGTATGGAGCTTAGATCACCATTTGTATGGAGCTCATATCACCATAGGGTTCCATGGAGCTTAGATCACCATGTGGTTAGAGCCCCATGTTATTGTATGGAGCTTAGAGCACCATGTGGTTGTATGAAGCTTATAGCACCATGTGGTTTGATGTAGCTTAGAGCACTATGGAGTGGTATGGAGCTTAGATCACCATTTGTATGGAGCTCATATCACAGTAAGGTTCCATGGAGCTTAGATCACCATGTGGTTAGAGCCCAATGTTATTGTATGGAGCTTAGAGCACCATGTGGTGTATGAAGCTTACAGCGCCATGTGGTTTGATGTAGCTTAGAGCACTATGGGGTGGTATGGAGCTTAGATCACCATTTGTATGGAGCTCATATCACCATAGGGTTCCATGGAGCTTAGATCACCATGTGGTTAGAGCCCCATGTTATTGTATGGAGTTTAGAGCACCATGTGGTTGTATGAAGCTTATAGCACCATGTGGTTTGATGTAGCTTAGAGCACTATGGAGTGGTATGGAGCTTAGATCACCATTTGTATGGAGCTCATATCACCATATGGTTCCATGGAGCTTAGATCACCATGTGGTTAGAGCCCCATGTTATTGTATGGAGCTTAGAGCACCATGTGGTGTATGAAGCTTATAGCACCATATGGTTGTAGGCAGCTTACTTCCCCATAGGGTTGTGTGATGATTTCATTTCAGTTCAGCTGAACTGTAAAGGGGGATTGGACCGTTGTCGCCACAATTCAAGCGTTTAAATTTCCATACAAAGGGATGCTGCTCTCTCCGCATAGATTCTCCTTCACCTATGGCCTTTGTAGTTTGGGTGGAACAGGTGAATCTATTTCAAAGAATATCTGGCTTAACAGAAATCACCTTTTCACGTTCAGACTGGTTTTCCTATTATTGCTTCATCTCCTTCCCTTGAAAGCCGCTTTTTATTTGATGCAAACTAAATGTGAAAGAAGTGTGAAGTATTAGGGAAGCTTTGCGGTGAGGGTTCCCCGTATGCTGCACTCCTGCTGAATGCTTGACTATAATGGGACTATAGAGGTTTACGGCAACTGGAAGGTTAGCCAAAATGTGAGCATTTGCTTTCCACCTTCCACCCCCTTTGCCTATTTAACTGGTCTCATCCAATAAATCAGCCTAAGAGTGGGTTCACACTTTATTTTATTTTCAATAATGCCACCTTTTTGGCAGCGGTTTAATTTTTTGGCCAAGCGAGCGGTTACATGTTAGCCAGTAGAAAATTATACAACACCTTCCAAATGCTGTGTTTTTTGTAGTGGTATTTTACGACTTTCCTGCCATTTTTTTTTGTCCCCTGGCGATATTTTCTTCAAATCGAAGCTCTGGGTGTAGCCTTTTTTCTAGGCATTTTCCCATAGATTTCTCTAAAGGAAAAAAAATCTGAATACAATGCAATTAAAACATTGTATAACTAACCACCCCACCCCCCAAAAAAATAAAAAAAAATAAAAAGAACAAGCCAAAAAAGGCCAAGAAAAAAAAAAAACGCAGTGTGGCACCACCCTTAGCTGGAAATGGTAATTAGGTGTTCATATTACGGTAGGGCTGTACATGGCGTGCCTATGGCACCCAGACTCAGCAGTCCTGGGACTATTTACCTACATGAAAATACTCTACCCTCCCCCTTTTTCCTGGAGTGATTGAAGGGATCAAACGACCAGCTAAAACTATGTTTTTATGAAACTACACGTTACCAAGGCTTGTTCTTCTAAAAGGATTTGCTAACCTATCCATGGGTGTCAGCAACAGTACAGTATTCTTACAGTTAAAGGGGTTATCCCATGATTAATGTAAAAATTGAAGATCAGACATCATCTAGCACATGACAATCTCATTCTAACAAAGCGAGAACCAGCCCCGTACCTCGCATGGATCCAGAGATCTCCCCGTTCTAGATTTCCGTCAAGCTGGCAGCTCAAGGGGAGTGTCTTTTCTGCTGCAGCTGAGGGGGCGTGTCCATGCTCTCCCTATCACAGCTCAGGAGGCGTGTCTCAGCTCTCCCTATCACAGCTCAGGAGGCGTGTCTCAGCTCTCCCTATCACAGCTCAGGAGGCGTGTCTCAGCTCTCCCTATCACAGCTCAGGAGGCGTGTCTCAGCTCTCCCTATCACAGCTCAGGAGGCAGTTGAAGGATGAAACTGAGCATGTGTGGTCATCTCAGTGAGCAGGACCAAGAAATAAGAAACAGAACAAACAGTAGGTGGCGCCATGCAGATACATTTTATTGAATAACTCAGTGGCTGTCCAAAATTTTTAATGACATGCGATTACAAAAGTATTCAGATCCAGGTGCTGATTTGGAAACTGTAGAATATTTTTCATGGGACAACCCCTTTAAGTAGGGGCTTATTGTATTTAGCTTTTTTTTTTTTTTTAACTCTGAAACTTGATCTTTAGCAGCTGACTGATGGAAGTGACCTGGGGCAGAGCAGTGTATACATGTCATTCAGGGTGTTAAGAAGTCAGGTGCCTTGCATACTAATGACATCGGCTCACGCTGCGAACGATTCATTTGGCGCAGGTTATAGCCTCAGCTAACGGATGAACCGACTGAAAAGACACTTAGGAACCGATTGCAGACTTTGCCGTTTCCAGCAGGTATTCTAAAGGAATCACTCAGGTTTTTTTGATAGTGTGTTTTTTATGCACTTCACGAATCTAACAGTTTTAGTAGAGTAGAGAATAATCCTAGCATGTTGAGTAGTTGATTCAGCCGATCCTAAATAATTAATAGCGCTTTGCATAGTTAATGAAGTTCACCTACATTTACATCGGAGAGTCATTAGGACATTTTCCATCACGACTATTGAAGCTCCTCGGCCGGGGGATTCAGTTGTATTCATCGTATTTTTATGATTCATTGTGCTTTGCTAAAAAAAAAATAATAAAGTGTAGATTTATTTTTGTCGATGGTTTAATATGTTTTTCTTCCACCTACTACAGAAGCGGTCGTAAAGAAACTGCGCCAGTTAACCGAAAACTTGACATTTTGTGTCTGCGCACAAAATAATGCTCTTGATTAATTTTTTCCTAATTCTAGGAGGGCAATAAATGAACAGAGATTTTATTTTCGTAATCTCTTAACGTCCAGTAACGCAGTGGATTGTGACAAGGTTAAATGTTATTTTTGTCTAGTCTCTTGCTCCAAGTCTGGGCCCCCGGGGCCCCCTTTCAGATTGATGATGCTATTTTGAATAATGAATGCAATAAAGGTTTCTCTGAAATCCGAGTGGGGTTTTAGTTTGTGTTGTACAGGATGTGACTTGTAAGCGATGACCCGAAATAAATGGTAAAGAATTGTGTGAAGCGTGAGCATACACTGTGCGGTTTTTCTGAACGTTCAGTCGTAGAGGCCTACAGTAAAATGGGATTTCCGCTGAAAGAAATCGGAAAACCACCGGTAACGTCCTGGCCTTTTGTCTTCATTTTCCAAGTTTTTGAAGTAAAAAAAATAAATCTCTTTTTTGTTTTCAGTTATTTGCCGGACTTTTTAATGGGAATGCAATGCAATCTGCAGGCCCCGTGTTATAGAGCAGGAGGAGATGGGCAGATTGATATATAGTGTAATGGGAAAGGATTCACAAAAACCTGTCATTTATACATACGGTACATCATGCATCAGAGTCTCGTGGGCAGCGCCACTCAGCGATATGATAGCTAACTGCATGACTAAGACTACAATCGCTGAGTGGCACTGCCCCATGACTCTAATGCATAAAAAGAGCAAAGACTTAAAGGGCATCTGTCAGCAGATTTGTCCCTATGACACTGGCTGACCCTTTACATGTGCTCTTGGCAGCTGAAGACATCTGTGTTGGTCCCATGTTCATATGTGCCCGCATTGCTGAGAAAAATGAAGTTTTAATATATGCAAATGAGCCACTAGGAGCAATGGGGGCGTTGCCGTTACACCTAGAGGCTCTGCTCTCTCTGCAATTGCTGCGCCCTCCCCCTTGATTGAATTTAGAAGGTCAGGACCAGGTGTGATAACGTTTACACTGCCTGGCCCTGTCAATCCAATCGGAGAGGGCGCAGCAGTTGCAGAGAGAGCAGAGCCTCTAGGTGTAATGGTAACGCCCCCGTTGCTCCGAGGCTCATTTGCATATATAAAAACTTTATTTTTCTCAGCAATGCGAACACCTGTGAACATGGGACCAACACGGATGTCTTCAGCTGCCAAGTGCACATGTAACAGGTCAGCCAGTGTCATAGGGACAAATCTGCAAAATGTATAAATGAATGAAGTTTTACTGAATCTTTTGCCACAAATCTCTTTGTCAATCTGCTCAGCTCCTCCTGCTCTATAACTTGCCGCCTGCAGATTACACTACCTTTTCATGATGACGGGTTCCCGTTAAATAGTGGCATCCGGAAAAATGCTTTAAACACCACCTGTCGCCATCCCTGACATGTCTGTTTTAGTAAATATGCTTGATGGGAGACAAGTCCGGAGCCGCTGCAGATCATGGTGACACGTTTAGGCCACACGGGCTGCTCGCAGTACCATGAGCAACATGCAGCCCGGTGTTGTCCTGTTGGGACACTCTGGAGAGATGGCCTTACCTTAGGACCAGTGTGATGATGGTCCCTTGTGAAGCCCTCTTCATGGTGTTGTCCACGTGGTCTCCAGACCAATCTCCGGATATCATTGCATCCGAGACAAAAGTGGGACTTATCGCTGAGGAGGACAGACCTCTATTCCAGTCTCCATTGCCATCTTGCTGTGCACCATGATAGCCTGTCGCTTGCAGTACAGAATGGATCACTACGGGCAGTGGCGTGCCTAGAGGGTTTGGGACCCGGGGCAGGTCCTTTCTCTGGCAACCCCCCCCCCCAATACTTAAAAAAAATTGTACCCCCTCACAGTAGTATTGCCCTCATTGTACAACCTTCACAGTAGTTTTGTCCAGATGTGTGCTCCTCTCGATAGTTATGCCCAGATTGTGACCCCTCACGTTTGTTATGCCCACACTGCACAACTTTTACAGTAGTTATGCTCTCATTGTGACCCCCTCACAGTAGTCATGCCCTCTCTGTGCGCCTTTCACAGTTATAATGCCTGTCTGTGCCCCTTCAGAGTAGTTATGCCCTGACTGTGCCCCCATAACAGTAGTAATGCCCTCTGTGCCACCTTCATAGTAGTAGTGCCCATTGTGCCCCCTTCATAGTAGTAATGCCCTCTGTGCCCCTTCATAGTAATAATGCCCATTGTGCCCCCTCCACTGTAGTTATGCCCATTGTGCCCCCTTGCCATCATTCTAATTCATCATTGTTCTTTTAACCACCAGAACACACAACGCAGTGCTGGCATCTCGGCCCTGGCACGTAGCGATCTGCCAGAGTGATAAACCAAGGTCCCTCTGTTTATGATAAGTGGCGATAACTGGCACGTCAACGAACATGAGGCATCACACAATCATCCCACACAACTTGGTCCAACTTTATATGTGGCTAAAAAACTTTGCTATCAATCTGGCTTTTATGCCCCTCCCACAAGCCACAGATTGGAGCTAGGTGCTTGAAATGAGATCATCTGCTACCTCCTCGATTTGCATGACCTTACTGCTTCTCCTTTTTGGTTTGCAATTTTAATATTGAGGAGTGTACTTTGCATGTCATTAGCTTTGTCTTTTCACATCACTGTGTGCATTATCCCTGTACATTAGGGAGACCATGAGGATGTCATTGTGGAGTAGGGCCACATGGTTATTTGTTACACCCCTAGGTAACATATTGCTTTGATGTAGCAGGCATTGCATACAGCGCTTCCAGTGCGTACAAGAGATTTATGTAGAGTTGTGGTGCCACCTAGTGGTACAATACAGGTAAGACAATAGACGTAAATCGTTCAAAGAATTATCAGATCTAAAAAAAATAATTATATCCAGAGACCTCAGGAAATCATCAGCGCGGGTGAGAGTGGGTGCAGCCTACAGTTGGCATTATTTCTACTACCGCCCATAGCACTTTAGAAAAAATGCCAGCCAAGCGAAAGACTGAAATCCTCCTGTCAACAGTGTGGCATTTTAAAAATGTGACATGACCTTTCTCTTTTATTTTGGATCTGTGAAGGACCCTTACCTTCATTTATAGACAAAGTTGGAAGAATTCTCACACGGAAGCTTCGCTCACCAAGGCACCATATGGCGACACAGTCATACAGATGCATACAGGGCTGGCCTTAGGTGTTCAGGCGCCCTGTGCGAGCTAATCTTGTGGCGCTCCCCCCTAAACACAGTAGTGAAGGTATAGATCAGCTTCAATGTCACTGTCTGTCGGGGGTCTTTGCAGTGCCACTCTAATAGTTTAATCCACAAAGTCAGTTTATGTATTGTAGAAACAAGAGCAATGTTGTCACTGCACGATATTTAACCATTTTACAACACTAAGCATGTATAGCCTCTCCCTCATTTCTTCAACCCACGTCTTTGTTTGGCCCCCTCTAGACAATTTCTATGTGCCAGTAATAAGAGCCCCCCGCCATCATGTGCCAGCAGCCAGAGCCCCCCCATATCATGTGCCAGCAACCAGAGTGCCCCCCATATCATGTGCCAGCAGCCAGAGCCCCCCCCATATAATGTGCCAGTAGTCAGAGTGCCCCCCACCATCATGTGCCAGTAGCCAGAGTGCGCCCCCTTATGTGCCAGTAGCCAGAGTGCCCCCTACCATCATGTGCCAGCAGCCAGAGTGCCCCCTACCATCATGTGCCAGCAGCCAGAGCCCCCCCCATATCATGTGCCAGTAGCCAGAGTGCCCCCTACCATCATGTGCCAGCAGCCAGAGTGCCCCCTACCATCATGTGCCAGTAGCCAGAGTGCCCCCTACCATCATGTGCCAGCAGCCAGAGTGCCCCCTACCATCATGTGCCAGCAGCCAGAGCCCCCACCATATCATGTGCCAGTAGCCAGAGTGCCCCCTACCATCATGTGCCAGTAGCCAGAGTGCGCCCCCTTGTGTGCCAGTAGCCAGAGCCCCCCATATCATGTGCCAGTAGCCAGAGTGCGCCCCCTCATGTGCCAGTAGCCCCCTTATGTGCCTGCCTTATGTGCCTGTAGCCCCCCCCCTTATCATGTGCCAGTAGTCCCCCCTTATGTGCCAGTAGCCCCCTTATCATGTGCCAGTAGTCCCCCCTTATGCGCCAGTAGCCCCCACCCTATCATGTTCCAGTATTGTACAAAAAAAATAATAAACCCTTATACTTACCTCCATGTCAGTGATGCAATGCAGGCCTCTTCCGGCGTGTGTTCCTCGCTGTACAGCTCCGGCGGCGCCATGACGTCATCGCGCCGCCTGCACCGGCCTCTGATAGGCTGCCGGCCTAGTGTTGGCAGCCTATCAGAGGAAGAGGGAGGGTACACGCCTCTCCCTCCTCTGCCGCAGCACAGACATCTGTATAGCCGTCCTGAGGACGACGATACAGATGACTATGGAGATGAGCGCAATGGAAGCGCTCATCTCCTGCTGTGCCCTGCCGCCGGCCGCCCCCACTTGTCACCAGGGCCGCGGCAGGCCAGTCCAGCCCTGGTAGCCTGCGAACTGTGTCGGCTGCCGGGCGCCCCTGTTGCCATGGCACCCTCTGCGGCTGCACAGCTCGCACACCCCAAAGACCGGCCCTGGATACATAGCCTAAAGCCACATGGCTGTATTATGGCTTTGTAGAACCCATGCTGTACAGAGCCGAAATCATCACTGTGTGCATTATCCCTGTGCTGTGACATCACTGTGTGCATCATCCATGTACTGTGACATCACTGTGTGCATTATCCCTGTACTGTGACATCACTGTGTGCATCATCCCTGTGCTGTGACATGTACTGTGTGCATCATCCCTGTACTGTGACATCACTGTGTGCATTATCCCTGTACTGTGACATCACTGTGTGCATTATCCCTGTACTGTGACATCACTGTTTGCATTATCCCTGTACTGTGACATCACTGTGTGCATTATCCCTGTACTGTGACATCATTGTGTTTATTATACCTGTACTGTGACATCTCTGTGTGCATTATCCCTGTACTGTGACATCACTGTGTCCATCATCCCTGTGCTGTGACATGTACTGTGTGCATCATCCCTGTACTGTGACATCACTGTGTGCATTATCCCTGTACTGTGACATCACTGTGTGCATTATCCTTGTACTGTGACATCACTGTTTGCATTATGCCTGTACTGTGACATCACTGTGTGCATTATACCTGTACTGTGACATCACTGTGTGCATCATCCCTGTACTGTGACATCACTGTGTGCATTATCCCTGTACTGTGACATCACTGTGTGCATTATCCCTGTGCTGTGACATCACTGTGTGCATCATCCCTGTACTGTGACATCACTGTGTGCATCATCCCTGTACTGTGACATCACTGTGTGCATTATGCCTGTACTGTGACATCACTGTGTGCATTATACCTGTACTGTGACATCACTGTGTGCTTCATCCCTGTACTGTGATATCACTGTGTGCATTATTCCTGTACTGTGACATCACTGTGTGTATTATCCCTGTACTGTGACATCACTGTGTGCATTATCCCTGTACTGTGACATCACTGTGTGCATTATCCCTGTACTGTGACATCACTGTGTGCATTATGCCTGTACTGTGACATCACTGTGTGCATTATACCTGTACTGTGACATCACTGTGTGCATCATCCCTGTACTGTGACATCACTGTGTGCATTATCCCTGTACTGTGACATCACTGTGTGCATTATCCCTGTGCTGTGACATCACTGTGTGCATCATCCCTGTACTGTGACATCACTATGTGCATTATGCCTGTACTGTGACATCACTGTGTGCATTATACCTGTACTGTGACATCACTGTGTGCATCATCCCTGTACTGTGACATCACTGTGTGCATTATTCCTGTACTGTGACATCACTGTGTGCATCATCCCTGTACTGTGACATCACTGTGTTTATTATCCCTGACATCACTGTGTGCATCATCCCTGTACTGTGACATCACTGTGTGCATTATCCCTGTACTGTGACATCACTGTGTGCATCATCCCTGTACTGTGACATCACTGTGTGCATTATACATGTACTGTGACATCACTGTGTGCATTATCCCTGTACTGTGACATCACTGTGTGCATTATCCCTGTACTGTGACATCACTGTGTGCATTATCCCTGTACTGTGACATCACTGTGTGCATTATCCCTGTGCTGTGACATCACTGTGTGCATTATCCCTGTACTGTGACATCACTGTGTTACCCCTGTGCTGTGACATCACTGTGTGCATCATCCCTGTACTGTGACATCACTGTGTGCATCATCCCTGTACTGTGACTTCACTGTGTGCATTATCTCTGTACTGTGACATCACTGTGTGCATTATCCCTGTACTGTGACATCACTGTGTGCATTATCCCTGTGCTATGACATCACTGTGTGCATTATCCCTGTGCTGTGACATCACTGTGTGCATTATCCCTGTGCTATGACATCACTGTGTGCATTATCTCTGTACTGTGACATCACTGTGTGCATTATCCCTGTACTATGACATCACTGTGTGCATTATCCCTGTGCTATGACATCACTGTGTGCATTATCCCTGTGCTGTGACATCACTGTGTGCATCATCCCTGTACTGTGACATCACTGTGTGCATTATCCCTGTACTGTGACATCACTGTGTGCATTATCCCTGTACTATGACATCACTGTGTGCATTATCCCTGTGCTGTGACATCACTGTGTGCATTATCCCTGTGCTGTGACATCACTGTGTGCATTATCCCTGTACAGTGACATCACTGTGTGCATTATCCCTGTACTGTGACATCACTGTATGCATTATCCCTGTACTGTGACATCACTGTGTGCATTATCCCTGTACTATGACATCACTGTGTGCATTATCCCTGTGCTATGACATCACTGTGTGCATTATCCCTGTGCTGTGACATCACTGTGTGCATTATCCCTGTGCTGTGACATCACTGTGTGTATTATCCCTTTACTGTGACATCACTGTGTGCATTATCCCTGTACTATGACATCACTGTGTGCATTATCCCTGTGCTGTGACATCACTGTGTGCATTATCCCTGTGCTGTGACATCACTGTGTGCATTATCCCTGTACAGTGACATCACTGTGTGCAATATCCCTGTACTGTGACATCACTGTATGCATTATCCCTGTGCTGTGACATCACTGTGTGCATTATCCCTGTAATGTGACATCACTGTATTACCCCTGTGCTGTGACATCACTGTGTGCATTATCCCTGTACTGTGACATCACTGTGTGCATTATCCCTGTATTGTGACATCACTGTGTGCATTATCCCTGTACTGTGACATCACTGTGTGCACTATCCCTGTACAGTGACATCACTGTGTGCATTATCCCTGTGCTGTGACATCACTGTGTGCATTATCCCTGTGCTGTGACATCACAGTGTGCATCATTCCTGTACTGTGACATCACTGTGTGCATTATCCCTGTGCTGTGACATCACTGTGTGTATCATCCCTGTACTGTGACATCACTGTGTGCATTATGCCTGTACTGTGACATCACTGTGTGCATTATCCCTGTACTGTGACATCACTGTGTGCATCATCCCTGTACTGTGACATCACTGTGTGCATTATTCCTGTACTGTGACATCACTGTGTTTATTATCCCTGTACTGTGACATCACTGTGTTTATTATCCCTGTACTGTGACATCACTGTGTGCATCATCCCTGTACTGTGACATCACTGTGTGCATTATGCCTGTACTGTGACATCACTGTGTGCATTATACCTGTACTGTGACATCACTGTGTGCATCATCCCTGTACTGTGACATCACTGTGTTTATTATCTCTGTACTGTGACATCACTGTGTTTATTATCTCTGTACTGTGACATCACTGTGTTTATTATCTCTATACTGTGACATCACTGTGTGCATTATCCCTGTACTGTGACATCACTGTGTGCATCATCCCTGTACTGTGACATGTACTGTGTGCATTATCCTTGTACTGTGACATCACTGTGTGCATTATCCCTGTGCTGTGACATCACTGTGTGCATTATCCCTGTACAGTGACATCACTGTGTGCATTATCCCTGTGCTGTGACATCACTGTGTGCATTATCCCTGTACTGTGACATCACTGTGTTACCCCTGTGCTGTGACATCACTGTGTGCATCATCCCTGTACTGTGACATCACTGTGTGCATCATCCGTGTACTGTGACATCACTGTGTGCATTATCCGTGTACTGTGACATCACTGTGTGCATTATCCCTGTACTGTGACATCACTGTGTGCATCATCCCTGTACTGTGACATCACTGTGTGCATTATACATGTACTGTGACATCACTGTGTGCATTATCTCTGTACTGTGACATCACTGTGCATAATCCCTGTACTGTGACATCACTGTGTGCATCATCCCTGTACTGTGACATGTACTGTGTGCATTATCCCTGTACTGTGACATCACTGTGTGCATTATCCCTGTACAGTGACATCACTGTGTGCATTATCCCTGTGCTGTGACATCACTGTGTGCATTATCCCTGTACTGTGACATCACTGTGTTACCCCTGTGCTGTGACATCACTGTGTGCATCATCCCTGTACTGTGACATCACTGTGTGCATCATCCCTGTACTGTGACTTCACTGTGTGCATTATCTCGGTACTGTGACATCACTGTGTGCATTATCACTGTACTGTGACATCACTGTGTGCATTATCCCTGTGCTGTGACATCACTGTGTGCATTATCCCTGTGCTGTGACATCACTGTGTGCATTATCCCTGTGCTGTGACATCACTGTGTGTATTATCCCTGTACTGTGACATCACTGTGTGCATTATCCCTGTACTATGACATCACTGTGTGCATTATCCCTGTGCTGTGACATCACTGTGTGCATTATCCCTGTGCTGTGACATCACTGTGTGCATTATCCCTGTACTGTGACATCACTGTGTGCATTATCCCTGTGCTGTGACATCACTGTGTGCATTATCCCTGTACTGTGACATCACTGTGTTACCCCTGTGCTGTGACATCACTGTGTGCATTATCCCTGTGTTGTGACATCACTGTGTGCATTATCCCTGTACTGTGACATCACTGTGTGCACTATCCCTGTACAGTGACATCACTGTGTGCATTATCCCTGTGCTGTGACATCACTGTGTGCATTATCCCTGTGCTATGACATCACTGTGTGCATTATCTCTGTACTGTGACATCACTGTGTGCATTATCCCTGTACTATGACATCACTGTGTGCATTATCCCTGTGCTATGACATCACTGTGTGCATTATCCCTGTACTGTGACATCACTGTGTGCATTATCCCTGTACTATGACATCACTGTGTGCATTATCCCTGTGCTGTGACATCACTGTGTGCATTATCCCTGTGCTGTGACATCACTGTGTGCATTATCCCTGTACTGTGACATCACTGTGTGCATTATCCCTGTGCTGTGACATCACTGTGTGCATTATCCCTGTACTGGGACATCACTGTGTTACCCCTGTGCTGTGACATCACTGTGTGCATTATCCCTGTGTTGTGACATCACTGTGTGCATTATCCCTGTACTGTGACATCACTGTGTGCATTATCCCTGTACTGTGACATCACTGTGTGCACTATCCCTGTACAGTGACATCACTGGGTGCATTATCCCTGTGCTGTGACATCACTGTGTGCATTATCCCTGTGCTGGGACATCACTGTGTGCATCATCCCTGTACTGTGACATTACTGTGTGTATTATACAGTGCTGTGACATTACTGTGTGTATTATGCAGTGCTGTGACATTACTGTGTGTATTATACAGTGCTGTGACATTACTGTGTGCATTATCCCTGTGCTGTGACATCACTGTGTGCATTATCCCTGTACAGTGACATCACTGTGTGCATTATCCCTGTACTGTGACATCACTGTGTGCATTATCCCTGTACTGTGACATCACTGTGTGCATTATCCCTGTGCTGTGACATCACTGTGTGCATTATCCCTGTACTGTGACATCACTGTGTGCATTATCCCTGTACTGTGACATCACTGTGTGCATTATCCCTGTACTGTGACATCACTGTGTTACCCCTGTGCTGTGACATCACTGTGTGCATTATCCCTGTGTTGTGACATCACTGTGTGCATTATCCCTGTACTGTGACATCACTGTGTGCATTATCCCTGTACTGTGACATCACTGTGTGCACTATCCCTGTACAGTGACATCACTGGGTGCATTATCCCTGTGCTGTGACATCACTGTGTGCATTATCCCTGTGCTGTGACATCACTGTGTGTATTATCCCTGTGCTGTGACATCACTGTGTGCACTATCCCTGTACAGTGACATCACTGGGTGCATTATCCCTGTGCTGTGACATCACTGTGTGCATTATCCCTGTGCTGTGACATCACTGTGTGCATTATCCCTGTGCTGGGACATCACTGTGTGCATCATCCCTGTACTGTGACATTACTGTGTGTATTATACAGTGCTGTGACATTACTGTGTGCATTATCCCTGTGCTGTGACATTACTGTGTGTATTATACAGTGCTGTGACATCACTGTGTGCATTATCCCTGTACTGTGACATCACTGTGTGCATTATCCCTGTGCTGTGACATCACTGTGTGCATTCATCCCTGTACTGTGATATCACTGTGTGCATTATCCCTGTACTGTGACATCACTGTGTGCATTCATCCCTGTGCTGTGACATCACTGTGTGCATTATCCCTGTGCTGTGACATTACTGTGTGTATTATACAGTGCTGTGACATTACTGTGTGCATTATCCCTGTGCTGTGACATCACTGTGTGCATTATACCTGTGCTGTGGCAACACAGTTTGTATTATACAGTGCTGTGACGTCACTGAGCACATCTTCTTAGTACTGTAACAGCACAGTGCGCATTCTGTATGTTATGGCCGCCCATTCATAGTAGCCACAGACCGGAGATATCTGGAACCTGCCGCTCTCTAACAGTTATGAAAGGCTCGGCAGCAGAAGCCCGGAGGCGCAGAACCTTTCATAACCTGCTTAGCTATTAATCACGTGACCACACCACGTTTCCTAAGCAACCACCACAGCCTGCTCTCTCCGCATGCGCCGTCTCATATGGTCGTGACGTCATATTCCAGCGACCTCCTCTCGTGTGGAAGGATTGGGGGAGCTTGTCAGCGGACGTTTGTCCGGTGCCGGGTAAGAGGAAGGCAGGCGGGGGGCAGGCAGCGCGGATGTGCTCGGGGTGGCGGGGGAGTCCTCGGCTCAGTGTATGGAGGCCGCCTGTGAGGCTGAGTGCCGAGCTGTGACTGTGACCTCTGTGTCCTGGAGACTGCCATCTCCACTCACATGGAGCACAGCTGGCCACTGGAACAGTCCTGAAAATGAACCCCTGCAGTGATATAAAGGAGCAGTGACCCTTAGTGGGAGAGGCATAGAAGTCAGTGTGTGCTGCTACCTGCATGGAGAGAAGTGGGGGCAGACATGTCACTGGGGGCTAGGGTTTATTTGACTGACCCTCGTCTTTAAGAGGCCCCTTGACGCCTGTTTGGCATGGAGATGTGGTCTGTGCATGGGACATGACATTGAGTGACCCCAGCTGTCAGACGCTTGTCACCTCTGGTAGAGATACCATAAATGTCTAAGGGCGTGTTCACATGATTTTAAAGGGAATTGGTGATCCGGAGCAAAACTCTGGGTAACCTACTTGACTTGACCCAGTTGTTTGGCTGAGATCAGTATTGAGCAGTAAGTGTGAGTCGGTCCCTGTGTCAGGACGGGGACAAACCTCCCTAGCATCGCGGGTGATGCTAGGGAGCCTCGTCCCCTTCGCACGCTGCTATTGGCTGCTCCCCCTGTCATCGGATGTTTTGATCCGCGTGACAGAGAAATGCAGCGGCGGCCGTGCGGCGATCAGGAGCGACGTGGGTGTCGGGAAGCAGGGTCAGTATAATCTATATGAGGTGCCCAGGCATTGGGGTGGGGTGGGGGGGTATGTTTTACACTTTGGATAAGATAACCCCTTTAAGGCTGGCTTCACACGTCCGTTAAACCTGGACGTGAGCAGTCCGTGGTAATGCGGGCTGGATTTGTTAGTTACAGCTGGAATGCATGGCGTCATAGCAACCAATGATGCCGTGCACTCCGGTGTAACGTTACATATGCCTACTTCGTGAGATTTCCCTACCGGTCGCACCGGAAATGACGTGAGGAGGCGTTCCCGAGTTGTGACGATCTGCACATGCGCAAAATGACAGTTTAGGGAAAATCTCAGCGGAGTTAAGCTGCACACCGGGACACTGCGAATGCGCCGGAGAGCCTAAGTAGGGAAATATTACGGCCCAGTGCGCAAGTGTGGCTAACTCCAGAACATCCATCCAATCTCCGCGCCTGCACAGTGTGGGGGTAGTGAAAACAACGGCCCAGTGCGCAAGCTCCGAGGGGAGATGGCCATTTTTTCTGTTAAATAAATATAATAATAATATAAATAATAAATAAATATAATAATAATAATAAATATAAATAATATAATATTAATATTATAAAAATATAATAAATATATTTATTTAACAGAAAAAATGGCCATCAGATCTCCCCTCGGCGCTTGCGCACTGGGTCGTAATTTTTCACTACCCCCACACTGCGCAGGCGCGGAGATCGGATAGATGTTCTGGAGTTAGCCGCGATTGCGCACTGGGCTGTAATATTTCCCTACTGAGGCTCTCCGGCGCATGCGCAGTGTCCAGGTGTACAGCTGAACTCCGCTGTGAGATTTTCCCTAAACTGTCGTTTTGCGCATGCTCAGATCGTCACAACTCGGAAACTCGCCCCACGTCATTTCAAGTGCGACCGGTAGGGAAATCTCACGAAGTAGGGAAATGTAACGTTACACCGGCTGTAAAGAACAAATCCAGCCCACATTACCACGGACTGCTCACGTCTGGGTTTAACGGACGTCTGCATCTAGCCTAAGGGATGGAGGATTCTGGACACTGGTTTCAGCACTGATTGTAGTCATCTGGCACGTGTGCTGCTGCAGCGGTGATGTGTCCCTCAGGCGGCTCATGACCTCATCATGGACTGAGTGGGTGACGTGCCACCACGGCAGCCACACACGGGACCCCGGCCTGTACAGGAAGTTTACCAGCAGGGACCGGAGGGATGGACTATTCTCTGAGGAGTACATGTGTAGAGCTGCAGAAAAGGAATCCAGGTCACTGTTGTATTTTCTCCTTTTCCTGGAATTTTAGAAGGTTTTACCCATGAATAGAGCGCAGATCGGCTTTATATTGAAGTGACCTCGGTGGCTGGTCTCACCCTAAAATTGTGTTTAGTGCTTGTGCCAAATAGGAGAATCGGAGGAATGGTGCAACATGGTTATATGAAAGGATAAGCCAGAATTGGTGCAGCGGGGAGAATGCAGATAGTTAGACAGGCCTGTCAGGAGAGGGGACAGAGTGCCTGTTAACTTCTGGGACGCCCAATGATCACTAGAATGAGGGTCCCAACCCCCCCAACCCCTTTTCAGGAGCAGCTTGAATACAATGGTGGTCAGAGTCTGTAAGAATGGGGAGTACAGCACTCGGCTATCTCTGTCACTATCATAGACCTAAATTGAAGCAATGGTGCATGCGTGACCGCCGCTCCAATCAGTCTCCTCCATTCCTTGGGGTGAGGTCTCAGAAGCCCATTCCGGTGAGCCTTAGGGCCCTGGATCAAGTGTTTTTTTTGTGTGGTATAGCCCCCTTTAAAGACCACTGATACAGAATGGCCCAGGACAGACGCCATACAGATGAACTGGCAGTTACCTACCAATATACTGTAATGACTGTTTGCGTTTTTTTTTTGGGCAGGTAACATGGGCACATCCACGTCAGCGCCGTCTGCTCCGCACCCTTCACCTGCTGTATCAGCAAACACAGCCTCTGTCACGTCGCCTCCTCCGGGATGTCCGATGCATCAACAAAAGATGGAAGGTACCCGTGATTTTCTCCCTCTCCATGTTCTGAGGGAGGTTTCTTCCCAGAAGATGTGATGCCAGATTATAATGATGTCACAGGCTGTGGTATATATGACAGGGTTGTTATGGAAACCTAGTGTAAAGCTGTGTGTATGTGGAGACTAAGGGCCTGCGAGCTTCTATTGGCTGATAAGGGTCATGTGACCAGGCTTCTATTGGCTAATACATTTTTGGGGAATATCTCAGGAACGGTACGTTTTAGAGAGCTGAGACCTGGTCTAACACCTTCCCTGTGTGCCAAATTTCGTGATTGTAAATGCGATGGTGCGGATTCCTTTAGCGGACATACATACACACGTACACATACACTTAGCTTTATATATTGGATCTATATAAAATCTTTTTTTTACTGGCACTTATTGTTGAGTTTTTTTGCCAAGTAGCACCAGATGTTGCATGGAAGTCTACGGGAATTATGAATTGCAGCGCATGCTCTAGATGTGTTTTTTTTTTTCCTTCGTTTTCTGGTGATTTTGTCCCACAAATGTCCTTTAGTGTTTTTTTTTTGTTTTTTCCTGCTTGAAGAATTGCACTTGCCAATGTCTGTTGTGTTTGTTTTTTTTTTTCTCTGCTATCAAAGCATTTTTGGCATACTGCTGTACTAAGAATTATACATTATGGGAGTGGGACTTTCCTATACAAAAAAAAAAAAAGACCAAAAATATGGTGCAAGTGCGCATAGCATGCAGACTGAGAACTTTTTTCCTAAAGCTTTGTATATATTTATATGTTGCAATATATATTTTATTCCAGCAACAGGATGTCCAATGGACAAAGAGGTTCCACAGAATGCCGAGAGCCAGAGCTGCTCAGGTCCAAGTCATCAAGAAAGAGCTTATGAATATGTCCAGTGTCCAATGAGAGCGAACGATAAAGAAGAGATTGACCCCAGCAATATGGTGAGATGGGATCTTGTGACTGGTGTTTTTGAAAGCAAATCTACTGCACTTTTAGTCTGCCTTTCAGTGTTGTGTTGAGCCGATGGATGTTGTCTGTTACGATAAAAAACAGAATATATATATAGTAACATAAGCTGAAAGAAGAAGTTCATCCTGTCATCCTGCAAAGCAGTTATCTATGCTTAAGTGAGCTCAAAGGGGTATTCCCATCACAGACAATGGGGGCATATCACCAGGATATGCCCCCATTGTCTGATAGGTGAGGATGCCACCACTGGGACCCGCACCTAAAATGAGAATGAAGCGGTGAGCGCTGTGGCTGGAGGACCCAGGGTTTTCTGGGGTCCGTCCACCACCAAGCACTGCTCCCATAGAAGTGAATGGGAGCACACCGTGCATGCGCAACCCACGCTCCCATTCATTTCTATGGGGCAGATGGAAATAGCCGAGCCAGCGCTTGGCTATTTTCGGCAGCCCCATAGAAATGAATGGAGGGTGGCGGCGCATGCGCAGTGCGCCCTCCGTTCTTTTCCCCGCTCCGTTCTCATTGTAGGTGCAGGTCCCAGTGGTGGGACCCACACCTATCAGACAATGGGGGCATATCCTAGCGATATGCCCTCATTGTCTGAGATGGAAAAACCCCTTTAAAGGGGTTATCCCACCATAAGAATTTATTCTGTATGCACAGTATAGGGGATAAGTATTTGATTACATCCATCACAAGCATGAAGTGCCAGATTGAGTAGAGATACGGTCACACTTGAGCACTGCTGCTCCATTAAAGAGGTTTCCAAGATATTTGAAATGATAACCCATCCTCTGGATAGGTCATCAGTATCTGATGGTGGGGGTCCGACACCTGGTACCCCTGCTGATCAGCTGTTTGAGAAGGGAACGGCACTCACAGTAGCACTGCGGCTTTTTTGCCAGTGACGACAGATTCATCGGTCTTAAGGCCTGGGCGCAGCGCAGCGCAGCCCTATGAAAGTGAATGAGGCTGAGCTGCGATACCAAGCACGGCCGCTATACTATCTAGGATAGGTCATCAGTATAAAAATCTCAGAAAACCCCGTTAATGCTATGGGACAGCCAGCAGAGTAAAGCGCGCAGGACACGCATTGTTACGGTGGGACAACCCCTTTAAATGGGGACGAAACTGTATAGTATATCATTTATAATTAAAGGAATCTGTCACCAGATACATTGTCATGAATTCATCTTGCATGCGAGATACTTGCTTGTCAGCACATTGTAATGGCCTATTTCGATAGGTGGCCTTTTTACTGAGAAATGAGCTGTTTTATTTTATGCTAATTAGCCCCTGCGTGCAACAAGAGTGGTGCCTTTGCACCTGAAGCTCCACTTCTTCTTTTCGTTCCCGACCGAGCCCCCCCACCGGGGGTCAGACAATGAAGATGTACTCACATCTGGCCCTGAAGCCTCACAGCATGACTGTAGGTGCGCGTGCTGTATATGGATGGAGCACCAATGATCTCCAGACGTGTACAGGGCATGTACCAAACATGCTGCCCTCAGATCGGCCACCATAAGTCTGGCGACAGATTCCCTTTAAAAATTCTTTCAAAATAGTTAGTACTCATAGATATACTGAGTACTGTTTGGCAGAAAGTTGATCCTCACTTTTAGGATTTTTCTACCCCTCTTTCTGGAATCCGATCCCAAAAACATCAGATAAATCCTGTTCAACTGATTATCATATGACGGTGAAGCCCTTGAATGTGACTGAAGATTTGATAATTAAATGAATAAACTACGGTATTTTTCAATTTGTAAGACGCTCCTGGGTTTAGGAGGAGGCAAATAAAAAAAAAAAAATTTTATTACACCTCTGAGCAGAACCCCCCAATCTTCACCAGGCTTCAGATCAGATCCCCATATAAAACCTCAGGGCAGACCCTCCTGTCAGACATAAAATAATTGAACTTACCTCCTGCTCTGTTGCCTCCACTGCATTCACCGCTACCTGGTCTTCTCCCGGCGCACCCTGCATTGTGACCTCACTGCGTCGTAGTACTCACACTACACCCTGATGCTGTACGCAGTGATGAGAGGGCAACATGGTGCCTGGGGGATGACCAGGGAGTGGTGAGTACAGGGCTACAGTCACCTCTCCCCGTGACTCCTGATTCTAGTACAGTAGAATTTGCTTTATAAGACTTACTGCCATTTGCCCCCCACTTTTGGGGAAAAAAATGTCTCATACGAAAATACGGTATTCCTTCAGCTGTAGCGTAATATAACACGAGGAGATGACATGCTGTGTAAACCTCAATTTGTTTCTTTAGATGCCTCCTCCAAACCAAACTCCAGCACCAGATCAGCCCTTCCCACTTTCAGTAACCAGAGAAGAATCTACTATACCTCGTGCCAACGCGGATAAAAATTGGGTCTATCCATCAGAGCAAATGTTTTGGAATGCAATGGCCAGAAAGGGGTGAGTAAGATTCCTATGTTCCCATGCCACTACTAAGGGGAGTGCAGTGCATAGGAATGTGTAGTTACCATGGAACTCAATGGAGACTGTAAAATCCCTTTTACACTGAGCAAACCCCACTGGTGGTTGTAAAATGCCTTGGATCTATATTGGAATGGGAGAAGTCGGACCCCTTCTCCCTAGGGCCCCATAAGAGTTGGATAGTCATTTTAAGCAACACCTGTGTTCTGAAGTCACTTGTAGAGGGGGGGCTTTTAGGAGGTAGATTTTTTTAGTAAAATGAACCATAATGCTGTCTTCTAGGTGGAAATGGAAGGACGACGATGTGAAACCTGAGGATATGACTAATATAATCAAGATTCACAATCAGAACAATGAACAGGCCTGGACTGAAATCATGAAATGGGAAATGCTCCATTACAAGTAAGACGTCTGTTAAATGTGGGTACCCCGCACACAGTCCTACCTTCCACTCATATCTGCTCTCATTCGCTTTGTCCTCCTTGTAACTTCCCTCTGATGTATTATGACAGGATGGGTGGCTGGGCCTGTAGTCATGTATTTAAAGGGCCAGAAGGGCATTAAAGAACAAACACAACTGACACTTCCCGGGTCCCCCTCTGGTCTCTACCACCTGGGCGGGGAGGGGGGATTGCGCAGCAGTGTGAGGAGTATCACAACTTTTTTACTCTGACTGTTTAGTGTGTTTTTTTTTTTTTTTTTTTTTTTATCAAGGAGTATATTTTTCTATAACTCCCATTCCTCCTTGAATTGTGTTTCCCCCATTCCCCGCCAATTTTTTTTTTATCTTTAATGGGGAGCAAATTGCGCTTCGGATCCTAGATCCAAAGTCAGTTTGATCCAAACTTCGTGTCTGTACAGCATTAAAATGTATGGGCTCTGGCGAGGGACCCGCACCTACACTGAGAACAGAGCGGGGAAGGTGATGGCCCAGGAGGACCCTGTGTTTTCCGGGGTCCGGCCACCGCCAAGCACTCTCTCCATAGGATTGAATTGAAGCGCATTGCGCTTGTGCGGCCACCGCTCCCATTTATTTTTATAGGGCCGACGGAAATGGCCGAGCCAGCGCTCGGCTATTCTTGGTGGCACCATAGAAATGAATGGGAGCGCTGGCCGCACAAGCGCAGTGCGCCCTCCACAATGTTCAGGGGTCCGTTCTCAATGTAGGTGCGGGTCCAGAGGTGGGGCCAGCACCTATCAGACAATGGGGGCATAGCCTATAGATATGCCCCCTTTTTCTCGGATGGGAATACTTTTTAAATTTGGCTAGCATGGTTATATGAAGGTTATCTGTGATGACTACATGCATAAGGCTAATTTCAGACATGCATCAAAGAAATGCCGGAGTTCTCTGGATAGTGCCGCCTGTCTGCCAGACCCCTTTGACTATAACTGGATGCGGCGGGGGTCCAGCCTCTCCCTGGCATATCAGCCAGGATTCGGTCGGATGAAAACTGCTGCACGCAACAGTTTTTGCCCAGTTTATATGCTGACGGGCGGCTGGATTCCATTATAGTCAATGGGGTCCAGCGGGCACGCAGCACTATCTGGCTGTGACGGAACAGCCTGCCATATTTCTTTGATGCATGTGTGAAACTAGCCTAAGCATTTAAACATTCAGCAACCGAATACATGGGTATTCCGGAAAAAAAAAACGAAAAACCTAGATTACTTGGGGCAGAGAAATGGTCATATTTCTTCGTCCATATTTTGGGCCTGATGCTTTATCTAGTGAAACAGAACTAGGCCAGGCGGTAGAACTGAGGTAAGTTCATGCCTGTCATGCCTGAAATTCTAAGTATCTCCTACTGATATCGCTCCTCTTTCATGGCTTTTCAGAGAATGTCCCTGCGGCCCAACCCTTGTTCGATTTGGTGGTAAAGCGAAGGAGTTTTCCCCCAGGGCACGCATCCGATCGTGGATGGGGTAGGAGATTTTTGACATCTGCCAGTTGATTTTCTATCTTGGTTAGATATCATGGATCAGTTTAGAATTTTCTTATTTTTCACAGCTATGAACTTCCCTTTGACCGCCACGACTGGATAGTAAACCGCTGTGGACAGGAGGTCCGGTATGTCATTGATTACTACGACGGTGGAGAAGTCGATCAAAACTATCAGTTCACAATCTTGGATGTCCGCCCTGCTTTCGACTCCATGACGGCAGTCTGGGACAGAATGAAAGTTGCCTGGTGGCGCTGGACCTCCTAATGCTTCCGTCCTGGATTGGTGTGTTCATTGCCAGACGTCAGCCCCATTAAAAATGCATCTCAGTATTTAATGTGATGTACATAAAAATAATTTTAATATTCTTTAAACATTTTCATTTGTTCTTTATAAGAAATGTATTAAAAGCCTGCAGTGTGTCCATGCACTCGTGTATGCAGCATTTGTGTGTCGCTGGATATACTAAAGGTGGCCGTACAGCCTAAATAGCAGTTGCCAAGCACTCCTTCAGCTGACCGCTATTCCTTCTAACCCCCGCTCGTTCACATGCATGCCTGGCTGGGTGTGCTAGTGTTCTCTATGTCTGGTGGCAGTTTATATCCCTTGAGAACAAAGGGTCAGTCCTGTTGAAATCCTACCTCTAATTATAAACCAAGGATATTATTCACTGTGATCTCCTTGTCAAAGACACGGGCATTGCGCCAATAAAACCGAGGAGGTCACCCCTAGCTTCTCTGCTCATGTGCCCCATGGGAAGGGCATGCACAGGGAAGCAAGGCACGCCATCCTCTGATTTATTACCGCAAAGCGTGTGCTTCCAGTGCGGTTGGTGAGGACTCCCGGACTCGTCTTCAGGTTTATTATACAGACATATGTGGGCAGGTTTGGGCCCCTAAATGCCAGCTGCATAACGGCATGTTGATGGTTTAGTGGCCCCCAAACCGGTGACAGCTTTCCTTTAAGAACAGTTTAACTAGTATACACATGTTGAGTAAATGCTCTTTATGGAATTTGCTTACATTTAAAGGGGTTTTCTAAATTTAACATTTATCACCCACCCAGTCTGATGGCTAGGGGCCTCACCGATAACTAGAATCGGGGTCCTGTGTCCCCTCATCACTGGATGGCCACAGTGAGGGAGGTGTTCGGCAGCGGTGTTAGGTGTCTGTGGGGCTGATGGAAGCAGCTGAGCACGATTCTGCTGATTGTGGGGGTCCCAGAAGTAGGACCCCACAACAATCAGACAGAGTTTTGAATGCAGATTCTGTACCAAGATTCTACTGTAATAAAGTGCAGTACAGTGTGTTAGAAGGATATTCCGGTTGGATAAGGTTATCCTCTATCCACAGGATAGGGGATAACTATCAGATTGGTGGGGGTCCTACCGCTGGGACCCTACAGCTCATGGGGGCCCTGTATCCCCTGCAGCTCCCCAGAAAAGACCGGAGGAACTGTGTACATGTGCAACCGCACACTCCATTCTTTTCAGAGGAGCTGCAGGTGGTACTGGGACCCTGTTCTGGTGATCAGTGGGGGTCCTACCGCTGATAACCGATAGTTATCCCCTAACTTTAACCAACCGGAATACCACATTTCTTCTTGTTGCATGTTGAAGCTCTACTTGGAACCTTGTTAAGATCCAACAATGTAAAATAATTTTTTGCCATTTTTCAAGTGGTCTTAACCTTTTGATCAGGACTGTATACCGTATTTTTCGCCCTATAAGACGCACCGGCCTATAAGACGCACCTGGGTTTTTGAGGAGAAAAATAAGAAAAAAAATATTTTTAACCAAAAGGTGTGCTTTTGAAGTAATGGTGGTCTGTGCATGACAGTATTATGGGGGGAATCTGTGGATGGCACTGTTATGTGGGGAGATGTGGATGGCACTGTTATGGGGGATCTGTGGATGACACTGTGATGGGGGATCTGTGGATAGCACTGTGATGGGGGATCTGTGGATAGCACTGTGATGGGGGATCTGTGGATAGCACTGTGATGGGGGATCTGTGGATAGCACTGTGATGGGGGGATCTGTGGATAGCACTGTGATGGGGGATCTGTGGATAGCACTGTGATGGGGGATCTGTGGATAGCACTGTGATGGGGGAGCTGTGGATAGCACTGTGATGGGGGCATTTATGAATGACACTGTAATGGATTGGATCTGTGGATGACACATATATAGCATCTTATGCTATATGTGTCATCCACAGATCACCAGTACAGTGTCATTCATAAATGCCCCATCAAAGTGCTATCCACAGATCTGGCCCATAGTGACTGCTTAGGGGCGGAGCCTGGCAGCACATGGCGGGCGGCCCGCCGCTAACAGCTTGACTGCTTTCATAACATTTATAATCTTTAATCATGTCCCTTATTCCCTATAATCCCAGTACAGTAGCGCTCTGCTAACCTGCTATACCGATCCTCTAGCAGGCAGAGCGGTGCGGCGGCAGCTGCTGTGTAGCGTCCTCACTGGCGTCATCTGCCTGCTCCTTTCACTTTATGGATGAAGCAGGAGGAGCAGGCAGATGACGTCAGTGAGGACGTTACACAGCAGCCTGCCGCACTGCTCTGCCTGCTAGAGGATCGGTATAGCAGGTTAGCAGAGCTACTGTACTGGGATTATAGGAATAAGGGACATGATTAAAGGTTAAAAATGTTATGAAAGCAGTCACGCTGTTAGCGGCGAGCCGCCCGCCATGTTGTCAGGCTCGCCCTCCTCCTTCCATGCTGATACATCGCATGCTGTGCGATGTATCAGCTTTAACTATAGGAAAATGGTAGCATTCGCCATATAAGACGCACTGCCATTTTTCCCCCACTTTTGGGGGGAAAAAGTGCGTCTTATATGGCGAAAAATACGGTAACTTAAGACGATGTGGCCACTGAGGCCTGTGATTGGCTGCAGTGGTCACGTGACCAAGTCGTTTCTGGGTCCTGTGGAGCAGTGGCGGGACCGCAGATAGGTGAGGTAATGTTATGTGTAGAGGCAAAGGTTAGGACCAAATCTGTTTGTGCGCATGAGCCCTAACAGAGTGAGAATCTATGTAGTACTGGAGGCTGCGGCATGTACAGACAAGATGGCCATTTTTACGGAATCCCTGCCCCATCCCTTTCTATTTTTATTTTCTACTACTGTGCAAAAAAAAAAAGAAAAATATTTTCATCACAGTGGTGGTTTCCATTAAAAGCAGACAGCACAGCGCAGTGCTGGATCCGTGGATTCGCAGAAGGAGCACGCACCACCGACTGACTGATCCTGTGTCGAGTATTTCCTGTTGGGCCGCCCCGTGACATTGGCCATTGGTCACAATGTGTATAAAAATACACTGCGCGTTTTAAGTTTTTTTTTTTTTTTTTTTACAGTGGTTTGCTGTATATAAAAGCCACACTTTTTTATACAGGTTCCTATACCATAAAAATCGATACGCCGCCCCCATAACACCCCGACGCAAGCTGTAAGAGCAAAGTTCTGGCCTTTGTTGGGTACATTGGGCCTGTGGATACGTTGACCGTGTTCACGTCATGCCTTGACTTACAGGGGGACCCATTGGGTTCCGTCATGTCTATTTTTTATGCCTATAGCGCTATTTTTACAGCCCCGTTCCATGGAATCTGCAGTGGATCCTCAAATACTGGGGTGAACAGAGTCTAACTAGAAAGAAGGACGCAGTGGACACAATCCATCAGATTAAGGCCACATGCACACGGCCGTATATGTTTTGCGGATCCATTGTAACAATGCCTAAAACGGACAAGAATAGGACATGTTCTATTTTTTTTTTTTGCAGGGCCACGAAACGGACATACTGATGCGGACAGCACACGGGGGAACTGAATGGGTCCGCATCCTATCCGCAAAAAAAAAAAAAACGGAACGGGCACGGAAACAAAATACGTTCGTGTTCATGTAGTCTAAGGGGCTACACAGCGACGTGTTGCGCTACAATAAGTTGCGCAACTAAAAAGGTACAACTACATTGCGACGTGTCGTGCAATGATAGTCAGTGGTGTCGAACTGTGAAATACTGTGACACGAAGATGGATTTCTGTGCGAATGTTGCACGACACGTCGCAATGTAGTTCTACCCTTTTAGTCGCGCGACACATGTCGCCGTGTAGCCCTAGCGTTATTGTCCATAATCCATCGGTTTATCACCCCAGTATTAGGCTAGGGCTACACGATGACAATAAGTCGCACGACACAGGGCAGAACTGCACTATCATTATAAAAATTGTCGCGCGACATTAATGCGACAAAATGTCGTTGTGAAGACCCAGCCTTAGGCTAGGGCTACACTCCTACATTTTGTAGCGCAACTGATTGACTTTAACTATTGACCTACTGCTGCAGTCCAAAGGAATGTATTCAGTTCAATGCAATCCTGTTGACTGCAGCTGTAGTTCGATAGTTAAAATAAATCAGTCGCGCTACAAAATGTCGCAGTGTAGCCCAGGCCTTACTGATGAGCAGGCATTTTCTTGACTAAACTGTAATAAAATCGTACCTCCCAACTTTTGAAAATCGCAAAGAGTGACAATATGTGCGGCACAAATTCCGGCAGGTTTTCTCATACTAAGCCACGCCTCTAACTCCGCCCAAAGCATAATTACTGACTCCGTCACAGGCCGGGGGTCGGTTCCTTTATTTTTTTATATCATGTGGAGCCCCTGGGCCAATTTTTTTCTTGCACTTCAATATCCATTTAAGGGTACTTTTACACTTGCGTTCTGGAACTGCCTGCCGGATACGGAAAATCCGTATGCAAACGGATAGCATTTGTTTACAACTAACAAATGCATTGCAATACCGGATGCGTCTCTCCGGTGTCATCTGGAAAATTAATCTTTTCACAGATTTAAAGGTCTGTGCATGTGCAGAGCGGAAACCCGATCCGTTTTCCGGAACACTTGGTACAGGATCCGGCATTAATACATTTTAATGGAAATTAATGCCGGATCCGGCATTCTGGCAAGTGTTCCGGAATTTTGGCTGGATTTCTCTCCATTCAGAATGCATTAGGATAAAATTAAAGTGTTTTTTTCCGGTATTGAGCCCCTGTGACGGAACTCAATACCGGAAAGCTTTAACCCTAGTGTGAAAGTAGCCTAAAATATTAGCACATAACTCATCAGAATTTAGATATTTTAAGGTCCAAATTGAACCAAATAATGAAGTTATGGTCTAATATACACAGTTTAGTAAGGAGAAATATAGTAAATGTATGCATTAATTTCCCAGGTCAACAAGAGGGACACGGGAGGCATGCTAAAATGAATAGGGTCCACTTGAGGGGTGGGAATGGAGCCAGGGGGCAGTCAGCAGCAGTGTCTAGGCCTCCCATAGCGATGGATGGTGTCTTACTTTCCAAACCTTAGGACCTGCTGCCCTCTAGTGGACGATGGCGGTGATGCAGGACTGACGGGAGGCGGAAAGGGAAGTTCTGTGCTAGGAGCACTGGTCGGAAACCCACGTAGTGCGGCTGTGTGTGCAGCCAGAGATGTCAGAGGCTGCGCTGGAGGAGATCTCTGTGCTGTCAGCCATATACTGTGATCCGGGGGAATGTGAAGTCCTCTCATGTTCAGGTGATGGCACTGCAAAGTCATGGATATCTGCTTATCACTGTGTGGATGGGGCTGGGTAAAGAATTATGGAATAGTAGCCATTATACAATTATATTCATAGATTCAGGGGTCATGTGTGTACAGTATATATATATATTATTGTGCATTGGTCAAGATTATTGGAAGTTGCACTGGCACACACATACGACCGATCTTACGCTCATTGCACTTTGCATTTAAAGGGGTAGTCCAGAATTTAACCCAGGCAGCCCCCCTGACAAGAGCATTGGAGCAGTTCATGCTCCGATACTCTCCTTTGATCTGCTCTGAATCGCGCAGGGCAAAGGCATTTTGTAGAGTTCCTGTGACAAACCGGGCTCTCCTTCGGGCTGCCAGGCGGAGGCTTCCGCCCAGCAGGGAGCCTGGTGATGTCACCGGCACTGATGGGTGGGCTTTAGTGCTGCCCTAGCCTGTAAAACGACTAGGGCAGCGCTAAAGCCCACCCATCAGACCCAGTGACGGCACCGAACACACTGCCGGGCGGAAGCCTCTGCCTGGCAGTGTGTTATAGTAAATAAAAGAGCCCTTGCCCTGTGCCATCCTGCGCAGGGCAAGGGAGAGCATCAAAGCATAAACTGCTCCGATGCTCAAGTCGGGGGGCTGCCTGGGTGAGATTATGGGTATGTTCAGGTTCATCTCTGAACCTGGACAACCCCTTTAAGCTTATTGACCTATTGATTGGCCTAGGCCCAGAAAACGCTCCTGCTATATACGTCAGATGTACCCGTGAAGCTCGTTTTGTCTCCGTCTGGGTGGCCTATGCTTTCCCATACCAAGGGCCACTGAAAAAGGTACACTAAGGCCCCATGCACACGACCGTTGTTTGTTTCCGCGTCCGTTCCGTTTTTTTTCACGGATAGGATGCTTCCCCATTCATTTCAATGGGTCCGTCAAAAAATGCGGATGGTCAACCGTTTTCGTTCCGCTTCCGTGATCCGTGTTTTCATTCCGTCAAAAAAATAGTGCATGTCCTATTTTTTTCACGGTCGTGGACAAGGATAGGCATTTTTACAATGGATCTGCCATAAAAATCGGATCCGTCATCCGTTTTTTTTGACGGACGCGAAATTTCAAGGAGGAGCGGACGCGGAGGCAGGCAACGGTCGTGTGCATGTAGCCTAAGCGGTATGTTTTTTTAAAAATATGGGACCCTATGGGCAACGTATGCCGCCCATAGGGTCCCATATTAATGCCGGACCCCCACAGATGTGATATTGATGACCTACCCTGAGGATACGCCATCAATATCAAATTCCTGGATAACCCCTTCGAGCTAAAAAGGCAGTGAGCCTATGCAGAAATTAAGACAAATTATGTTTGGCACTGACATGAAGCTTCCCTCTTTCACAAAGAGGTTCTTCAGCATCTACGCCTGCCCAAGATGCTGCAGAACCTTGTATTAGTCATGGATGCTGCTGCTGCAGAACCTGATTTTGTATGAATGGATCAGTGGTTGACCTGAAGCACCCTTTTCCCTTTCAGACATAGGGTTTGCAGTAGTTGATGTGTTTTAGGGCTCATACACACGGCCGTATGAATGAGTCCGCATCCGTTCCGCAATTTTTTGGCTCGTCTGCGGACCCATTCTTTTTAATAGGGCCACAAAAGATACGGACCGTTCCGTGGCCCGGCAAAAAATATAGAGCATGTCCTATTCTTGTCCACAATCGCGGACAAAAATAGGCTTTTTCTATATAGCGCCGGCCATGTGCGTTCCACAAAATGTGGAACGCACACGGCCGGTATCCGTGTTTTGCGATTCCACAATTTGCAGACCCCAAAACACGGTGCTGTACTGTGGGGGGGGGGGGGCCCACTCAGGGCCTACAACTACATGCCATTACGCAGAACTCCTCTGTGACCTCCAGTATTTGAATTTGTAAGTGAATGAGAGCAATGCTGCAGTAACCAGGCGCGGCCACTACACAGTGTAAGGCGCTGTGTAGTTCTTGCGCCCAGCAGCTCCTGGAAACAGCTGATTAGTGGGGGTCGGAGTCGGACCCCTTCAATCTGATATTGATGACCTGTGGTCATCAGTATTAAACTCTCGGAAACCCCCTCCTACTCTTTGTGTAGGCAACTGACTTGGAGCATAGAAAGCCATATGAAGAAATGAGATTTTAATGATTTACATTAAAAAAAAAAAATTGGGTTCTAGATTGGAAATTCCCTTAGAGGAATGGTTAAGAATAAATATCTTTGTTGGGACAGATATCTCAAAAAGTTTATGGGATGACCTACAAAGATGGATAGTTGTCTCAAAAATGGACAGTTTTAGGTAGGTTGACTCATTATTGGCTTCTACTTAACGTACATCCAGGAAAGCCTCCTAACATACATGCTAAGCGTATCCATACAGTACTATTAACCCCATGGGTTGTCAAGAACTTACCTAGCCATGATCAAGTGCACTACTGTTTAAGGAGGGTCGCTATGCCAATCAACTAAGCCCTGGCTGGTCAACCTATCTGTGAAGACTAAACAAAAGCAAAGGCAGGTGCACTCTGCGGCAATACTAAACCCTCACACTGATGTTACAATTGAGAGGTTAGTTCGACATATCCTACTAGGAGGACATGTCTTAAGCTCGGGCACCACGCCAAGGTCTCTCAAGTAGCCCGAGGCCCTACCACTCAACCTACCTGTGCTGTATGGGCAATACCAGGGGCCAGTGGGCGGATTACGGGAGCATAAGGCCTGACTCACAACCAGTTTACCAGTAACCTCCAGCATGTAGCCATGCTTGCAATGGGAGGTGGGAAGTGCCTGTGAGCCCCACCCGAGACTGGCTGATATCCAAGTCACAATTATACAATCTGACTAACCTAATAACACACACAGCTGTACTGTTCATGACTTACATTGAGTAAAGATCCACATTGCAGTCGGGAAAAAGTCAGTGAACCCTTAATAATTTATAGGTTCCTCATTAGCTGCAATCACCTCCACCAAATGTTTTCTGTAGCTGGAACTTCCTGGAAGTCATGTTTTACAAAGTTGAGGAGGAATCTTGGACCATTTTTCCCTGCCAATGTGTTTCAGGTCATTAATATTTCTGGGATGCTTTGTGTGGACTCTCCCATTGAAATGGTTAAGGTCAAGAATCTCAGTAGACCATTTCAAAACGCAAATGTTCTTTTTCAACCATTCTTTAGTTGATTTATATTTGTGCTTTGGGTAAATATCTTGTTGTATCACCCAACATCTCCTCAGCTTGAGGTCATATGTGGCTGCCCTTACATTCTCCTGTGAAATGTTTTCATACACCTTAGAATTAGAGTTGAGAGAACTTCTATTTTTAGTTCGGCGTCCAAAGTTCGGGTTCGAGCTATCGTAGCATCCCGTTATGGATTCCGCTACCGCGGACCATAACGGCATTTGGAATCCATAAGGGGATGCTTCATTGAACCCGGACCTTGGACAACCCTAAGGACCTGGGGTGACGTCACCGTCATGTGATCAGTGCAGGGGGCGTGGCTCAGCACTGGATTGGATAAGAGGTGATCCAGTACATTGAACAGTTGGACACGTGCATTCAAAAGTTTAAAGAAGGTCACATTAAGTTCACCTGTAAAGGTTAGAGTGCATTTAGGTTCATAATGAAATTTCACCCACAAGCCAAATATCTCTAACTTTTTGTGAGTAGTGTATATCCAAAGGAGCTTCACTGTCTACTAGGCCTCGACAGAAGCCCATATTCATGGCCCTACAAACTTTTCTCCTCCTTCCTCTACCCTTCAATATGTTTGTTTGATGTAACAACATTTTTTTTGCAAATGTTCAATAAAAAGGCAATGGAAAGAACAGAAAGTAACATTTCACAGAATGTTCTTGGTCAGGTTTTCATAACCCTTAACTCTCCATTAATATTTCTGTCTGGATGTCCTCAACCAAAGATAAATGGCGCATAGAGCCATTGGAAAATGTAATTTTCCTCTGATTTATTGCTGTCAGGATATTTCATTGTGGCTGATTGGGTTTCCATGTTTTGTAGAGAGCGGAATAACTGTAATGATTCAGACCAACGTGCGGAGGATAGCGGAATCTGAAATCCGGTTACGTCTTGTATTTGACCTGCCGGTTACATATCCATCCTGTCTACCAAATCTCTCTGTCAGCTCCGAAGAACTTACTAGGGCACAGTGTAAAGAACTAAGAGATAAATTACTTGACCAAGCCCGGGAGCATCTCTCAGAACCCATGATACATGACTTGGTCTTGTGGACACAGCAGAATTTTAACAGCATAATTGGGAATTCCATCCAAGATGAAAAACACCTTCTGTCAGCAGTGACTGACGATGGGACGTGGACAACCCTTTTACATTTAGATCACATGAGGGCTAAGAACAAATATGTCAAAACTGTAGAAAAATGGACGTCGGATTTGAAGCTGACTGGGAAACTAATGTTCATGGGCAAAATAATACTGATTCTTTTGCAAGGCGACAGGAGTAATATTAGGGTGAGTAAGGAAGTCAAGACTTTGTGTCTTCTCTTCTATGTTCTTCTTTAAAGGGGTACCCTGAATTTAACAAGGCAGCCCCCCTAATGTTAGCATCGGAGCATTTCATGCTCCGATGCTCTCCCTTGCCCTGCACAGGATTGCGCAGGACAAGGGATTTTTTTATTTGCAATAACCCACTGCTAGGCAGAGGCTTCTGCCTAGCAGTGTGTTTGGTGATGTCACCGGCTCTGATGGGACGGCTTTAGCGCTGCCCTAGCAGTTTTACAGGCTAGGGTAGCGCTAAAGCCCGCCCATCAGTGCCGGTGACATCACCGAGCTCGCTGCTGGGCGGAAGCCTCCGCCTGGCAGCCCTATGGAGAGCCCGGGACGTCACTGGATCTATTAAAAATGCCTTTGCCTGAGAGCATTGGAGCATGAAATGCTCCGATGCTAACATTAGGGGGGCTGCCTGGGTGAAATTCTGGGTACCCCTTTAAAGCTCTGAACCCAGACAACCTCTTTAACAAGTGACATCAAATATTAAAGGATCTAGACTATTGGGGTCATTAATCAAACTGCTGTAAAGTAGAACCGGCTTAGTTGCCTATAGCAACCAATCAGATTCCATATTTCATTTCCCAAAGGAGCTGTCAAAAATGAAAGTTGGAATCTGATTGGTTGCTATGGGCTACCAAGCCAGTAAAATCAGTTTAATAAATGACCCCATGTGTGTTTATCCACATGTATCTCCAGTAACCCGCCCCCCTTATGTCACATTGACTGTACTCATTGTTTGTCACTGAAAGAAGTTATGCCACGTTTGATGTAAAAATAAAAAATCAGACCCTGGCCCTGTTAGATTAACTTCAGGTGGGCAGCTCCTTTCTGCAGCATCTCTCTCCCTGTAAGTGTCACAGAAGGATGGAGCTGAGCACGTGTGACCACCTCAGTAAGGGTACTTTCACACTAGCGTTTTGGATTTCGTTTGTGAGATCCGTTTCATGGGTCTCACAAACGGTCTTTGGACACCAAAACGCAGCTTGCTGTATTTTGGTGTCCGTCTGAAGAGGCGGAGCCTAACTGATCCGTTTTGAATTACACTGTAAGTCAATGGGGACGGATCCGTTTTCAATTACACAATATGGTGCATTTGAAAACGGATCCGTTCCCCATTGACTTTCAATGCAATTCGAAACGGATCCGTTTGGGACTTTGTCATTTTTCTTTAAAACGAATGCAAATGGATCCGTTCTGAACGGATACAAACGTTTGCAATATAGGTGAGGATCCATCTGTGCAAATAAACAGACGGATCCGCACCAACGCAAGTGTGAAAGTAGCCTAGGTGGATGTGCACATTACTAAACAAATTAAAGACCGGGGGGTGGCATTATAATGAGCAGAATCTGACAACTGGAACACTTTTGTCAGGGAAAGTAGACTTTCTGAGTGCATTGTATTTGTGCCTTATGGTTGAAAAGATGCCCATATTCATGAGAGAAAAGTCTCTGAAATGGGCAATTTTGGCCTACCATCATTTTAAAATTTTAATGTAAATGATTGTTCGTGTTGACCAACCATCTGCCAAAAATGTAATCGGCGAGGTTGGAAAAATGTGGCCATTGTCACCCAAAACAACATGTGTAAGGCATAACTTAGGCCAGTTGTTTGCCACTGTGCTCATGCCCCCAGGGAGTCAGACTTCATGAGCAGCCAGTCTAGGCCCTCCTGTTGTTGGCGGGATCACACCATCGGTTAGGTTTGGGCTCAGCGCTGATACAGTGGTCAAAAACTTCCTATTGAACCTTACATTTGGACAGATGTGGCTGTGGAGTCAACTTTTAGCGCCAGTTCACACAGAAACGCACCAAAATCAGCCACAAAAAACACCTCAAAACAGCCTCCCATTCATTTAAATGGGAAGCGGCACTTTTTGTCAGTCAGCGCTGAATCTCCCATTGAAATCAATAGGAAGCCTTAAAAAACCTTATAAGTTCAGGCGTTTTTTGTGTGTGTTTTCTGTGCGTTTTTTGGTGCAGATCTGCTTCAAAAACCTGAAGCTAAAAATTATCTTTTATTGAACCCATTGGTAAAAAATAAAGTTGTCAAAAAACCACATCATAAACACGCCAAGAAACGCACAAAAAAACCTGTGTTTTTTCGTTCTGAAAACCGACACTTGGACTCTGTGTGCATGTTGTCATCTGCTCTGGATATCATCACTTTACCCACTGGCAGGATTTGTCTTACGAGTGTACTGTGAGGAGGGGGGGGTCTCTTTTCTTTTTTTTTTTTTTTCTACCGTGTAACGTGAATAACACTCATCTTGTCTTCTATTTTTGGTTCCTCTTGTAGGAATATCTGGTTCTCCAGAAAACCTGTAAAGTCGATGTTGATTCAAGTGGGAAGAGATGTAAAGAAAGGATGATCAGTGTTTTGTGTGAAATGAAATTACCTCCTGAACATGAAAGGTGCTTCCTTATAATATTAAAGGGAATGTGTCCGCAGAAAATGAACTTTTGTTTAAATCACGTTTTTATGTTTACCATATTTTTAAAGAATTTTTGATGGTATTTTTAATTTTCCATGTTACTATCTATAATTAAACAAAAAGCATAAAATCCTGCAGTTTTCGCACTGGCCACTAAGCCTAATAATAGACGCCACTTCTTTGTCTGTACAGATCACGTTACTGCAGTTATATACCATTCTAGTCCTGCCTGTAATGATATCACCTCTGTGTACAGATAAGACAGGATCCACCATTCACAAGAGGTGATTGTCCGAGCTCATCTATACTTTCCTTGTACAATGACATCTGCACGGGACACAGAGCATGCCCAGAAAACTCTCCCATAGAAGTCAACAGTGTCGGACTGGGGCGCCAAGGGCCCACCAGTAGAAGTGACTCTAGGGGCCCATCCTATAGTTTCAGTTGCAAATATTGACACTTAAGGGGTTTTTCCAATTTGCATCAACATCCTTTATATAGGAAGCTGTAGTGTAATAGCGCACATGACCGCTGCAGCTAATCACTGGCCTTGGGGCTGCACACCACTGAGATCACTGATTAGTTACAGCAGTCAGGTGCGGTACGCAGGCATTTTACCGCGGCAGCCAAAACATTATGACCAAGCTGCAGCCTGGCGGAGAGAACAGAGTACTGGAGCTAGATCAAATGGTGATCAGGATGGTGCGTTTTAAGTTTTTTTTTTTTTTTTTCATTTTTACTTTAACAGCATCCCTGTAGTTTAGCCTCAAAAATTTGAACTTATGCACCCCCTTCAAGCTCAGTACTTAGATACCTTAACAATACCAAGCTCTGTACTTAGATACCTTAACAATACCAAGCTCTGTACTTAGATAAGGTAACAGAACCAAGCTCTGTGCATAGATACAGCAACAGAACTCTGTTACACACACACTTCTTCACATGCCGGCACTCTTTTACACGCACACTTCTTCACATGCCGGCACTCTTTTACACGCACACTTCTACACATGCAGGCACCCTTTCATACACACACTGTCATACATGCAGGCACTCTTCCATATACACACACTGTCATACATGCAGGCACTCTTCCATATACACACACTGTCATACATGCAGGCACTCTTCCATATACACACACTGTCATACATGCAGGCACTCTTCCATATACACACACTGTCATACATGCAGGCACTCTTCCATATACACACACTGTCATACATGCAGGCACTCTTACATATACACACACTGTCATACATGCAGGCACTCTTACATATACACACACTGTCATACATGCAGGCACTCTTGCATACACACACTGTCATACATGCAGGCACTCTTACATATACACACACTGTCATACATGCAGGCACCATTTCATACACACACTGTCATACATGCAGGCACTCTTACATATACACACACTGTCATACATGCAGGCACTCTTACATATACACACACTGTCATACATGCAGGCACTCTTACATATACACAGTCATACATGCAGGCACTCTTTTAAACCAATGACAATACATGTAGATTCCTTCCACACCTCATGGCCCTCTGTGTTGCTAGTTGTGTCCCCAGGTTCTGAGCCAGGCTCCTTCCCCTTGCAGCAGCAGGGCTAGGCTCCAGACTGATCACACAGGCAGCAGTCCTTCTAGCAGAGCTGCCTCATTGGAGGAGATCCTGTCAGTGCTATTGACCGACAGGTTTTAGTCCAATCAGCACTCCTGGTCAGAGTAAGGCTGTTTCCACATGCTCTAATTTACATGAAATCGCTGCAAAATGCTGTGTTTTTTGCAGCGTTTTTATGAAAATGAGATCATGTGGAAACAGCCTTACTAACCAAGAGTGCTGATTACACAAAAACTTGTCAGTTCCCATGAATCAGCGCTGGTATGGAGCCCTCCTTCTCATTTAGGATGAATCGCAGGCAGCATGCATCCTACTGTGTACAGGGGGCGGAGCTTATCACAGTCACCTGGCTCCCCGGTGGGCCAGTCCGAGCCTGGAAGTCAATAAGGTCCCCTCCTGCCCATTGTGTCTATGGCCCATGGGGCTGCCGTAGAGCAATTTTTTTTTAATGCTGTGTAAATGCTGTTAAGAACAGCTCAGGTAAGATGGCCGCCTCCATAATCGTGTTCTGGAAATGGAATAAATAAATCTATAATCAGAAAATAAAATGAGATTAGACCTCATGCACACGAACGTGTGCCCGGCGTGCCCGTGCTGCGGCCCCCAATGCACGGACACCGACTGTGTGCTCGCCGTCTGCAGACGCGGACCCATTTACTTGAAGTGGTGCATGTATCTGCACTGATACATGCACTATTCTTTTGCTGTGCGGAAGCACGAACAGAAAGCCCTCGGAAGCACTCCGTAGGGCTTCCGATCCATGGCAACGTTCCACACCATATCTCTCGGATTGCGGACCCATTCTAGTGTTGGCAGGCCGCAATACGGGCACAGACCTGGGATGGTCATGTGCATGAGGCCTTAGAAACTGGCAGATAAAATATTTGGTGACACATTTCTTTTAGTACTGTGGGGCCGATTTATCAATGGTTTTATGCCACAAAAATGGTATAAAAAGTTTGTAATGATGGTGCATATCATTGTTATAGTATAATTTGAAACTTTTTACAACTTTGTAAAAGTGGTACGAAATGTGGGCAAGGCTTAACCGAGCAGGCATGGGTTCCTGCAGCCCGGCAGATTTCCTATAATTGATGCCAGAAACTATTGGAAAGTATAGCTGGACCCTATCTCATAGATGAGATATAGCCACCCGCTCATAGATGGTGTGGATTTCAGTTTCTGATGCAGGGACAGCCAGAAGATGCCCCCAAATTTATTAACAGCATTTGCCTCTTAGGCTGCATTCACACGGGCAAGTTTTTCGCGCGGGTGCAATGCGTGATGTGAACGCATTGCACCCGCACTGAATCCGGACCCATTTATTTCTATGGGGCTGTGTACATGAGCGTTGTTTTGATAATTGCGGCATGTTCTATATTCTGCGTTTTTCATGCAGCTCTGGCCCCATAGAAGTGAATGGGGCTGCGTAAAAAACACATTGCATCCGCAAGCAGGTACGGATGCGATGCGATTTTCACTGATAGTTGCTAGGAGATGTTGTTTGTAAACCTTCAGTTTTTTATCACGCGTGTGAAAAACGCATCAAAACGCATTGCACCTGCGCGGAAAAAACTGAACGCAATCGCAGGCAAAACTGAATGGCTTTGCCTGTAAAATCGCACAGTTTGCACTGAACGCAGCCTTAGGAAATTTGTTGCATCTTACTGTAGTCGAAATTTTACTAAGACTTGTGTATGAGACGCGAAGGGGAAGATTTATCATAGTCGGAGGATATGCCGAATTTATGATGATTCACAAGCCTCATCATAAGGTGCATCCTCTGGCAGACCATGCATGTAAACTAAAATCTACAGTGACTGAGTCTTCTTTGCGCCAGAGAACTGGTGTAAAAGAAAATAAATTCGCTTTCCCTTTTTGGTAAAATGGTGAGAGCAGCATAGAAAAGCCATTTGTGACAATATTAGTTTACCCTAGGCCACGTTCATCGGTCAAGTGGCCTAGACGCAGCTCAGCCCTATTGTAGTGAATGAGGCTGAGATGTGGTACCAAGCACAGCCTCTATACAATGTATGGCGCTGTGCTTGGTGAGCTGAGAGAAGGCGGCGCTACCGCGATCGCCAGGGCCATCTCAAACAGCTGATTGGTTGGGGGTCCCTGGTGTTGGTCACCCTCCAGCCAGATATCAATGACCTATCCAGAAGATGGGTCATCGATATAATAGTCTCGGAAAAAACGTTAAAGTTGACAACTAGGCTGGAGTGAATCGAGCTTCGGATTATAGATCCGAAGTCGATTCGTTAAAAATCTTAGTTCGTAATGCTTCTTAGAAGTCCAAAACATTTGAAGTTTGTCTCTTTCTTGTGTTGCAGATATCCAACATTTAAAGTAGAGGAATATTCCTCAACTAGTGAATTAGAGAAGGAGTTTGAATCGTCCGGACTTTCCGAGATGTTCACAGAATATGTGGCGGGTCTGTTTTGATGCCTCTTGCAGAAGAGAATGAATTCATTTCTATTTAAGAAGCGCAAAAGAAAGTGGGAGGAAACATCTGTGTGACAAATGCTCAATAGTTTTTTTACCCAATTTAGCAAGGCGTGCCTGTATTTAATTTGCTTTTAGCTAGTTAAAAAAGAACAAAATGAGCTAAAAATTAAATAAAAAAGAAATACTGTTTACTTAGTGTTTAGCGAAGTTCTTGAAAATTCGATTTGGCTGCTATACCGAATTTTACAAAAAAAGCATTTCTTTGTAAGTAGTGGGTGCAATGACGGAACGGTGATTGCGCCTCACCACGTCATTGTATTTTTTAGATACCGCGTTCAGCGCTGATCACGGCATCCCACGTTAATATTAGGGTCTATAATAAAAAAATAACATCATTCTCGCCTCCATTTGATCGTGAAGAGGCCGCCGCTGCCATCTAGATTGAAGATCCAGCGCGAAATCGCGATTGATGACGTCATCACGACGGCTGGCGTAGTGATGTCATACGTCACCGACATCATATACAAGATTTTGCACAGGATCTTTAATTAAGATAGTGGAGGCAGGCTCTTTGCGCTCAAATGGATGAGGTGAGTATGATTTTTTTTTTTTTACCCGTTTCAGGGAAAATCGATTCATTTCCACGAAGCACGAGGAATTTCCCTGAAATTCGGATCGAAGTCCACTTCGGACACTTCGATTCGCTCAACACTACTACTCGCCAAAATAACCAGTGCATCCGTCCTTATAAAACAACTTACGTCATCTTCACCAGCCCTTCTGTGGTATCGAACGACATTCATCGCTGAGGCCCTTGATTGGCTGCAGTGGTATATAGGAAATCGCTGCTGCAGCCATAGCAGTATGTCACTGGCTGCAGCCCGAGGAAGAGGAAGGATCAGCGATGCTGGATCAGAGGGGCTGGTGAAGAGGAGGTAGGTTATTATACATCCTGCATGCAGCACTTTTTATTCCTGCATCCAACCAAACCCATGATGCACTTCTCCTTTGCCACAGCTCCAGCACCCCCCCTAACAACACCCACCTAGTTCATAGCTCCTCCCACCCAGCTACTTACATAGACACTTCCCTATCACTGCACCTAATCACACCCAGCTAGTTTATAGCTCCTCCCACCCAGCTAGTTACATAGGCACTGCCCTATCACTGCCCCGCCCATGGACAGAACATCACAGGAAATAAGAAAGAGCTGCATGGACATGGTCATGTGACCACAGCCCAGAATGGAGATAGGAGCAATAAAGGTAAAAGTAAATACATTACAAAATTACAGCGACCTTCATAAATCATTATTTTAAAGGATGTGGAATGCAAACCGGAAAATCCCTTTAAGGTTGTGTTCACACATCAATCCATTGCAGATTTTTACGCTACAAAGGAATGCGATTTGTTAAAACATAAATAATGATTATTTTAAATGATATTGATACAAACCGGAAACCCCTTTAATATCGAGACTTTTAAGTGCTCGGCCCAGGAAGAAGAGTTTAGCTTTGGATTTTTGAGTGAAGATACAGCGCACAGGCCGCAAATAAAATATAGCAATAACCTTTGGAACTGCTTACATTTGCATAAACTAAAATTCTTTGGTTAAGTGCACATGACAGCGTAGACTTTGTTGTCTGCTCCGCTCATGTTCTCCGGACGGCTCATAGATTCTTAGATGTGTCACCTTTGATTAAAATCGCATTTAGTTTTGAGAAGTGTTTTATTTCAGAAATTTACATGCCATCTGCAGCGGCGGCCCGTCTTATCTCACAGATTAGTTTGATGCATAGTATTGTTTAATACGTTACTGAAGATGGCTGTATTCATTAATGGACTTGGATATGAGTACCGATCCATTGCATATAGAATATGGCATGGAAATAGTTTTACAATAGTTTTTGTAATGACTGAAGACCATGGTATATATGACATACTATGGAATATTTGAACCATTCAGTTTTTTTCATTAGTGGCTTTTTCTTTACTTTTTATTTCTCAGAAGCTAAAAATTGAATTACTCAGATTTGCAAGTTTGAGATTATAGAGGATTAGAAGAACATGTAACCTTTCTTACAAAAACACTAGTAAGCAGGTTGCATGTGGTATTGCAGCTTAACGCCATTCACTTCAATGGAAGCCGAACTGTTATACTAGGTAAGAGACAAGTGTGGCGCTGTTTTTGGATGAAACCACCCCCGCTGGCAGGTCTTCTACTTCTGGCCTTCAAATCCAAGGCTGTGAACATTATTTGCATTTCTGAACTCACAATGGGCCAATGTTCTATTGGTGCTTAAAGGGGTTCGTCAGGACTTACTCATTGATCGCCTATTCTTATGATAGGTCATCGATATCAGATCAGCAGGGGTCTGACCCCACCCCCCTGTTGAGCAGCTGTTTTCTGAATTGCTTGGCATGAGAAGCAGGCATTGTGAATACATAGCTCAATCTACTTTAAAGTGGCTGGACCTGGTTACTGCAGCTCTGGTCCAACCCACTTGATTGGGAGCAGTGCTGAGGCTGGGATTGGAGTCAACTCCGGTCGTAAATGTTTAACTGCTCAGATCACGCTGTTGATAGCAACCATGGCATGTGATTGTTTAGACAGAGGGGAGGCCTCTGTCCTTTGATCGCCTAACGTTGTTATGGCACGTGTGGGACCTTTTGAAGAACCCAAGGCCTACCATGTTACCAAACCTATTACACCCTGCCTCTGCTAGAGTGTAATAGAATGCTGCTAATAATTACTTTTCACACCAATAAAAATGTATGGCTGTGCATAGTACTTATGGTCGAACAATTGCAGGCTCAAGTCTGACTAAATAATAAAATTAAAATAATACATGTGATTGAACGATTGCATGTTCAACTCTGACAATAAAATAAACCAGTTTAATAAAATTGTGAAAAATATAAAAAGCTATTTTTTCATTTACAGAAATAAATTAATATAGTTGGTATCACTGTGTATCTGTAAATATTCAGTCTACTAAAATGTCATGGCATTTATGCCCCAGGGTAACCACCATAAAAAATCCAATGTTAGAAATGCTATTTTTGGTCAACTCGCCTCCTCAAAGATGGAATAAAAGATGATCAAAAGTTGCATGGTCCCCAAAGTGAAACAAATAAAATCTACAACTATCGTGTGACAAATGAGTCATCGCATACATTTTGTTAAGAAGTTCTTTAATTCATTTTCAATCGTATATAAATTCGGTTTCGCTGTAATCCTACTGATCTGCAGAATAAGGCAGACATGTCACTTTTACTGCATAGTGAACACTATAGACAACAAAACCCTAACAAAAATAGCAGAATTGTGTGTGGGGCTTTGTCAACCAATAAATGTTTTTTTTTTACAGTTTCACAATGCATTTTATGGAACATTAAATGGTACTAATAAAAAGGACAACTCCCAGTAAAAAAATAAGCCCTCATATGGTGGCTATGTCAACAGAAGTCAAGTGTCATGAAAGGGTAGAGAACACTACAACCCTCTGCTCCACCCGCACCACTGTCCCTACCTACCTGCACGATCCATCCTAAGTGACGGTGCACAACTGGACGACATTCCCTTCTTAGCTAAGTACAGGGGCCTAAACAAAAATGGGAAAAGAGTAATCAGACAGAAAGAGGAGAAAACCAGACAGGCAAATCCAGAGCTGGATCAGATTTTTTTCTAAAAATCACATCCCCACCTATCACTTGGTTGAACTTGACGGACTTATGTCTTTTTTTTAACCGTATTTGCTACGTAGCTATGTAAGAATCTAAAATCAGATACAAATACAAAGCAAAGTGAAACCAGGAGAAACCGTCAAAGTCAGCAGGCAAAGACAAGGTCACAAACTAGCAGAGTCAAATACCAGGGTCCAAAATCAAACAAGGTCAAGGAAACTGCACAGATAAATACCAGGAGGTCATGTAAGAGTCAATGTCAGAGAAACGGGCAAAAGGTCAGTGATCCAGAGTAACAAACACACAACTAACTAGTGATGCAGAATAGAAATCACAGGCAGCTGTGGCTAGCAGCTGCCTGCTTAAATAGCCCACCTTCAGGAGGCATGTGATGCCAGCACAGAGCCTGATTGGTCTGCCGTCCTGTTTCCCCTATAGGACGAGCAGCCACACTGTTAGACTTGCTGCCGAAGTGTAGACAGGTAAGTGCATGATATCGAGGAGGAAAAATCTAAAATGTAATTTTGAAAATTAGCTTGGTCCGGAAGGGTTTAAGGGTGAATCAACGAGAATTATTTACATTTTTGTATAGCAAAAGTTTTCACTAATGAGCAACCTGTATCTACTACTAATCACTAAAACCAGGGGGCTCTGGTACTTTTAGACTAAGACTCCATTCACAAGTCTGCAGAACTGGACTTCACCTTCTGCAGCCTCCTTCCCATGTCTTAACTGTGGCTGTTGCTACTTGTGGGGAGAGAAACCAAATGCTGAGGGTCAAGGAAGGAGGAGATGATTCATTAATGGAGTGCATGGCAGTCAACCGAAAGAGCAACACTGAACTTATATGAATTCAACCTGAAATATAACCAGAACAATAGAACAGCACAATACCAACACACAGAATTCTGTGAAACTACTTATCCCAGAATATACAGACAGCAAACTAGACTTTGTGGAACTCCAGATTGAAGAATACAAAAACAATATCCTAGAACAGAATCTGGGAGGAAATACACATGGCAAACACTATACCTGAAATCTAGAGTGAAGTGAGGCCTGGATTTAAATAGACTCTACAATTGGCACTCCACCCTAATCAAACAGGCAATAGTAGGTGACAACCAAACATTATACCTGAAATCTGGAGTGAAGTGAGGCTTGGATTTAAATAGACTCTACAATTGGCACTCCACCGTAATCAACCAGGCAATACTATATGATAACTAAACCCGAATTCAAAATCAAGGCAGCTGCCTAGCAACTGCCAAAGCAAAGGTAACTTGAAGGAACAGGCATACCCCTGTAACACCTATATCCTTGGATCAAACTAATTGTATGCAATAAAGTGTTTGGGATCATTCCATATATTTAACATGATTTTACATTTTAAAATGATGGTTAATTGTAACCCTTATATGTTGTTGACTAAATCCCATAAGGGATGGACAAAAAAAAAAAACTTTGGAATTGTTTTACAACATGTGGGTTCAGGGTTTGGCATATTATACCTATCATCATTATAACTCAAATACCGGGCTTTCAACTCTCGAAGCAGCTGATGCCGTCCAATCTGGCTCTTTATGTACCTCCTAATTAACAGGAGGTTGCCTGCTCTCTGTAGGATACAATTCATGACAGCTTGGTGGGTCCTGGTTGGCAGGAACGTAATGTAATTCTATCTTTATAGGGGAGATGTTCTATCAAGTCTACGCTGAGGTAATTGTCAAGCAGACAGGCCAGTGAGTTTTCTTTAATCAATTTGCGAGTGTCTGATATAATACCCACTTTAATCTTTCATATTTCTGAACGGGTCTCCACCTACATTGTTTTGTAACTGGATAACTGTCAGTTTATGTAAGAAAAGCCATATCTACAATTTTTTTCTCAAATGGAATAAGTTCTGTGCGGGTGACAGCTACAACTCCAGGACTGACTATAGATTTTCTGCTTAATCTGGCATACTTTAATAACCTTATACTCTGGCAGGTGATGTGAGTACAGCTTGTCGGCTGTTGAAAAAGAACATAAAAGTGAATGTCCTTCTTTTATGCTATCAAAAGATAGTGTTTTAACCTTCCAGTCAATCTTCCGCGGATGACGGGAATGAAAAAGCAAACTTGTGTCATGGTGGAGAACAAATATCCTATTATTTTATTAAAGTGCACACTGGAATACACAGGGATACAGTGAAGAGATAACGTCATGGGATCTGAGTGTTCTTACGTGTCCTGGTCATATACACTGCATGCGTGTCATCATGACACAATGATCACAGCAGACTAAAAAGTGTGTGCCGCCACATAGCCTGCCATTGTCAGTACTGATTGGACAGTGTCAAACTGTATGTACAACATGTACAACCACCCCCCCCATTGACAGCCCCACTGATCACCAGAACAAGGGTCACGAGGTGATGAGATAAATGGAGACGTTTAGGACCACACAATCATTCTTTAGGGAGAGTTCACACATTTTTACCCATATTTGTTTCAGAATTGCATTTGCGGAATTCACATTGAAATCCTGCAATAAAATAGTACTGTGTTAGCAGATGGTGGTTTAAAAAATCGTATTCAATTGCCGCGTAAAAAAATCTGCGATGGATCGACCCTTAAAGGGGTTTTCCGGTTTGCATCAACATCCTTTAAAATAATCATTTATGAAGGTAGCTGTAGTTTTGTAATGTATGTATATGGCTCCTATCTTATGTGGGCTGTGGTCACATGACCATGTCCATGCAGCTTCTTCTTATTTCCTGTGATGAGATGTCCATGGGCAGGGCAGTGATAGGGAAGTGTCTATGTGACTAGCTGGGTGGGAGGAGCTATAAACTAGCTGGGCGTTTGTAGAGGCGGTGCTGGAGGTGTGGCAGAGAATGGTCATCATTGGCAGGGCCGGTTTTAGACAAAATGTGGCCCTGGGCAAAATCAACAGTGGGGCCCGAAATCTTGTAATAATATACTAACAACACAGTTACATTCTGTCAATTCTGGCGCTTCCTCGCATATTTACACCCCATAAAGCTCCTCACAGAGATCTGCACCCTCATTGCCCCAGACTACGCAAATGCCCCCTCTCCTCATGGCAATGAGTTCCCCTCACTCACGGCATCTGAGAGTGTTAAAAAAACAGAAGCTCGGGCTTCCTCTTTAGGCGAGCTTTCCCCCAGCGGAGACTGGGGAAAGCACCCTGTTCTATAAATAAGCTACAGCCTGTACTAGGCTTCCAGGCTCATGGTTAGTACATCCCAGTTGAGGCCACTAGATGGCAGCACTGAACTGTGATATAGTGATTTCTATACGGAATAATGGAGCAGTTTACATCTGATGATTGTAAGTTTTGGTCCACTTGGGGGACTTAACAAAAAGTAATTAAATAAAAAAAAGTTTTGAAAATACAAAAAAAACCTTAAAAATTTAAATCACCCATATTCCCCAAAATAAAAAGAAACAAACAAAAAATAGCATTATGGGCATGGTCGCATGCGAAAACACCCATACTATTAAAATATTTAAAAAAGTAGCCCATATGGTGAATGGCGTAGCAGAAAAAAATAAAAAAAGGCTGATTCATGTTTTTTTCACCACTTTATCTCCCAAGAAAATTGAATAAAGAGTGATCAAGTCATACACACCCCAAAATGGTATTGTCAAAAACAACAGATAGTCCCTCAAAAAATGAGCCCCCACACATCACCATAAACATAACTATAAAAAAATTATAAGGGTCAGAATATCACGATGGAAAAAAAATATTTTTTTTACAAAGTGAGTCCTGATGAGGCTTAGCTTGCTGCAGTGAGCAGGCCTATAGATGCCCTGAGTGGGGGTACTGATAGGGTTACCACCTTTCCCAACAAAAAATACTGGTTACACAGGTTAAAAAGGTGGATGTGGGTTAATAAGGGTGTTATTTGATCAAATTTTACGTTTTGCTCCATTTTTTTCTCAATAAAATCAAAGTTTTCACTGTTGGGGACACCCTGTGTATTTAAGTTTTATTTAGCCTTTATTTTTAAAATATTTCTGTGGGGATTCAAACTCACAACCTTCTACGTTAAAGGCAAGAACCTTAACCACTGAGCAATAGAGCTCAATGTTAAGTTGTTGCTGAAAAACCTCATTGAAGTTTCTCTTGTATTATACAAGAGAAACTTCTATGAGGGTTTTCAGCAATAAGTTAGCATTGAGCTCTATTGCCCAGTGGTTAAAGATAAAGAAGCAGGTAACTGTAGTTAAAAGATCTGTACAGACCAAGAAGTGGCGCCTATTATTAAGCTTAGCGGCCAGTGTGAAAACTGCAGGATTTTATGGTTTTTGTTTAAATATAAATATTGACATGGAAAATTAAAAATAACATCACCATAAGGGTCCATTCACACGTCCGTGTGTGTTTTGCGGATCCGCGGATCCGCAAAACACGGACATCGGCGATGTGCGTTCCGCAATTTGCGGACCGCACGTCGCCGGCACTCTCATAGAAAATGCCTTTTCTTGTCCGCAATTGCGGACAAGAATAGGACATGTTCTATTTTTTTCGGAAACGCAATTGCGGACCCGGAAGTGCGGATCCGCAATTGCGGACCCGGCCAGGACATCGTCTGTCCCCATTGAAATTAATGGGTCCGCAATTCCGTTCCGCAAATGCGGAACAGAATTGCGGACGTGTGAATGGAGCCTAAATTCTTTATAAATATGGTAAACATAAAAATGTGATTTAAACAATAGGTAATTTTCTGATTACATATTCCCTTTAAAGTTGGAGCTCTAGGTAAAAAGCCTAATATGGAAGTGATCAGAATCCATGTGTAAATATTACTTTAAGGCCTCATGCACACAACCGTGTTTTAGCCCACATCCGATCCATATTTTTTGCCAACCCATTCATTTCAATGGCCCATTATCTACCATGTGCCACTGATAATCCTGGAGTTGTTTTTAAAGGGGGTTATCCCACAAATTTAGAACTCTTTTTAAAACTCTTTTACTCACATATCTGGATAACTTTCATTCCTTTTTGTGGGTGGGCAGCAGCTCATCAAGCACCTACATCTCCAGGAAATTGTAATTAGCTCTTATTGACCCCTTCCTTCCCTGCATACAAAATAGTCCCCCACATATGGTCCCAGAACTACATAAAGTATATCCCTCATCAGGGGCAGACAGACAGCAGAGGGCCCCTGTGCAAAGAATGTGAATGCCCACCAAGCCAAATTCTCAACCTAACCCATTCCGTCCTAACTAGGGCTGCACGATATGGGAATTTTGTGCGATTGCGATTAGGGCCCTAAAAATTGCGATAACGATATGCGATGCGATATTCTAAGGGAATTGTGCTAGAGGTCTATCTGCTTGGATTTTCAAGGTAAAAGCACACACAGATGACTGATAATGTGAAATGTAGTTATGCTGAACTCAAGAACTAAAAATGCACAGTGTTTTCAAAATAAAATACATATTTGCATTACTGCAAAAGTACAAAATACAAAACTTGCCATTTTCTTAATAGCGCTGCACAGAACCGATAAATAAAATAGATATAAGAGGGTTTGTTCATTAAAATAACGACTTTCCACCAGCCCCTCCTCCCTCCCCGCACTGTAACTGATGTATCGCCGGCCACGCTGTGCAGCATAGCGGCCAGAGTTACAGTGTCAGTGTCACGTAGAAAGTCAACCATCGCTTTATAAGACGCACTGCCACCCCCCCCCCACTTTGGGGGGGGGGGGAAGTGTGTCTTATAAAGCGAAAAATACGGTAATATAATTGCAGCATTTTTGGGTTGGCAAACTGCGATTGCGATATGGCGATTAACTGCGATTGCCTTCGCGATATATTGTGCAGGCCTAGTCCTAACATACGGTACAATACAAAACATACAGGGTAAGGCAACTTTCACGCCTGCGGAACTACGCACGGCCACCTGATCCAGCAGAGAATGCAATGAATTGGCCGGACACAAACTCAGGCATGCAGCGGTTTGTGTCCCACTGATTCTCTGCATTTTTGCCAGATTGTGGCCGAATCTCTGCTGGACCCCATTATAGTTAATGGGGCTGGCGGGCATTCTGTCTGCATCCAACAGTTCCAGAGAATTCCAGCATGCTGTTCTCTACTGGAAGAGTCTGCCAGAATCACTAACTCAGATGTGAAGGTAGCCTAATACAGGTCCACATACCTCTTACATCCAGTGATGTCTCCTTTGATGTAGATGTTCTCTGTCCTCATCTTCTTCTTTCAGACCATACTGCCATGATGATTTCTTTCAGTCTTCTCTTTCTGCAGAGTTTGACAGACATCTTAGTTTCCTAGTATTCCATCATCCTCCCATCTTGAACACTCCATTCTGCTACCCCCAATATTGTGCCTGCTTTGCTCCCTATACTAGTTACACACAGATAGTTCCCCTTCAATAATTATTGGCACACGGCTGATACCGTGCCAGGGTGCCCCCACAGTAATGGTGCTCCCCAAAGTCCCACCAGTAGAAATAATTATCTACAGACTCATACTAGTATTCATGTTCCTCATAGTCCCTCAACTTTAAAAAGCCGACTATTATGCCCCCGGTAGTAATAATTCTTTTTATAATGTTGTAAGGGATTGCTTTCTCTCAGGGGGTCGCAATCAGAGACGTCTCGTCAGACAACGGATTTACAGTCCAAATGATGCTTTATTTTGGCACCAGCATAAACATAAACAGCATACATAAACACCTGCCCGTCTGGGCTCTAACTAATACAAAGATCTTTTCCTTGGCTCACCCCTAAGCACAGCTTATACACATGGTCTTGGGCTCCAAGCCTTAGGAGGTCCGCTCATCAATCACAAGTCCATACAGGGAAGAGATTCGGCTTTACACAGCCTCGTGGCCCCTCAGCCCTCCTGGCTGAGACCACCCATAGCCACTGTAGGCCTCTGTTTCCAAGTCCTCTCTCCTCCGACTTACACACAGAGGGTTGGTTATATCCCACCTTGATTACAGCAGGCCTCATCTGCGATTACCTCAGCTTAGGGGAAAAACATGCTCTGGAATGGGGGGGGGGACTGGGGGAAGGTCTCACTACCAACCCTACCCTCCCAGTCCAAATAAATATAAGATCGAGCCCCAGAAGATGCCCCCTTAGTGCTCCTCTCTCCCCTTCACCATAGTGCCCCCCATGTGTGCCAGTATATAAATTTGGGCCCCAATAGTGCTCCTCTTCCACCTTCTCCATAGTGCCCCCCCCATGTGTGCAAGTATATAAAATTGGGTCCCCAGTAGATGCCCCTATAGTGCTCTTCCTTCTCCATAGTGCCAGTCATGAGTGCTGGTATATAAGATAGGGCCCCCATAGTGCTCCTTCCCTTCCATAGTGCCCCCATGTCTGCCAGTATATAAGATAAGGCCCCAGAAGATGCATCCATAGTACCCCCCCATGTGTGCAATTATATAAAATAGGGTCCCCAGTAGATGCCCCCATAGTGCTCTTCCTTCTCCATAGTGCCCGTCATGAGTGCTGGTATATAAGATAGGGCCCCCATAGTGCTCCTCCCCTTCCATAGTGCCCCCATGTCTGCCAGTATATAAGATAAGGCCCCAGAAGATGCACCCATAGTGCTCCTCTCCCCCTTTCTCCATAGTGCCCCCAATGTGTGCCAGTATATAATATAGGGTTCCCATAGTGCTCCTCCCCCTCTATAGTGCCCCCATGTGTGCCAGTATGTAAGATAGGGCCCCTCATAGTGCCCCCCATGTGTGCCAGTATATAAATTAGGGCCCCAATAGTACTCCTTCCCCTCCATAGTTCCCCCCATGTGTGTCAGTATTTACAATAGGGCCCATATAGTGCTCCTCTTCCTCCATAGTGCCCCCCATGTGTGCCAGTACATAAGATAGGACCCCCAGTCGATGCCCCCATGAGTTACAGACAGGGCCCCTAGCAAAGCGTAATTAAAAAAGCACATATTCTTACCTCCTTGCCGCTTTCAGCGATGCGATGCAGGCCTCTTCCGGCCTGTGTACGTCTCAGGCGGCGCAATGACGTCGCCGGCCTCTGATATGCTATAGGCACTAGTCCTGCAGCCTATGAGAGGATCGGGGAAGGGACACGTCTCTCCCCTACCCTGCCGCAGCATCCATCTGTATCGCCATCCTAAGGACGGCGATACAGATGAATATAGAGAGATGAGCGCATCCACAATAGAAGCGCTCATCTCGCCCTGCCGCTGGTAAGAAGGGGCCCCCTCTCGCACTGGGCCCCTGTGCAGCCGGCTGCACAGGCATATGTCTGCCCCTGTCCCCCACCATTTCCTTCACTGTCTAAAGAGAGAGTTGTATACTGCATTTCTATGAATTTAGAAGTAGGGATGAATGAATGATAGGTGCTTGAACTGCTTCACCTGCTTTTCTGAGATTACTCCACCATTGAGGGTAGAGGGGAAGCTACTGAGCATGTTAGTCCACCTCGGAATGCAGGAGAAGGTGGACCAGAAGGAAGAACATTAGGGGGAGCTGCTAGAGAGGAAAATGTAATGTATGTAAAAAACGTACAATATTTTTTATGTGTGTATATTTCAATAATACTTCATTTGAAATGTGATAGAAGTAAGGTTGGCCCCTTCAAACACCAGGGCTGGGTGTAACTGCTAACTCCGCCGCACCCTCTATATCTTCACCCCTGCCTGCATTGGTCTACTATTTGGTTAAATCAGATTATTTCACTTTCTCTGTTCTCTGCTGTGTTGGCTGAGATCTGTTTTGTGTTATTAGCTGCTATCTAGAGGGTAAGATTAAAAACAATTAAGATACGCCGCAGCTCAGATGTGCAGCATGAAGGATGTTTTAGGTGGAATTGCCCTTTAAATGTACAATGCCTATTACTATAGGTTCTGCAGATTTTTCTATGAGCAGGGTTTTTGCTTCAGCTTATTTTTTGGCAATGTTAGTATAACATATGGACGTAAATATTTCAGCACCGAGAGCCTCATTTCTATGCACATTTGTACCTATTAGTCTTTAGAATATGAAGCCCTGCTGCTTACCCAGCCAAGAAAAACTGAAATGTCCGCCATTCATTCCAACAGAACGAATAAATTATTCTCTATTATGGGGGAATGTTCCTCCGGCTTTATCTAGCAATAACCTTTGATCAAATAAGGCTGTGCAGGAGCCGTGCCAGTCATTCTTAGTGTTAAATGTTGCAATTGGAAATGTACAAGCTGCAAAGTATGTGAACCCATGCCGACAATCTCTTCTGTCTTAGAAGAGCACCTGCTTGCACCTCTGAGGGTAAAGCCACACGAGATGGATCTTCCACAGGGTAATTTCCACTGACGATTTGGTAGCGGAAATTCTGCTGCAGATTTATTGCTGCATGAATGCTTGCTTCCCGACAATCGCCTGCTAAATTGTTCTATGTAAAGGGACTAGGGACTTGGAACCGAACCCGAGTTCGGGAAATGTTTTTTTACAGTATCAATCAATTTCTGAAGTTATTATGAGACTTTGCGAAGTAATAACTTCGGCTCATTGGAGCCAATACATTCTAATACTGTACGGAGCGCTCGCTCCGTACAGTATTGAAACAAATTTTATGTGAATCGATTTTGGATGTTTTATCCGAAGTCGATTTGCTCATCCCTAAAAGGGATGTTATCTTAGACATTTGTGGCTTATATCAGATAGGCCACCAATGTAAGATAGATGGGGGTTCCCTAAAGGGAGCTGAGAACAGCCGAGCATGGCAGCAATCCTCCCTTCATTTCTATGGGACTGACGAAAATAGACAAACGCTGGCTCGAGTAGCTCTGGTAATCCCATAGAAGTAAATAAAGCAAGGGCCGAGCGAACGTGCACAGCTATTTTCAGAAGTCCCATCAGAGGCCATCACTCCATTCACTTCTATGGGACTGCCAGAACTAGCCGAGCCAGCACTTGACTATTTTCATCAGACTCATAGAAATGAATGGCGGGCGGCTGCACATGCCCAGCTGCTCTCCGTTCACTTCAGAAATACTATTCTGGAGATAGGTGGGGGTCTAAGAGGTGGAATCCACACCTATTTGAAATTGGTGGCCAGTGTTGGACTGGCCTGTCTAGGGCCCACCAGTAAAATTTATTTTGTAGGCCCACTATACGGATGCATCCAAATATTAGCTGCTCACACAGCAGTAGACAACAGCAAGATGCTACAAGATGATTGATTAGGAGGTCCCTGCAATGACTTTGAGAAGGTTAGTCTCTGGGAAAGGAGGACACCAGCTCTCCTGCCTCTGTACCTAGAAGTCATCTCAGCTATTCCCCTGTAGGCCAGTCCAAGCCTGTTGGTGGCATATCCTATTGCCACCAATGTCTAAGATGACACCTCCCCTTTAAGGGCTGGACAACCCCTTTAACAAATGTAGTACACCTGGCATTATTCTCCTCCAAGCCATAACTACTTTTTTGTGAGTGGCATGACATTGCTTAAAGGGGTATTCCCATTTTAATGATCACTGTTAAATCTGTTAATGATTTAACAGTGATCATTTTTCTAAATATAATTAATTAACTAATTCCCACCCCTTAGAAGATAATTAACATATACTTACCTGATTGTTGTCTTCAGTCTCCCCTGGTTACGACCACCGCTCTTTTCCGGAATTGCGGTGGCCGCGCTTGCGCAGACGACTTCTTTTCTCCTGGCCGGGCCGCGCGCGTACTCCCGAAAGCGCACGCCGGCACCGCGCATGCGCTATGATGACTTCTTCCTGGCCAGTATAGTATACTTGCCAGGAAGAAGTCACCAGGGCGCATGCGCGGCGGCGTGCGCGCTCAGTCCAGCGCACAGCCCAGCAGGGAGAAGACTTAAATCAAGGAGGATCCCGCCCCCTGCCGAAACCAGGAAGTGGACGGCGCGCCGGGAGCAGGTAAGTATGAAACACGCAAATGGGAATAACCCTTTAAGGTTTTACTGGTTCATGTTGGCATTATCCCATGAATAATATAGATGTTTACGATGAATGATGCTTAGACATCTTATTTAGGAGTCCATTTTGGCCAAATATGCTGGGGGCGGGGGGCAGAAATGGTGGGAGACCTGGTTAAGTTTATGTGCACATTTTTGGTTGATGTTTGATGTCTACTATTGGTGCACACACATAAGATAGCTTTAGGCTCCCACATAGTTGAGATAAGTAACATAAATGCCCATTTGGCATGCTTTGAAGGTGGAAGGCATACCCTTTTTTCTACACTTTACATGCAGAGGCTCACAAAGAGATGTTTATTGCATGGGATATGTTTAACTTGGGAGTCTATAGGTGACACAACAGTTTGCTGTACAGTTGCATACATTGGGGTCTACATGTAGCACACGTGCTGGGAAACTTTCCGTCCATTTGCTTAAAATATAACTGAAAAACGCAACGTGAACAGAGCCTAAGATGTCGATGGCCTCTTTAAATCCAAAAGCCTTCTACTGCCTGAAGAAAGTCAGACATTTCCCACAATGTTGCTGCTTACTTATAGGGGTTTTCTAGTGGCCTCCGAAAATCCACCTTAATTACACAGAACACTCCTGGGGAGGAAAGTGTGTAATATCCTCACCATTCCAAAGCTGCATTGATCAGCCTCCCAGGAACCAAGTGATGTGATGCCCCTTTTCTGACAATTTAGCATCCTCAGACATCAAGTCCTTTACCAGATTTTCAGCCTAGACTATGGATAGGACATCACTTCTGCCGTCGACAGGGCCGGAACTATTCCTCTCCCTGACGCATACACAAATTAAGTGGTTGTGAAGTTTGTGCATGTGCCATGGAGAGGAACAGATCTGGCCCCGTCCACAAAGGAGGTCGTGTCCATAGCCCAAGCTAAAAACTTGGTAAAGGATGGTATGTCAGTGAAAGCTGGATTTTTAGAAGAGGAGTGTCGCTTGACTGCGTTCCCGGGTGGCTGAACCACGTAACTTCACAATAAGTATATTACAAACTTCCTCCCACAGGTGTGTAGTGTGTAGTTAATGTTGCTTTGTGGGACCCATGAGAAATTGGTAGTGATTAAAATGAATTATTTGCAACAAATTTAGCATAAATGCTGTTTCTACTTTTTGGATGAGAAGAAGACCTCTGGTTGAAGGACTATTAGGCATGTAACACCATACCTTTAGAAGTTGTGCTCTTGTCCACCCCTTGGTGTTTTTAAGATGTGTCAACTGTATGTGTGCTGAATTGAGATGCAACATTGTTTAAACCCTAAAAAGTTTTTTCTCTTCAAGAGAGCTGTGCAAACTTAAATTGTGTTTATAGCATATTACTCTCCAGTGTAATATCACTTTAAAAAATGTTCCAGCCATTATCGGTAATAGCCTTTTCCATAACAGGGAAACTTTAAGACTGTTGAAGCAATTCTAGCTGACTAGAAGAAATTTAAATAAGTGCTTTTTTGTACTCAATGAAAGCACTTAGGGTACAGAAACGAATCTATGACTCTTTGGCTTATTTGATCGTGAATCAAGTTGAAGCATAACTAGAAGTACAAATGCACATAAAATTCACTCAATATTTAGTGAATTACTAAAAATAATTAAATACATATATAACTAACAGCTGAAACGTCCCCGGAGAGAAAACGAAGAAAAAAAAAAAAAGCGTAGTCTTACTTGTCAATTTCTCAATTTTTTTTTTCCAATTTGTGTCTTTCCTTCAGAGATCAGCTCTTAAAGATTTAAGATGGATCTCGACATGGCTTCACTGTGAATTAATGTCTGAATATTTTCTATAAAGATGGTCTTAAATTAAAAAGTTCCCACGGGAGACTTGACTTTTAATTAAGTTAGGGATTTCAATTTTCTATTAATACTTCAGTCTTATTTGTGGTTTAATACACCTTCAGATTTGTAAAATTGATATATCATCAAATAAAGCCCGCGTTGATTTTAGTGCTCTGAGTTTTTTTCCTGTGAAATATTACCTTTATGTATTTCCAAGCAATCTCTGCAAACCTGAACATATGTAAAACCAAATATCTGAAGTGTGTTATTAAAAGGAAATTTATTCGAAATCTGCTGCTTTTTAGAGGCTCCTACTTGAATTTATTGTCAAACTTTACACAGAGAATCAAGAGCGGCTCAGGCATTTTTGGAAGTCTTATTTCTGAATGAACACATACTGTATCTACTGATTTGCCATATGATCCTGTACTATATTCTATGTGGACAATAATAAATAGTCCTCGCTATTGGTGTAACAGTTATTATTAAAGGGGTTGTCTCATCACAGCTAAGTCTAAAATATGAGAGCCATTTTGGCAATCAGCTAATCATGTGGCGCCAGTTAACAATAGCCCTGTCAAAAAGCTGACTTTGCTACTGCCCTTTTCTCTAATCAGAATTCTACAAGTTCCCATTCCAATCAACAACCGTCCATGCATGGACAGCCGGAGTCTGCCAGAGTGTTACAACAGTGGGTGTGGAACAGATTTGACTTTGTGCTACTCCTAAAGGCATTATCCTGGAAGGCCCCTGGTATTCACCCTTTAACCCATGTACAAGGATCTGGACTTTGCTGCAGGAAAACCACCAGGCTGCTACCTCCTGGAGCAGTCTGTGTGATTGACATCTGATCCATGGAGGTCAGAGACACTGATGCAGAGCACCGAGGAGTCAGACAAAATCATTGTAAGGAACAGGCTGAGGACAGGGCAGGCACTGTATGTGCTATACTGCAAATAGCCCAAAGTCAGGGCAAGCAGCATAGGGTCAATACAGTGGTCAGACACAGGTCAGGTCAGGCAGTGGAGAATCAGAAACCAGTAAACTGGCAGAGAGTCAGTACACAGCAGATACCTTTGCAGGATACTAGCATGGTATGAAAGCTATTGCTCAAGCACCTTCCCACAGGGAAAGGTGCCTGAAGCACCCCAGGTTTGCCAACCATTGGCTGGCGAAGATTATGGTGTGCATGCTGGCCCTTTAAGAGTTGGAGGGAGTGTCCATGCCGTATGAATAGAGGAGTAGGAAAGGTCTTACCAGCAAGCAGGCCACATCCTATGTAGAAGGAAAGAGCAGACCCAGTGGTTGGACCCACCACGAAGAAGATAGTGGAAGGCGCATGTGGGCTGCTAGGCAGGATAGGCAGGACAGTGGTGGCCACAAGCTGCAAACAGATCAAGAGCTCTACAAGCTACTGTGACTTTGTATGCCTCCAATTTCATACAGAGGATTCATATGGCTGAAGAAGACCTCTGTAATATGGAGCCAAAGTGAGGCACCATACAGTGTTATATATGGGGGTAGGATGTCTCCCTATTATAGAGCTGCGGGTACTCCTTTGCATGAGCTTATTGTACTGTATATAATCTATTCTATGTACTGATTTCAGAGTGGTCCAGATCCAGTTAGTAGTAGGGGGGTCCATGGGAGAGTATGACTTTGTTTCCCTGATACAAATGTTGAAAGAAAGGGAGTTGTCCTATCCTACGTGAAAGAGCCATTCACCCTAGGAGATGTTAGAATTTGACGCTCTCCTTAAAGGGGACTGTAAACCAGTTATTTATTTATTTTTTGAAAAAAAAAAGGTGTCAGAATAGAATGAAAAAAAAAAGATGATAAACTACCCCCCCCCCCCAAATTCCAGTGTCCCCACTTCTGTACTTCTTGGTTACACTCAACACACACAGGAAATGACCGCTCAGCCAATCACTGTCCACAGTGGTGATCCACCTCAGGTAGTGATTGGCTGTGTTGAGAAGGAAAAGGAGGTAGAAACAAGCGGGTGCCGGGAACTAGAGCGATGGCGGACTGGTAAGTATCACATATTTCATTTTCATGCCATTCTGATCCTGATTTTTATTTACTGGCTCTCAAACCCTTTAAACGTTTTTTCTAAGATGACAAACGTTTTGATTGTAATCACTCACTTGTTAATTGTGGATATTTGTGGATATTTTATACTTACCAACTTTGTCGGTATGTGATGTGTTACCTCGTCACTTATCAGTCTGTACTTACCGATTCTGTGTGAGACTCACAGTGGTAACACATATGTACTTTGACTCTGTTAAGTTGTTTTCTTACAAACAACAAATGGAAATTTCCTTTAATTTTCCAGCTATTGTTTTTGTTAACATAAACAAGCCATCAGACAACACATAAAGTTAATTATTATATGCATCATATTTTGTAGACTTCCCTCAAAAATACCCTATTTCTTCTCAGTATGTTTTAAAGGCGTCGTCTCAGTCACTTTAGCCATTGGTGGCATATTGCTGTGAAATGCCACCAATGTCAGATGGAACAGAGTCCCTATAGAGAAAGAGAGTGCACCGTACATGCATGGATGCCCTCCATTCATTTCTTTGGAAGTTCTGAAAAAAGCTGAGTGTGCTCGCTCGGCTATTTTGGGAACTCCCACAGAGTATGATGCACATGCGTGGTGCACTTTTGTTCACTTTGGGGATCTTATTCTAAAAGCTGAACTCTGTCATATATAGTCCCGACAGACTCCTAGAAAAGACAATTAGAGTCCTAATTACCCTCCCACACAGGGTGATTGACATCCTTCTGTGTACGCATACTAATGCAGTGAAAGGTGTCTCTCATCTTGTATGGGTAGGGTAATCTGGATTCTCACACTATCTCTCCTAGGAGTCCTGAGCTGGCCATACACATTGGAGTATGCCAGATCACCATCTAATGTGTACGGAGGCCTACCGACCCCCTTGACTGCAGATGTCAGGGGTGGTTGGGTTTCCACTGCCTGATCCTTTTGTTCTTGGAGAGATAAGCTCATGCCAGAGGTGTCTGACAGTGGGATCCTTGCCCTGTTCCTACTGAGAACACATGCTTGCTTTGGGGGAGGTGAATGGGAGTTTTGTCTTATGTGTTTGGCCAGCCTAAGAAATTACATTTTACTGGGAAATCCTGCTCCAAATAATATAAACCTAAGGTATATATCATGGAGTTCAGCTTCTCTCCGACGATCAGCTTTCAGATAGGGCAGAACAAATCCCCTGGCTGGGTTGCTTTAACTGTCTCCAGTTGACTAAGGTCTCAGTAATTGACATGTGTTGAAGCCTAAATGTGAGGCGTGTGTGTTGTCGGTTGTTATTGAAGATATGAATGTAACAGTGAATAACCCATGGCCACCTACGCAGGGAAAATCACTCTGTGTATACCTTTGGCCTAGTACAGCTCATAATGGGCTTTCATTGCCAGTCAGTAATCTTTCCTATCCTCTCACTCCACTTTCTTATGATCAACAATCAACATGGACAAAATGAAATTCATCATCGTTCCCCGTCTCATTGAACTCGCTACTTGATTTATCAATCTAACTTAATTGGTCCAGACTTTCCCTGGTCTCACATGTCTGTTGCCTTGGGATAACCTTCAAATCCACCCTATCCTTCAGACCAGACATCTAAATCCTTACAACCTTATTTGATTTTACTCTTTTCTCGACATTGAGAAACCTAAATGCTCATCCATACCCTCAGATCTCTCCTAGGCAGCTGCAAAATTCTCCACTTTGCCTCCCCTGCAACCTTCTTGCACCCCTCCAATCCCCCCTCATCTTTGCCTCCTGGTTAATCCACCTCGTCCCTCATTCCACTGCTACCTTTCCTCTCTGCCTGCTTCATTGACTATGTATTGCCCAGCAAACATATTTCCAGATACATACAACAACCAACGAGACATTCCACAACCTCTCACTCTCCAAACATGGAGGAGTACTCAACAACCGAATCTCCGCACATGCATCTTAAGTCCCTGCAAGATGTATATTATTTCACTTGCATCCAAGGCATTAGATTCTCTCCTACACTTCAGACTTTCGAAATCAACCTCATCTGTACTGTCTACAGAAACCGTACCTCCTTTACATGACTGTATAAGCAGCTCCTCACTGCTTCTTCTGCTTCACCCCTTTTTTTACATTATAAGCCCCCTGGAACGTTATACAGCAATAAAAATAAGAATAGCTTCTTGATTTTTATTTTGTTTGTTGCTTTGATGAATCATATGCTACGTGCTACAGTGCACGTATATGTATGTATGTACATGTATGACTGTATCTCATATTGACTCAGGAGAAATCGTTGCTGGCTTTAAGAATGAATATAAACTTTTTAGATGGTTTGGAAAAAGTGAAAAATCTTCATCTCCTGCATTGAATAAAACTAAATAGCAAATCAAGAGTGTGGCTGAAGTCATGGGATGCATGATACAACCCCCACTATATAATCAGTGCAGTATAGGTCTGGCACCATGGGTTAATCATTACAGAGTCCAGGCAATGCCAATATGCCAACGTCAGACATTTATGTGCTGGAGTTCACTTTGCCATTTTGCTTATGTTTTTTTTAACCTCTAAGGGGACAGAGAAGTCCCCAGTATACTTTTATATAATGAGATATGTCCCAGCCTTTGGTCGGGTATGTACTTTGGGAGCTTTTCCTGGTGTAAACGTCAAACAGAGGCTCAAAACGGGATGGGAGCAGGACAACAAATTCAATAAGTTCATGGAGTCTGGTAACATATTCCCGTTAAGGGCAGGTTCGATAAGCCCTCACATACTTGGAGAGTAGCACCGTAGAGAGTTGTCTTTTGAACTGTTGGTTTTTTTACCACATTTATCCAATGAACTTCTTGGAGAAGATTTATGAAGACTGGTGTTCCATTATGCTGGTCTTGATCTGCTGTGCACTCGAGTGAGATGTGTCTAATTTATTGGAAGGCAGATGCCTCATAATAAGGCATATCTATAGCCCTTTGTGCACCAGAAACTCAGGTCTGTGTCATGTAGGGGCTGGTGTAGATTGAGCTATGGTTTTCACCATTTCTGATGTAAGTTATAGTGAATCTGGTCTCTGTGGATGCTCTGTACCAACCCCATATCTCACCACAGTAGAATGGTGGCAAGAAGCTCAAAACTTTGCAAATTATGACACAAGTTTTTAAAGCATTAATCCATTTTCCCCTTTAAGTGTACTGGCCATGTATGTAGTTACACTAATTATACTTGATCAACCAGAATTAAGAGAATCAACCAAGTAACCAACCTCCCATCTCAGCTTTACATTCCTAATCCTTCCCCTAAAATACTATCAGAGATAATACTGGAAGCTCCTGGGCCACCTATCATGTTCCACTAATAATATTAGTGCCTTCCTATATGGCAGAGGGGCCTATGTGCTTCCTTAGACATCAGGACCTGGGCAAGACTGCTTCCTCTGCTCCTACTATAGCTATGCCACCGCATACCATACGCATTGACAATTGAGGCTTTCGTAAGTCAAAGAGCAAAACCTCACTAAATCTGTGTGTATCAGGCTAAGAGTGGCCATACACGATAGTCTAAAATTGTCAAAAACAGACAATTTTAACCAAAACGATTGTTCATCTGGTGAAATTTAACAATGAATGATCATTTGACCAATGACAGACCATTAATATCTGAAAAAACATTTTTGTCCAATAGTTGGACGAAAGATCATTCGTCCATCACCTAGTTTCATTGAATGTGTATGGCCAATTTGAAGAATTGTGTATGGCCGTGTCTACCAAATGATCGTTCACCAGGTAATTGTTTGTTCAACTGCTGTTCAACCATCAACCCACTTCTATCTAATATCCATGGCCACCTTAAGGTAACCCAGCAACCTGAGGCCATGTAACATTAAGATTGAAGATGGTGCACCGACAATCAAGGTGACCATACACATTCAACAGCTGTAGGCCAAGTAACTATCTCTCCCGACTCCCTCCTGGCTTCCCCATACACATACACCTTCGGTTTGGCCAAACACATATGTGAATTCTATGGGGCGAGTTGAGAAAGCAGCTGCCAGACGCTTCTGGTGGCTGCTTAACTCCCAGGAGAGAAAAAGGATCGGTTTAAAATATTTATTTGGCCCGATCCTTGTCTCCCCTGACATCAGTGGTGAGATGTAGCTGTATACAGCACATGTCTGCTGCAGCCTATCACTGGCTTCAGTGGCCTTGAGCTATATACCTGGAGAGATATGTTTAGTCAGTTATCACTAGGTAGAAAAGAAGCATTTCAAAGACAAATTAAGCTCGGCTACATCTGTGTCTTAATTCCGGTGCATGCTTACCACTAACCTGACATTAAAAAGCAAGCAAATAGCACTGTAAAATAACAAGTCACTATAAACACAATAAACAATATGAGCCGCTATATAATAGGAGCGAAATAAACTAAGAAACATAATGCTAAGGATGCATAGATGCAAGAAAATAAATGCGTTTTTCCCGTTCTTCGAGTACAAAAATAGAACAAAGTCAACTACGATATGTACAAAGGAAATGGAAAACCAAAGATTTCTAATTATTATTATTTTTTTCAAGACTCTTTATAATATTCAAGACCGTATCATTTATGTTTATGCAAAAATGAAAGTGGCGTTTTCTACAGAACCTTCATTCAATTTGCTTTCAGTATTTTCTTTCAGTGTGACAGCCAAGCCATTAGGAGTCAATTAGCATAACAAAGACGTACATTTATACATGGTGGAGGTTGTGTTCTTATCTTGACAAACCAGTAGCAGCAGTTTGATGGCACTGCTTGCGTACCCCCATAATTTGTCCCTTTTTTCAGCTCAGCATGAATGTTCAGCCCTTACAATTGTATTGGCACCAACGTCGGGAATAAACAACTGGGTGACCACCAGGTGGCGCTGTTGATCTTTCCATTAAATCTAGAAGGAATAATAAAAAAAAAAATATCTACAAAAATCCCAAACAAATAACATTGTGTATTTGACGTTGAGTAAGTGTCAGCAGTGCCACAAATGAAATACCTCTTAGTACTTATCATATTCCATACATCACCAACATCAAGCCATGTTATACAAAGACAGGTGTCCAGGGATCCTATGAGATCTTTTAATTATTCTTAAAGCATATGGCACGAAGGTTCACAGCTTTTATCGATATTTGCCGTGTCTTTACAGAGACTGCTTCATACTTAGCATTGTCTGTTTGATAATTACTTCCCTCCTTTGCTTCTGTCATAAATTGAATAGTTCGTTTGATGTAAGGACACCACCCTGCCCTCGCTACGATGCAAAAAAGCTGCACAATGTAAGTGTTACAATGGAGCAAAAAATACCAATAAGGCCTAAAAAAGGTAGCAGCGTCTGATAATGAACCGCTGCTCGCGGCAGGTTTTTCCATCTTAGTCGCAATTAGATTTAAGTGTAGCAAGTTTCATAAGCTGTAGTGCGATGTGATCATTAAAAGGTTAATCTTTTTAATAAACGAACATGTGATCAAGGTATGTGATTATAATGAAGAAATCAGAAGCAAATCTAATTTACAATCTATTTATGGAGATCGCTGAATAATTAAAGTGTTTCCGTACTTCCACGGTAAGACACACATGATGTGCAAACAGCAGATTCCGATCTAGTTTTACAGATGGACTTGGTAACCAGAACAGGAACAGTAATAGACGCCTATAACCCGAATGTGGTGTTTTATTGAACAGACAAAACGTTTTGGGGTAATTTTGGCCCCTTTCATCAGATCATTCCATCATAACCTCATGAAGAAAAAAAGCCTACCTTGAAACGCGTTGTCCATTAAATAAAAGGACTTGTCTGCAGCCCACGAATCAGGGCTTCACTTACAGACTGTAGGCAGCGCGACCATTACTGGTCCTCTTCTGGATTCTATGTCCATTAGTTTCTTTCCGCAGCAATCTCTGTTGGTAGACCAAGAATCATCAGAGGCATGATATTTTAGCACTCCACGCCTACAATAGAGAGGTCCCTTTCTGTGCATAACCTCACTGGATTATGTTCCAGTGTTATTTGCAGTAAAGTTCCAAAAAGAAGAAGAAACATGGATCGCACGTCCACATGCAATGCATGGATCTATTGCTTTTCGGCATCATTTATATCACCTCTCAGCACAATTTATAAACTGTATATGAGGCACTTTGTATACATTTTGATCAAAATGCATAAGCCCACTTACCATTTCAAGGAGGCCTCTTTCGCGTGGAGGCCTCTACTTTAATTTGGCGACCACACCCCTGCTACCAGACTAAGCCCTCTTGGCACTGTGCTTCCCCAAACCAAAGGCACAGCATCACAGCAACAGCAGCAGCCACACAGTGCCGCACTATGTGAACAGATGTCAGAAGCTCACCTTCCCATATGATCTCAGAAACTAAACTGCTAATTAAAAACACCTGGGCAGAATGGTGCTGTTGGACTGCTGGGTCTCACCACCTGCAGACGATGTGTTGCCGTGGTCACCTCGTGATGCTGTAGCAAATTAAAGTAGGGACCCACTCAAAAGTGGTAGCCTTAACGTGGTTAGTGGGCTCATGTATTTTGATTAAAAAAATATAGAAATGGCCTCAAATACAGTTTATAAATTGTGCTGAGAAGTGATATAAATGATGCTGAGAAGCAATAGATCGATGCATAGCATGTAAATGAGTGATCCATGTTTCTTCCATGTTCCTAGCATGAGAGTTCCTTGCTAAGGTGTTCTCTATTATCTGCCCATCTACTGACCAGTATCTGTTCACCATTGTGATTCTCTGGTGCCAGACCAGACCTATTTTTCATGACTGCATGAACTCTGCCTGCCCTGATCTCAGCCTGTTACTAACTACGAGTTTTACATGAATCCTTGTGTCTCTGACCCCCATGGGTCAGCTGTCTACCTTACTGGGACTACTTCAAGAGGTAGCAGCCTGGTGGCTTCTCTGCAGCCAAGTCCAGATCCCTGTACCAGGGTTAAAGGGTGAATACCAGGGGACTGCCAGGATAACATCCTTAGCGTTAGCCTAAATTCAAACCAGTTGGTTGACACAGTGGTTCCACACTCTCTATCATAACAAATGTCAAGAACAACACGTATGTAAAGCAGTTAAGTATATACATCCCTGACTGCTGCTCAGTACAGGATCCCCGAAGCAACGTCTTAAATCCAGAGGTAATACAAGCAAAAAGTTAGACGGAAAAGCAATCCTCTTTCGATGCTGTCATCGGATGGATGAGAATTTGCCATCCAGTAGGTATGAATGGTAATCTCTTCCTGATGACAGCGCCAAAATAGGATTGTTTTCCCTGTCTAACTCTTGGCTTGTGTTATTACAAACCTCTCTTTATGCACATTGGTGGGTTCAGGGAAAATATGTCATGTGCCACCTGCCACAAATAATTTGCTCCAATGGCTGTACCAGTTTAGGTGCACACTCGCACTTTCTGCTGTCATTTCATACAGAGTGTCTATAGAAAATTAGCTTTCACACTGATATTGTAGGGTACAAACAGTATTACCTGAGCTTGCTGCTGCCTTCGTACTTATTTTTGCTTGTATAGTGCAAACATATTACCCAGCGCTGTACAGAGAATATCACTAGTCATAGTCACAATTTCTCTGTCTCATACATACTTCCCTGTCTCATACATACGAGAGTCCAGGGTCGGAATGTCCCACCAGAGTACCAGAGGATCCTCCGGTGGGCCTAGGCTCTAATACCATAATTGGTCCCAAAGGGTCAGGAGTATAAAGCCCTGTTTGACTGCCTTTGAAGGCAATCACTTGTCCCTAGGGTCTATTTCTTTCATTCAAAGTCTAATAGACATAGGGGTTGAGACCCATGAATAATTTCCTCTAGTGGTGTCACGGCTGAGTCATGACACCTGTCATGGCTGTGTCATGGTTTCGGTGTTGTTCACCGTGACACGTTGCCGCGCGTCCTGGTTGCCAGGGGCAACGTGTTGTGTTTCAGCATATGTGTACTTTGCCCTTAATTCCTGGTTCCTTTACTGTCACGGTGGGGAGTGGGGGAAATCTCCCCACCGTATAGCATGGGTAAATGGGGAAGCAGCAAGGCCTGGACCAAACATGGAACAACAACATGGAACATGGAATCAAACCCCTTGTCACTTTGGTCACGCGGTAAAGAGGAACGGGGTGGGGATGCCAGTGATCAGACATTTACAACTCTAATATGCACTACATCTTTCTTTGTCCAGTCAGTCAGATTGTGTAAGGCACACCCCTGGTTATCCATTTATTCATAAATATCTAGGAGGAATAACAGAGGATTAATACAATGCAGAGTTATGAGAAAGGTGCTCCAGAACTGTTATTTCATGGGGAATGACATGTTGGGAGTGGTGGCAGGTCCTCTTGAAGGCCACAGTTGGCTCTTTTCAGAAGAGCAATATTCTAATCCAGTTGCCAAGTTTAGAACGGACAGCACCCAGGCTAAACTCTGATCCGTTAAAGTCTATGGGCCAATTCACATCAGTCATCAGTTTTTTTCACCGTTCAGAGAAAATCACAAGATGCACGCTCTTCATCCATATTTTACTCTTGACTATTACGTAAGCGGGTCAGTGAAACAAAATGTCCGTCCTGTGCATCCCCAATCACATGTAAGCACAAAGTTGGGGGTTGGACTTGAAGACTGATAAAACTGAACTGAACTTTTTCTATTTTTGCCCAGAATTTTTACTTTAACTTCATTATTTAAGAATATGTTTTCATCAATAGAAGGAAATCTCTAAGAAAAGGATGAAAAGGCTTCATCCATCAGTTTGAGTTTTCATCCACCCAGATCAGTCTGTTCTCCTGCCGTGTATTGAGCGGCCTCATAGATTCTTTCCTAGATCTATTCTTCTTTTGTAAAGATTTCTCATTGGCTCTCATTGGCTGGTATCTGCTGCGATGAATTTACCGTAACTTTTTTTTCTTCTGTCTTAACTGGGGACAATCAATGTAGAATAATACTGGCGCTATTACTGCTAGATGAGCGAACATTAGAAATTCATTAGGAACCTTTAACAAATGATGGAGAACAATCATTCCAGACTGCCATCATGCACATTCGTTAAGTGGCTATTAACCATATTAAAATTTGATATATGAACTTTATTTCCAACAAAGGTGACGTTGATATGGAAACCTTCTTGCATTAGTAAGATGGTCGCTTCACATCAGAATTCTGTCTTGTGAGGGACACCGACTGCTCCCACAAAATGTATTCTTCATTTTTCAAACCACCACCTGCATCTGAATATTTTTTGTAATTGCGTGTATTTAAAAATTTAGAATGGCCACTGAGCTATTCAATAAAATGTATCTGTATAGCGCCTCCTGCTGTTTGTTCTTTTTCTTATTTCTCCATCCACATCACTGAGGTGGTCGCACACTCTCAGTTCTTCTAAACCGTCTTCTGTTAAAAGCTGTGGTAGTTACAGGGAAAGAGCTATAATAAAAAAGCCTCATCCCCGAGCTGTGATGGGGAGAGAGCTACAGCAGAAAGGCCACCCCCTGAACTACCAGCCTGAAATAAATCTAGCAGAAATCTCTGGATCCATTCTTTTTAAGCATAAGTTTTTTATTTGTTACATTTTTTTTTATTTGTTTTGTTTGTTGGTTCTAGCTTTGTTAGAAAGAGATTATCGTGTACTATATGATGCCTGATTTTTATTTTTTTATATCAATTATGGCATAACCCCTTTAACATTCCTTTACATGTGACGATTGTGCAGTCAGTAATTGGAAACGAACAGTTTCTTTGTGATAATTGCCAGATTGTGAGTGAAGATGAGAGCTGCATTTACTGTATAAGGACCAGCGAGTTCTCCTGCGATTGCTCATCTGCATACAGATTTATTGTTTTTGGGCAGCAGATCCCTGGTTACAAAGCCCGATCTACTGTGTAGAAACAATGATTTTGGTGTCTTCATCAATGATGCTTTAACCAGATGTACTTGTTCATTTGGTAATCGGCAGCAGCTTTATACAGCTCAGTGGCACCCGTACATTATAAACTCTTTTTATTAAGGGCAGCTGGGTCATTTGCTCCAGGTCTGACCACCAGTCCAGAGCTTCTTCTCCTGTAGACAGGAGGTCAGTCTCCCCTGTGTGACATCTTATGAACTTCAGCATTACATCATCAACTAACACCTCCCCTCCCCAATAAGTTTATTGTGCCTCTTCATGTGCCCCCATGCATACAGTGCTGCTGAAAACACACTTTATGCCTTATCTAAGAGACCAGGAGTGCAGCGATAGAGTGGGTCATTACAATGAATAGCTGCAGAATTATAAACCTCCCCCTCACTCACAATGTCTGTCTATACTATCTGTGTGTGCTGTGTGCAGAATCTCCAGTGTATTTTTAATGAGATGCAGCTTCACACTGCTTCCCCTGCCTCCTGCTTGTTAGAGTTGATTAAAGTAACCCATCACAAGTAGGAGGCAGGGAAGACAGGTGGAAGCTGCATCACATAGGAATATACACAGACTCTGCAGTATGAGTTTTAGGACAGAAGTTCTATGTCACTGATCGGCACAATACTCCCCTTAAATAGGCTTTGGAGAAGAGCAAGTGCAGTATGATAAGACAACCTCTGAAAACATATCAGAAGGGAAAAAGTAATCAAGAATGGCTGCCAACCCATAAATGGCACAGCAACTAAAGCAGATATACATAAGGCATACATATGAGCCTATACGTCATTCTTTATGGCTTATGCTGCACTATGTAGCCAAAAATAAATTGCCAGGTATAGTAAAGCTAATGGGCCTAGAGGCTGGGAGGACCCACCAAGGAGCAGGAGTGTTGCCATTCAGAAGAATTAAAAAGATAAAAATAATTTTTTTTTCTATAGCAACTGAAAGGGCAACGTGCTCAATTAGGGATTTATACAGCTAGTATTCAGTTCAGTGTGAGCTGTATGCATCATTGTACAGTGAGCGCCCCCTGGTGATGGCTTATGGCAGCTAAACATTTAGAATTATTATTTAATTATGCAACACAGGAATAACACTTAAAGGGATTCTCCAAGATTTTTTAAAGTTTGGCAAATATGTCAAATGTATACAGTAACAGCGCAGAAATAGAACACATAATGATGTCACATTACCGTTACAATGCACACAATGATGTCACAGTGCAGTTATAATACAATGCAACTTGATTTTAAATAACATTTTAAAAGGAATCCAATTTTTATTGCGTTTTATCCTATATGCTGGGCAAGCCTTTCCTTTTCATAGTGTCCACAGTGATGACACAATGCAGGTATAATGCACACAAATTATGTCACAGTGCTGTGATGATGTATACAGTGTTTCACAGTACTGAAAAAGTGCAGAGTGGTGGCACTTAATAGTGATAATGCACACAGTAATGTCATAACATTGGTACTACACAGAAAATTGGCCATATTGCCTCCTATGCTGGTTGGATTCATTTCTCCATCACATTATACACTGCTCGTTTCCATCGTGATGACCACCCTGCAATCCATGAGCAGTGGTCGTGCTTGCACACTATAGAAAAAAGTACTGGCCTCTCTGATGGCTGGGACTGAGGAAGGTCTTATAGGCTGTTTTTTTTTTCTATGGTGTACAAGCACGGCCATCGCTCATGGATTGCAGGGTGGTAGTAACCATGGAAACAAGTATTGTATAATGTGATGGAAAAATGAATCTAGACAGCAAAGGAAGCAACATGGATAATCACAATACATTAGTAAGTGCCTTGTATTACCATTCTATACATAATAAATGCTATTTGCTGCAGTGACACAACCCCTTTAACTTTTCTATGACCCATTTCCATAACCAACACTAATTGCAACTTACCTTTAAGTGGAATTGGCCCCCTTTACTCTTGGGAATCATAGCAGTTGTTCTGCCACCACCCTAATAGAACCCATTAAGGTTGCTTTCAGACGAGCGAGTGTCACGCTCTGGACTCGCAGCGCAGCTCACTTCCTGAACTTCCAGCACTGCCAGGGTCGCATAGCATTATATTGATTTATGATGCTATGTAACCCTTAGAGGTCTGGAATGTAGTAGATAACACTGACATAATGCTTTTAGTGGTATCCAATACATTCCAGAACTGTAAGGGTTACATAGCATCATAAATGAATATAATACTATGCGACCCCAGCAGTGCTGGAAGTTCAGGGCGGGAGCTGCGCTGCTAGTCCGCAACGTGACACTCTCTCGTCTGAAAGGGCCTAAGAGCCCTTTTGCACAGGCTGAGAGACTCTGGAACAAACTGTTCATTCCTGACCATCACCTGCTCTTTAACTGCAGAAGTCATGGATGAATGATCGCTACTACGATTGTTCATCCCCATACAGATTTATTGTATGTCGGCAGCACATCCCTGTTTACAGAGGGCAACGTGCTGCCGACAAATGATGATTTTATGTGCTGCATGAAAGTTGTCAAATGAGCCGACAAATGAGCATTTGCTCGCTCATCGGGTGATCGGCAACACATTATTGTTGGGTAATTATTGAGAACCAGCTTACCTAGGAACATTAATTCCTGATAATTGCCCCAATCTTCGTCCAAGCAAAAAGGCCTTTAGATTCCAGGTTTTAAAACACTGCAACCAAATATAGATTTATTAAGGAAAGACTCCATGATGAAGCATTGCAATGAGGAACTCTGGAGTTCCCCTTTAAACTGTGACATCTGAAAAAATAAAGCGTCACCAAAAGCTCCATTCTCAAGTCGCCGTATTCGGAGACCACAGCTCCTCGCTGCCTCTTTATCAGACGTTCCATATTTACTTTGCAGGAGAAATTGTGAATTGTATATCAATATGAGGAGATCTCTAGTGAGGTTAGTGGAGGTCAGTGTGTTCAGAATCTGCAGAAATTACTTGCACCGCTTGAGGGAAAAGGTGTATTTTGCAGAAGTGTCATGATCCCTTTAAGTCGAACAATGTGCTGAATGCTCCGGTAACACACAGTAACAAGTCAGCAAGTATAATGGTCGCTTCTAGAGATGAGCGAATTTCATATTTTGAAATTTGTTCACGCTTCGTTTGGTGGTAAAAGCAGAATTGCGTTATGGATTCAGTTACCACGGACCATAACGCAATTCTATGACGGAATGCCTTTAGAGGCATTCGGTTATTCATTCCGTCATAATAGAAGTCTATGGGCTGCATAATGGATCCGTCCCGTTTCCGTTATGCACGGCGGAAACGGGACGGACCTGTTTTGCAGCCCATAGACTTCTATTATGACGGAATCAATAACGGAATGCCTCTAAAGGCATTCCGTCATAGAATTGCGTTATGGTCCGTGGTAACTGAATCCATAACGTAATTCTGCTTTTACCACCAAACGAAGCGTGAACGAATTTCAAAATATGAAATTCGCTCATCTCTAGTCTTTTGTCTGCAGTATTCAGCGCAGTTATGGCGAGTAATGTTCTGCGAGGACACAATGAGACTCAGTAACAAAGTAAAGGTACATACTTTTTCTTTAAGTATCAAGGAGACTTTTTTTTTCAAGAAAGCTTTTAAGCTGTTGGAGTATATTCCTATCCTTGAGTATAGCGTTCCATCAAAGCTCCTCTTTCCCCTCCATTCACTGCCTGTAGAAATAAAGTTTTTTAGCGAGCATGTAAACGAAGTGGAAAAAGAACCACCTTTCATCATTGTCTGGGTTTATACTCCCTTAGGCACACGATTTTATGCAAGAAACAAACAGAACTTCTATATTTCTGCCGGCAGAGTATTCCTGGCTGAACTGCCTCCTATTGTGTGCTGTAGGACTGAAAAAAACTCCGCTGTAGAAAAGTTTTCTGTGCAGTCAAATAATATAATATCTTTAAAAGATCTATTTGCATACAGCGATGCTTTCTCAGCTCAGTGGGTTTTCTTATGCAAACTGCCGCATTATCTCTCTTTGGTTATGGCTATATGTACACTGTATATACTGTGTGTGTGTATATATATATATTTATAAGTTTTAGAAAGGCGTGAGTAAAGCTGCGATGTAATAATGCTTTCTAAAAGGTATTAAAGGGGTTGTCCAAGTTATTTTTGTTGATGCCCTATCCTCAGGATAGTGTCCATTCGAAGATAAGAGCAGAACTCCTGGTCCTCCAAGACATGGCCCATGCCTCTCTTGTTGCAATTGTAGTGGCATCCATAAAGGGGGATAGTTTTGCACATCCTTATAGTGGAAAGATCTTTAAAATCAAAGGGTATTACAAGTGTAGATCTAGGAACGTGGTATACATGATCCAATGCCCCTGTAGTTATATCTATGTGGGGGAGACGACTATGGAATTGAGGGAACGAATCAATAAGCACAAGAGCACGATTAGGAAAGCGATGATTGACAAACCGGTCGCTAAGCACTTTATTGAGTATGGTCATTCCATCAATCAGATGCCTTTCCGTGTGATTGACTTCAGTTGGACCACTGAGAAGGGGTGGCGATAGGGACAAAATACCGAGGAAAAAAGAATTAAAATGGATATGCACCCTAAAAGCGTTGCAGCCGTATGGGTTGAACTTAGAATTTAATGTAACCAGCATTGATTAGTTATAAATACGGTGATAGGACTCTTCAGTATGGAACATATACTGGGTACACTTTGTGGTTTGTTTTTAGTGGATGGCCTCCCTTTTACAATGTTCTATTGCGGGACTGTTATGACCCCTGCATAGTATATATACATGATAACGGTCTGATCGATATATTGGATCGGCAGGGACTGATGATGCGCATGCATTGTGTATGAAATATCATGTTACCTAATATATTGGTTGGATATTACATAATGCATGATGGTATTTACTTGAAATGTGCTCTCTGATTGTTGTATATTGTGTATGTCTATGCTTATGGGATGATATCCTCTTGCTTTGCACTGCCACACTGCCTTTTCGGTCATATGGGTGTTTTTTAGAATATACATTCAATAGATACATATTATCTGACAGTACCGGAGGGTGCTGTTATAGTTATATGGTTATTGTGAAGGCTGGATGCGTGATCACATGTGTCCCGATTGTATGAATGTATGATTTGCGCTGTTGTTCCGGGTTGCGCTGCGGATGTTACCATGGTGTTGGGACGCTAGTCCTCTGGTTGGCTGTGGAACGCGGGTGCAGATGACGCATAGGGTGACGCAGCCGTTCTCGCTGACGTCACCCCTCGCGAGAGCATGCGTCCGGCCGTTTCTCAGAGTGGACCACGGGACTTTCTATTCAAGTGTATAGGAACAATGCCTTCCCATTGAAATGAATGCGATGGCTTCTTGTAATTACACCTGCTCACCGCTGCTGTTGTGATGGCGAGCAGCTAAACAATGAAGGGAAGGCAGCGCTGGCATAGCGTTCGCCTACTCTTCAACCAGCTAATCAGTGGGGTGCCAGTTGTCAGACCCCCACCGATCTGATATTAATGACCTATCCTGAGGATAGGGCATCAATAACAATAACTTGGACAACCCCTTTAATATTTTTTCTTTTTAATCAATTTACAAAATGCAAAGGGAATGAACAAAAGAGAAATCTAAATCCAATCAGTACTTGTTGTGACCACTCTTTGCTCTCAAAACAGCATCAGTTCTTCTAGGTACACTTGCACACAGTTTTTAAAGGAAATTGGCATAGAGGTTGTTCCAAATATCTTGGAGAACTAGATCACAGATCTTCTGTGGATGTAGGCTTGTTCAAATCCTTCTGTCTCTTCATTTTATCCCAGACAGACTCAATGATATAGTGATCAGGGCTCTATGGCGATAGGGAGGTTCTTCCAAACATCTTAGAGAACTAACCACAGATCTTCTGTGGATATAGGCTTGCTCAGATACTTCTGTCTGTCTCTTCATGTAATCCCAGACAGCCTCAATGATGTTGAGATCAGGGGGGATCATATCATTACTTCCTAGCATTCCTTGTTCTTCTTTATGCTGAGGATAGTTCTTAATGACATTGGCTGTATGTTTGGGGCCGTTCGTGCTGTAGAATACACTTAAGCTATTAAAATTTCTATTTTTGAAGGTATTCTTACTTTGCAGCATTTTTTCCACACCTGCCTAACATGTTTGCACAGTACTCTTATAGCTATAGATAGATATATAAAGTTACCTTTCTAGATTTCAGACAACCTTTCCGATTCATAGTCAGTATTAGGCCACTATTTGGGGGGTACTATCTCTCCTTTGGGAGAGAGCACCTTAATCGGTGTAAAGAGACTTATAGGCCATACAAGCTCCTCTGGAATTCCAGGAAGAAAGTGATGCAAATGAGCTCATAACAAGCTTTGCCTCTAATGCCACCAGATGTAAGGCAGCTATCCTATAACTCAATGTTTGACCTTTAAATAGGCCTTGAGACGGGACTCAGTTATTAAATAAGCCTGCATCTCATCTGCAGACAGCTGTTTAGGGATGATTGCTCCTCATCAGTGCAGAGCAGAGAGTACTGGCTTAACTGGGTGAGAGGCCTAAGCCAGGATTTGGGGAGTACAATCTCTCCTTGGGGAGAGAGCGTCTTAATCCACTGCTACATTGCCACTCTGTGTGTTTTTGTTTTTTTAACTCGGCAGTGTGCCGTTTCTCTGTTATTCATCCTAGGAATATATGAATAAATTGACAGCTAGGTGTTGCCATTGCCCTTGACAACAGTGTCCTAACAGTTTAAAGGTCCCTTGACATGGGCCAACAAAGCAGGCAATTAGCAGGAATGAACCATTCATTCGCGATAATCACCTGCTTGTCAGAGGAGGCAAGAGAGGCAATCACATGCAGCAATCTTCTCCCCGGTATAGGGACGAGGGATTGTTACTGCGATTGTTCGTCGCCATAATATTCATTGTTCCAGCATGATCTGCTGCCCCGAAACGATGATTCTGGTGTCCACATAAGCAACACTTCCACCCTGTAAACCAGCAAATGGCGGCAGCTTTGCACAGGGAAACAATTATTGGGGATGATTGTTCCTAGGAAAGCTTGTTTCCCATAATTGCCCCGATTGTTGGGCCTTTGGACTCTCTTGGGTCCTACCCTAATGGCAAGGGGAATAGAAACACCCAGTTGTCGTCATCATTTATATATTTTCTGGAAGAACACCAAACGGAATAGCAAAAAGTTTAAATCTCAAACAATAGAAAAATATTTCTTTCCTCTCTAAACTTTTCCAGGATTTGTTTTCACAAATTTCTTTTCTTCCGTGGTTTTCTTTGAATAGCCGCAGCTATTTTGTTTCAGAAGGGCTGTTTTAAGAAAATTGCTTCCCTTCAACTGTTTAAAAACAGCAGACAATTTCAGATATATTACAGGTTGTGCCAGGGCAAGGGCTCTTCTAAGGATTTTTCTAAATGTAAGAAATTCTTACTTGAGCTAAAATGTTGGCATTTAAAATTGCTATCCCCTCTATATAATCTTTAGGGGAAAATTAAATAGAAAAGTGGAAATGATTGTAAGCACTATTCAGATGATTTATACGCAGGATCATACAATGTCACCATGTCTGGTAAATGGCTTAATAAGCGCCTAAAATGCAGATGGAGCTCATTTAAATTAGATGAATGACAGACTCGAGAGGCTAGCATATGGCACGTCATGTACAATCTTTAAATATACGATTGTGCTATGTCACCTTTGAAATACTGAATATTGGGGTTGGTGGAACTGACTTGCTGAATGTAGCGTCTTTTTCACTTTGGGATACAAATAGTGTGTACACCATATTTATAATGTAAGCAGCACAGATATGAGAAGCGTTTTTTTTTTGTCACACCATCTAACAATGGGTGTTTGTGGAACCTGGTTCAAGATTTCCAGAACTTTGCCTGGAGAATGAATATAAGAGGGACCGTTAGAGCTCTTCTGTCCCTTCCGTCCTCTCTTCTGCAGTGTTCAGCTCATAAGTGCAGCAGTCTGGCCTCTCCTCCCCTCGTGCGGGAACTTTGCTATGTCCTAGTGTTGTGCCTGGTCTTGCACAACAATATCTGGTACAGCACATTCATCCAGGGAGTCCTGCGCTGGCATATCGAGCATAGCACACCAGGGGGGCGACCCTCCTCTTTTTTCTTTTATAAGCAGTTCTTCAGTCACATGTGCAGCTCAGTCCCATCCAAGTGAATGGGCCTTGGCTTCCATACCAAGCACAACCACTATACAATCAATGGCTGTATGCTTGGTATGCCGTGAAGAGGCCGCAGCGCTCACTGGAGTGCCACAGCCTCTTCAAACAGCAGATTGGGGGATTGATGGGATTTGGAACCCCACTGATCTGATATTGATGACCTATTCTGAGGCTAGATCATCAATTTGTGATCAATTGGGATCCAACACCCAGCACCTCCAACAATCAGCTGGTCTGAAGTAGCTCTGGCACCAGAAGTTGGCAACGGAACTACACTGTTCTGTCTATTGTGCAGCGTTGTAAGTGAATGGGAGCAGCACTGCAGTAACCAGCCCTGTTCACTGCACAATGGGCAGAGCTGTCTAGTCCTGTCCCAGGAGCTACTGCAGGATAGCTAATAGGTGGGGATGCCCCCTGTCAATCAGATAATGATGGCCTATTACTTGTAGAGGAGTGGACAATCCCTTTAAGGAAAAATGCTGCAAGACCATTCTAAGAACATTTATATTTGGACATATAGACAGGGAGGTTATGCAGTTACATGAAATGCAAAAATATTAAAACACCAAAACAACAGCCCCATGGTTTCTGGTACCAAGACATTAGCAACAGATGTCTTAAGTCCTGTAAGACTTGCTTTTCCAGCACATGACTCATAGTCCAATCTAGTTTGAACCAGTCTGGGTCTAAGCCAAATCAGTCAGAGGGAGATAGTGCAGTGTTAGAGCAAGCACAAAGATGTGAATTTGACACCCTAGGCATCCCTGGACCCAAGTACCAGCCAGGGGGAGGCCTGAAGGAGAAAGGAACAACTACTAAAAGCAGGCCAGATGTAACAGAGAGGTGTAGTGAAAGCCTGGTAGAGGTAACTTGTGCAAAAGGACTTATGGACTGTATGGCATCCATGTTTAGGAGAACCCTCTGGTGCCTGAGCATACCAAATTACAGTTTGGCGCACCTCTATGTACCGCCACATCCCACAGTGGAAGAGTGGATAAGCAACCTGTCAAAGAATGGAGTGAGACCTGTCCTGAATTGTCTGCATCTGAAGCTTCAGTGAAGAATTGTTTGCTGACTCATTATTTGTATCCTACATTTGCACCTCAAGGTGCTGGCATCATGACAACTGGGACTCTGCCTTGCACCCTCAACATCAAGGGCATCTGAACCGTCATCATTTAGCAGAACCCCAGAATGGGCCCCGAAGGCAAGAACCGGTTAGCCCTTCCTGTCACTGAACACCGGCCCGGGGAGCTTCTGAAAACCATGAGTACAACTACTGTCCGGCCATCCACACTCGTGCACGCCCCTGCGGCCCGGTCGCTGCAGTTCTTCTGTGGGATCAGACCAGCAAGGCCAGCCTGCGCTCCCCATGGGTATTAATGAACCTTGGCCACATGACCTTGTAGCCAGTTCATCGGTGATCCTTCCTTGGACCACTTTTGGAAGGTACTCGCCACTTCATCCCGGGAATACCCCACAAGATCTGCTATTTTGGAGATACTGTAAGCTGGTCATCTAGCCAACATAATTTGGACCTTGACGTTCAGATCATTACACAAAGCTTTTTACTAGAGCTGTGTTTGGTGCGGCACTTGTATGGCCATTAAAGTCTATATGATATATACTGCACGTCGGTCATAAATGTGTGTAGAAGGTAAAAAGTTAGATCTGAGAATAAAATAGAATTTCTGAAAAAGTTAAGATTCTTCCTAGCCACCAACTTTGTGTGGGCTGAAAAAGTAAACTAATATGTAAAATATTTAATCAAGTTTCCCTTTAGAAGGAGCTGATGAACATGTTCTGAGGTTAATGAAGACCTTTGTGTTTGCTGTACACCTGGAATTTCTTCTTTATGTGCAGTGGAATCGACAGCGATACTTTTAATTGGTAGGCTTCTCAAGATGTAGTGTATTTAGAATATTTTTAGAACGAGAAAAATTGCTTGAGTTCCATGCTGCTATTTAGATGAAATAATTGTCTCTACCTGTGAGCTTGTGGAAGAGGACGTATGGGCTCAGATCTGGATGACATGGTTTCCTAGATACAGCATTTCTAGGGGCCAGAGTTTGCTATTTCAGTCACATGCAAATTCAATTACAAGGTCAAATACGACGTCTGTTGGATGAATGCAGGTAGGAGAATATGAGGGGATGTATAAAAGGTCCAGCTTGGGTCAAATGCTTTACACCTGTCTCTGATAATCACATCATGTGGGAAAATGGTTCCTGTGGTGATAACTATTAAAACTCGGAATGAACTTTTTTTTCTAAATCAACTTCACTACGGAGATAAACAGGTGAAATGCTAGAAATTGAATCAAGGACTTTGGAAAAGTAGCAAGCACTTCAACATGTAATATAACTCATGCATATGGCCTTTACAACTTCTCTCTCCTACAATCCATGGAAACTGATGTCCCCAGACTAACAATTCACATACTTATTTTTGAATCTTAGGGGTGCTTAAAGAGTCACTAACTTTTCACAAAACTTTAATTATATCAAAAGTTTAGATCGGTGGGGGTCTGAGTGCTGAGACCCTCACGATCACTAGAACGAGTGGAGAGAAAAATATTGCGCTCTCTCCTCGCTGCTGAGGACAGAATCGAGCTGGGCCCATAGACCTCAATAGAGCCAATCTCGTGCAGTGAGGAGATCTTGTGCAGCGAGGAGATCTCATGCAGTGAGGAAATCTCGTGCATTGTGGAGATCTTGTACGCACTTCTCTCACCTCAATCTAAGGATTGGTGCAGATCTCAGCACTCAGACCCCCAGTGATCTAAATTTTTACTATATCTCTATGACATATCAAAAGTTTTGTGAAAAGTTAGTGACCCTTTAAAGGAATTGTCCAGGATATTGATGGCCTGCCCTCAGGATATCAGACCAGTGGCAGTCTGAAACACCACACCCCCTCGATCAGCTCTTACCTTGTAGTTTTGGTGTTGGAAGTAGGCACTGGAACTACACAGGTACATTCATTGGGAAGTGATGGAGCTGGTAACTGCAGTGCTTGTCCCATTCACTTCATATCGTACCTCCGCCAGTCTGAGGATGGACTATTAATATTAAAATCATGAACAACCCCTTTAAGCTTTCGTGAAGTTAATTTCCAGCCATAAATGAAACACTAAAGACTGGGCCTCCCAGTGGAAGGGAAGTGAAAAGGGTACGGCCAAACGCAACAGAATTTCCATCTGTGGATTTTGCTACGTTTCTGTGGCCAAATCCTCAATGAATTCATGGCAAAATCCAAATGCGTTACATGCAGAATTGCTCACGTTTTTGCTGCGGTTCTGCAGCAGATCTCACCTTTTGCGAAGATTTAAATTCCTGGTGGAAATCTGCAGCATAAATTGACATGCTGCGGACTTAAAATTTGCACCGTAGGTCAATTTATGCTGCAATTTTTTTTTGCAGCATGTGGATGAGATGTTTTTTCATTTTAATCACTTTGCTGTAAAATGCTGCAGGCTTTCTGCATGCTAATCTGCTATAACAAATCCGCAGAGTATCCATCCCATGGATGTACCATACTGCCATTTTATATACACTACCGTATATTGCGGACACTGTGCTGCTACACACTGTCCAATTAACACTACCTAAATATTAGAGCACCTAGCTCCATGACCTTAGTTCAAAATCACCCACCAGACAGGCAGTTTAGACTAAAGGACCCTTTACACGGGCCAACACAGCAGACAATTATCAGGAGTGAACCACTTGCTCCCCATAACTGCCTACTTGTTATAGGAGGTGAAAGCTGCATTTACATGCAGCAATTGGCTCTGCTTTATGGGACTGATTGCTCATCTCTATACACACTCATTGTTTCTGGGCCACAGATCGCTGTTTAGACAGCATGCTCTACTGCCCAGAAACAATGATTTTGTTGTCCGCACCAGCCATGCTTTCACCTAATGAATGAATTTGCAGCACCTTCAGGGGCATATTGGCCATAGACCTTACAGGGAAATTTCCCAGCAGGCCGATGCCCAGAGGACCGTTTGAGCCCTCCTCACAGCCAGCAAGTGGAAGTTTTTGGGGATATATTTTGTGCTGGACTGTGGTATTTGGCTCTGTTGGGGTGGTATAATGTGCCATAATATGGTATTGCAGGCCCTGCCTTCCAAAAATTTGCAAAATAAATGTGGAGCCCCAGTATTGGGTCTACAACACAATGAAAGCCAGATATCCCTCAAAGGAAGGAAAACCGAGCAAAGGGGTGTCTCCATCACAGAGATCACCAAATCCACCATATTAAGTGGCCCCTTTGTCAAGATCCCGATTTTTTACAAGCTTTAAGGATGTGACGGGGAATACCTAAGCCAGTTATCCATCCACAGATAGCTGTTCCAGGGTGCTGCTCCTCGTCAGTATGGAGTAGTATTCTGGCTAACCGGGAGCAATGCCTCGGAGACTACTCAAACAAAATAATAGCTGATCTCAGGGAGACCAGCCACAAAAACACTGCGGAGCCTCAGTTAAGAGTCTCAACACAGCAATCCGAAGTGCAAAGCTCCCTGGGAAACAGGAATATGCAAAATAAATGTGGAGCCCCAGTATTGGGTCTACAACACAATGAAAGCCAGATATCCCTCATCACCAAATCCACCATATTCCATAAATTTGGACCACTCTAAGTATTTTTTCTAGGGCCACTTTAAGTTCCCAGTCTGCCCCTGAGCACCTTTACACAGGGCAGATATCTTTAAGGAGTGCTCCTAGAAACGTTCTATCCCGATAATTACCCCCATCATTGGCCTATGTAAAGGGCTCTAAGCCACCTCTTGATGGCTGCGTTGTCATGCGACTGAAACGCTGCACTGAACATGGATGAATAAATCACTGGTTTTTGGACTTCTTGTACAGTAACAATAAGGCTACATTCACACGACTGTATGTGTTTTGCGGTCCGCAAATTGCGGATCCACAAATAAAAAACGGATGCATTGTAACAATGCCTATCCTTGTCAGCAAGACGGACAAGAATAGGACATGTTCTATCTTTTTTGCGGGGCTACGGATGCGGATAGCACATGGTGTACTGTCCGCATTTTATGCGGACCCATTGAAATCAATCGGTCTGCATCCTATCCAGAAAAAAAAATGGAATGGACACGGAAACAAAATATGTTCGTGTGAATGTAGCCTTAGTGATGAGCGAACTTTTAAAAAACTAGATTTGGCTGCTTCGCCGAACTTCGTATGGACCATGTGTAATGACGGGGAAAGGTGATCATGCAGCCCGCTGTCATTTAACCCCTCGGATGCAGCATTCAACGCTGATCGCGGCATCTGAGAGTCACATTTAGCCTATCAGGGGGTTAATCGGGGTTAAAACAAAATAATACATACTTACCTCATCCATTTGATTGTGAAGAGGCCATTGTGGCCATCTTGATTGAAAATGCGTCACCGTGTGACGTCACACGCAAGCACGCTCGAGAATTGGCGCGTCTTCTTCAATCAAGATGGAGACAATGGCCTCTCCACAATCAAATGGATGAGGTCAGTATGCATTTTTTAATTTTAACAGCTGTTTCAGAAACTCGGAATCAAATCAAATTTTTCCTGAAATTTGGATCGAATTCCACTTCATTAACTTCAATTCGCTCAATGTATCCAAGCCAGACAATGTTCTTCCGATAGTTACAGGTACTTATACTGTAGGAAACGATATGATCAGGAATTTCCACTGATTCACCTTGCGATCATTTTTGTACTGATAAAAAAGCAATTAAAATAACCGATCATGAATACCAGAGCGACCGCAACGACTCCATTCTGAGGCTTCTCTTCCCTGACCTGTTTGCAGTACTACATTTAAAGAGTCTGAAAAACGGAGCCAATTATCATAATATGTGGAAGCCGAACTGAAACATGTTCTACATCAGACAGTTAAAAGTTTTTTTTTTTTTTTATGCGATTAAGAGCATGTTAATGCTTTTAATAATGTCTCCGCTTGCTTTGTAAAATCTCTCGCGGAAGTAAAAAAATATTTTTTATCTCCTTATTATATTATGCAAAAAAATAAAAAAATTAAAAAAAACACTCAAATTGAAAAGTTATTTGCAGGAGCGTTTAAAAGAGAGCATCAATCAGTTCACAGGGGGAAAAAAAATGAGAAAACATTCACGGAATAGTGTATAAAAGGATAAATGCCAGTTTCATTTTATGCGAACAAAGACGTCGACATAAAAGCCGTGTTATTCTGCAGACATACTGAGCAATTCAATAAATAAATTGTATACATGTAATGAAGAAAGCTTAATAATTATCACCCGCCTTTTGTGTCACTATCAGTATAAACGAGGATTACCTAGTAGGGCGCCAACCTGTTCTTTTTACTAGACGGATGGTTTCATCTGTCTCCGCTCTCGCTCTCTGCTCAGTGTTCATGTTTCTTTAGGAAACCTTCTATGAATATTCCAAAAGGTGCTAATAAAGCCGCTTCTCAGAGATTATTATGTCACTGTGAGAGGGTGAGGATTAGGGATGAGCGAATCGACTTCGGATGGAACATCCGAAGTCAATCGGCATAAAACCTTGTTCTAATAGTGTATGGAGCAGGAGCTCCGTACAGTATTAGAACGTATTGGCTCCGATGAGCCAAAGTTATTGCTTCGTGAAGTCTCGTGAGACTTCGCACAATAACTTCATAAATTAATTTGTACTGTAAAAAAACATTTCCTGAACTAGGGTTCGGTTCCAAGTGGTGCCTTGGAACCGAAACGAGTGTTCGGTGAAGGAAACAGAAAAGACAGGGGCCTATAGTGCAGGAGTTAGAGAGAGATTATTCAGTGTAAAGGATTGTTTCTCTGAGGAGCTGTGCTGGAGTTCAGATCCATACAGCAACTGATAGCAGGAGCTTCCCTGTCACTACTTCAGGAAGGAAGGGTTCCGCCGGCACCGTGAGCCATAGCAGATCCGGATCTGGTGAGTCGTGAACAGCGTGCACACTAAAGGTAGAGGATCAACTTGTTTCTGTTTAGGCCTACACCGGTGACTCAGCGGCACAGTATCGACTTATAGGCTCTGCTGTGTGCGCCACCAGTTAGGTTTGTTCTTTCTCGTGGCATAGTATCAACTTGTAGGCTCTGCTGTGCACGCCACCGTGTTAGGTTCGTCCGGCCAGACAGGAACAGTGACTTTGCGTTTGGAGTATAATGTACTCTGTGTATCTTGGTATTGCTGTGTGGTGTTTTGGTCTGTAGAGGTTCCACCAGGTCTGAGTCTGATACTCTGCCGGGTGATACCCCCTGCTGTGCCACCGGCAGATGGCTCTGCAGACACTACAGCGGATCTATAACGCTAAGGGGAGATAATATAGTTCTGGCAGTTGTACACACGGTCTTGCCTATAGTTAAATTGGGACACACCTTCCACTACATATTCCGGCGAGTGGCGCAGCACCAGGGTGAGTGCTCCCAGAACTGTAAATACATATATTGCCATACTGTTCTTTCTGTGGTGTTTCCTAGGTTTGATTTGTTAGGAATAAAAGTACAAAGTTTGCTTATCAACCCGTGTGGCCTTGCTGTATACTGGGGAGCCCTCCCCGTCTACGACTTACATCACTGTCGTTTTTGGGTTATTATTGTTTACGGAAAAAGGAATAATGGAATCCTTTAAGATGGACCATAGAAAGACGGAGGGAAGGGATGATGCCAGTGTGACACAAGATGATAGAGTTCTGCTTATTTTCCCTTAAAACATAATTGAGCATCAAAAAAATCGAAGAACTGAATATATCTAGAGTATGATGCTCTATCCATTCAAAACATTATTTAGATATGTCAGAAAAATCCACCAGTAGGGTTCCTGTAACTGAATGCTGGGATCCCACTGGGTTCGGAAATGTGCAAAAAGATCATATGTGCTCTTGACGATGGGATGTGTGAGGTATTCAAGTGAATGAGGCGAAGATGCAATACCATGCACAGCCCATGGACTAGAGTGGCGCTGTTTCTGGATCTTCTACAACATCTTTAAAGGGGTTACAAGACTTAATCCCTATCTACAGGATAGGAGATAAGTGTCTGACCTGCGGAGATCCAATTGCTGGGGCCCCTGAAGATCACAAGAGCAGGGGCCCATGTTTCCCCATTCTGATGGAGTCGCAGACACACATGCATGTCCTCCGCGCCATTTAAAGGGGTTATCCAACCCCTATAATGTCCCCCCTAAATCCCAGACACCTCATATAGGTTATACTTACCCCTCCCTCCCCCTCGCTCCTGATGCCCGCACGGACACCGCTGCATCTCCCCGTCTCTTCATCAAATAGCAGGCCGCAATGGGGACGAGCCTCCTTAGCATCGCCGGTGACAGAGGCAGCTGTGCAGGCATTAGGAGCGATGCGGGTGCCGGGCAGTGGGGTAAATATAACCTATATGAGGGGCCCGGGCAATGGGCATTAGGGGGGATATTATAGGGGTTGGATAACACTTTTAACTTATGGGACAATGGGATAGCCAGAGATAACCAGCACGCGTGTCCATCTGGATCAGTTATGATAATGGAACAACCCCTTTCAATATCCAGAACCCTTCAGCTTTGATTGGCTTAAAAGGGGTTTTCAGGATTTACATATTGATGGCCTATTCTCAGGATAGGTCATCGATATGAGATCAGTGGAGGATCTAGGGACACAGGCGGATCAGCCGTGGTACTACATGAGCTTAGACCTCTTTCTAGGCACAGCACCATTCAAAGAAAAATGGTGTAATCCCAAGCACACCTGCTACACAACATACGGTATTGCAGGTTGTAATCACGTTTTATGCCATTAATTGATGTATACGTTAGAAAAGCACACAATGTTTTTGTATCCTGCAGAGTTCGGTAAAAAGCGTATACTTTGTTTTACAATGGTAAAACTTCCTATTTTTAGCTGTTTTAACAGCCAGATGGATCCCATTGAAATCAATGGGCCTGTTTTTAACAGCCGTTTAGACAGGAGTGCACCCATCTAATGGGCATTAAAAATAAAAAAATTCACCTCAACACAGGCCCTCTGGGAACACTCTCTGCACTTGGAGGCAGCAGGACCTGATGCTCCCAGAGCGGTGACATCACATGATCACACTGAGAACATCAGTGTTCCTGGTGTGCCTGTGGTGAGTTTTTTTTTTGGCGGCTTGTGGATGGTGGGCGGGGGGAGGTGTTGGACCATCATATATAAGAGGGCCATAAAATATACAGGAGGGCACTAGGTGGGCCATAATATATGCCTGGGGCACAATATTTATACTGGGGCACTATTGAGGGCAATATATATATAAAATATATAAAGCTGAGTGTATATGTGTATGTATATATGTCTGCTAAAAGAATCTGCACCGTCGCATTTACAATCACAAAATTTGGCACACAGGTACATCAGGTGTCCAGGAAGGTTTTAGACCGGGTCTCAGCTCTCGTTCCTAAGATATTCCCCAAAAATGCATTAGCCAATAGAAGCCTGGTCACATGACCCTTATCAGCCAATAGAAGCTCGCAGGCCCTTAGTCTCCATATACACACAGTTTTACACTAGGTTTCCATAACAACTCAACCATTTTTCTTCATTGCTGTAGGTCAACTTTAAAGGGGCAGGGCACTGTGGATGACACTGTTAAGAGAGCGTAGTGCTGTGGAAGTCACAGTTCAGGGGGCAGGTATGGTGGCCATTCAGGCCACCCTCATAAGACGGACTTAAAACCCCCACCCTCAGGTCCTGTCAAACCAAGCCCCCAATTCAATTAGGCCACGCCCTCCCACTCAGCAGCTGATGGATTGAAAAAATGAAGGTAAAAATCAACTTCTGTCAGCTGCAGGGGTGGGAGGGAGGGTGACTTTCTCCCTGCAGCTCACGCTCAGACAGCACAGTGCTGCTGAGAGTGAGCTGTTCAAAAGGATATCCCTGTGTCAGTCCAGGCCCTATGCCGGACTGTCCGGCCTAAAACCAGATCTCTGGCCACCCTTGGAGCAGGCTGCTGTGGAGGTCACAGTTAAGGGGACTGTCCGCTATGGAGGTCAGTGTTAAGGGGCAGATTGCAGTAGAGGCCACTGTTAAGAGGACGGAGTGCTGTGGAAATCACTGTTAAGGAGATGAGGTACTGTGGAGGTCACTAATAAAGGGGCATCGCTGTGGAGGTCACTGTTAAAGGGGCAGGCTGTTGTGGAGGTCACTGTTAAGGGGTGGAATGCTGTGGAGGTCATTGTTAAAGGCACGGGCTGCTGTGGAGGTCACTGTGAAAGTTGGGGCGCTGTGGAGGTCTCTGTTAAGGGGGCAGGAAGGGTGGAGGTCACAGTTAAGGGGACAGTCCGCTGTGGAGGTCACAGTTAAGGGGACAGTCCGCTGTGGAGGTCACTGTTAAAGGGGCGGGCTGCTGTGGGGGTCACTGTTAAGGGGGAGGGTGCTGTGGATGTTACTATTAAGGGGGCAGGCTGCTGTGGAGGTCACTGTTAAAAGGGCAGAGTACAGTAGATGTCACTGTTATAGTGGATACTGTCGATATCTTTTAACGACACACAAACATCAAATCCGTGCGAAGCCGGGTTCTTCTGTTAGTATATATATATATACTGGGGGAGCTACGGGAGAGCATTATTTTTTATGCTGAGGGCACTGTGGGGGGCAATAATATATAGCAACGGCACTGCAGGAATGGGGGTTTAAAAAAACAAGCCAATGAAATTCATCTGTTTTTAACGATGCAAAATGCAGAATGGACGTTAAAATAGGATAGATGGCCAGAAAATGGATGCACACACTAATGCAAAGTGGATGTCTGTATTTTTACTGTCATGTGAATGTAGTCTTACTGCAGGGCTGATCTGCTCAGCAGGCACCTGCCCTTCCCCTTAGGGATGACATGATTACTAGGACCGGAGCTGATCTGTAAATATATAGAACTTGTTGAGCGCTGTGTATACAGCAATGGGGAAGGCAGGGCGATCTCTGACAGGACGTTCCAACTGACCACCTGGATGTTTAAAGCCCATGGGCAGTCGGCAAATGGTTACAAATACTTTTTCTCCAAAATAAAGCAACAGATCGCTAAGTGAAAGGTATCATTACATTCAGCTGAGCTAGTCCTACAAGGCATTGGGGGAAGATAAATCAAAAGTGGTGTAAAGTAGAATTGACTTAGTCGCCCATAGCAACCAACCAGATTCCAGCTTTCGTTTTTCAGAGCTCCTTTGGAACATTAAGGTGGAATCTGATTGGTTGCTATGGGCAACTAAGCCAGTTTTCCTTCACACCAGTTTGACAACCCCCTCCCATTGTGTCCGGTGTAACAGTGACTTTCCAGGGGACAGATTCCCTTTAAATTCTGCGTAAATCTTATTTTCCTACAACTCTGTGTATCTGACTCTTGCATGTAAGAATGCACTGCTCAATATTGTAGGCAATAAAACTTTGAATCAATTATAAGCAGGAAAGGAACATATCTTACAGCACTCCAGAGAGAGCATTAGTTTGCTACAGGAACCTTAATGGGAAGCGCACATCTGTGCACATTGCTGGTGAATAGGAATGAAGAGGAGGTTGCCATAGCGACAGGCCTGTCGTACAGAACATATACTACCTGTGAGATAACGTGCTTCCACCGTGGCACGTCCATAATACGGTTTAAGATCCATATAATGTAAATGGGATTCAGATAAGGAAGTGCGTAACGGGAAAAATTCTGTCTGAAATCTGATATAGCGGCCCGAGGTCTAAAGCTTTCGTATTTCTGCGGATCTGCCATGAAGATACATGACCAGTAAATAAAACTGTGCATTTCCTAAGGCTACATGCACACGATACAGTAAAAAAAAACGGACACAGTGACAGTTTGTCATGGCCATTTTGCATCAGTGTGCGCATCCGTTTTTATGGCCGTGTTTCTGGTTTTAATGCCAGTTTTGCCTTAGTTTTTCATTTCTGTTTTTCATGACCCCTTTGGTGCTCATAATGTCCCCCATTGTGTAATTTTTCTATAGTGCCCCCCTGCTTTAATAATGCGCCCCATAGTGTAGGATTTTAATTTTTTTACTGCCCCAGCTTTAATAATGCCCCCAGCTGAAATAATGTCCCCCAGTCCCACATAGTGCCATTAAAAATTATCCCATTGATTTCAATGGGGTCGGTCTGGCCGTGAAAACGGCCAAAATAGGACGTCCTATTTTTGGACGGACACTATTCACTGGCCAGGTGAATAGTCCCATAGACTTTCATTTATTTAAACGGCCGTCACACGGCCATTGTTCACTGTCATGTTCATGGAGCCTAAACTCATAGTATGGAGGCATAAAAGTAACTGGAAGGATAGAAAATGTTCACTGGGATAAGGTGTAAAGGGGTATTGGTTAAAAAGGTTATAATATAATAGAAAACGAATAATCCACTTTCCTATGTTCTACAGAACCCGCAAAATTCTCTCTGGTAAAATGCAGACAGTTATCGCATGACAGGTTATCAAGTCAGGAAATCAGAGATAACAGCGCTACATGAGCTGTCAGATGATGGGATTCAAAGAAAACATAAAGTCACAGACTGATTTTTTAACCCTTGTTTCTCAGAAACGGCTGCACATTTTTAAATAAAGACCAATTGAAAAACATGATTTTTAGACCAAAATGAGTAAAATACAATCATAAAAAAAAAATGCCTCCACAGCTTTTAAGGTTCTCAGCATCCTTTGAATTTGGCCGGGTGTGACAATGATATAGTGTATATGGTGCAGCCCATGGAGTCCAATATGGTGGATCCTTTGTTTTTCTCTGGGTAAAAATTTTAAGAAAATGTTGGACTTTTCTACTCTAGAAAACTGGCATAGAGCCATCACACATGACCAAACAGTTTCTCTCAAGGCTTCGGGATCCACTACATTGTTTGTCAGGTCAGATTTCATACATTATGGCACACATTTCATCATCATCCTGCACCAGGGGCGTATAGGGGCGTAATATTATACAGTGAAGAGTTATAAAGTGAAATGACATATGGAGCGGCTGCCAGGCCTGGTCTGAGAGGGTGATCGTGACTATCCACTGCAGTGGGGGTTGCACAGGAGGAGGGGGTTATGAAGAAGTTGCTGGGGGGACGCCAATTAAAAAGATTGCTTTAGGCTACTTTCACACTAGTGTTTTTGCTGGATCCGGCAGGGCTCAGCAAAAACACTTCTGTTACTGATAATACAACCATCTGCATCCGTTATGAATGGATCGGGTTGTATTATCTTTAACCCCTTAAGAACCGGGGGTTTTGGGATTTTTGCGTTTTTGTTTTGCGCTACCTGCCTTCCAAAAGCCATAACATTTTTATATTTCCGATCACATAGCCATATGATGGCTTATTTTTTGCGGGACAAGTTGTACTTTTTAACGCTACCATTTATTTTTGCATGTGATGTAGTGGGAAACGGGAAAAAAATTCCAAATGGGGTGAAATTGCAAAAAAAAAGCAATTTCACCACAGTTTTACGGGTTTTTAAATTACAACGTTCGATTTGCGATAAAACTGACTGGTTAATTTTATTCTTCAGGTCAGTACGAATCCGGCAATACCTAATATGTATAGTTTTTCTTGCGTTTTGATAGTGAAAAAAAATTAAAAGTGGGAATTTTTTATTTTATTTTTTTGTCGCCATGTTTTGACCCCTATAACTTTTTTGTAATTATGCGTACGGAGCAGTGTAGGGGCTCATTTTTTGCGGGCAATCTGAACTTTTAATTGATACCATTATGGGGTGCGTATGATGTTTTGATCACTTTTATTCATTTTTTTAGGAAATGAAGCGTCCAAAAATGGCGAATTAGCCATTTGGACGCTTTCTTTCCATTTTTATGTTTACCGTATGGTGAATATTTTTTAATATTATTATAGTATGGGCGTTTTCGCACATTGCGACACCCATTATGTGTAATTTTTTATTTTTTTATTTATTTTATTTTCATTTTGGGGAAAGGGGGTGATTTGAATTTTTATATTTTTTTATTTAATTTTTATTTTTTAAACTTTTTTTTTTTTTACCACTTTCTTATAGTTCCCATAGGGAACTATAAGATGCAATCATCAGATTGCTATTCTCATATATTCCAATGCAATAGCATTGGAATATATGAGAAAATCGCATATTTCCTGTGGAGCCTATTACAGTCATAGGCTCCATAGGAATACTATGTAGTAACCTAGGTTTCATTCACAGAAACCTAGGGTACTACATGCATGCTCGGCTCCCCTTGTGGCCATCAGGGAGCCGAGCAAAACCGAAAGTGAAACTTTCGGTTTTGCGCTGATCAGATGCCGTGGTCAGGATTGACCACGGCATCTGAGGGGTTAAATGTCCGCGATCGGCATCGCTGCCGGTCGCGGACATGAGCTGCGGGTGTCAGCTTGATGAATCAAGCGTTTACCCGCAGCTCATGCGCCCGCTCCGTGCGGGAGCGGGCGCCATCTTTAAAGTGCGGACGAAGGGCGTACATGTACGCCCTTCGTCCTTAAGGGGTTAAAGGGGTTGTCTCACTTCAGTAAGTTGCATTGATCATGTAGAGAAAGCTAATACAAGGCACTTACTAATGTATTGTGATTGTCCAAATTGCTTCCTTTGCTGGCTGGATTCATTTTTCCATCACATTATACAATGCTCGTTTCCATGGTTACGACCACCCTGCAGTCTATCAGTGGTGGTCGTGCTTGCACAGTATAGGAAAAGGCACCAGCCTATGTGTGTTCCCATGGTCCATGCCACCAGAGAGGCTGAAGCCTTTGCCTTTAGTGTGTAGGCACGACCACCAATGATGGATTCCAGGGTGGTCTGTAACCATGGAACCGAACAGTGCATAATGTGATGGAAAAATGAATCCAGCCAGCAAAGGAAGCAATATGGACAATCACAATACATTAGTAAGTGCCTTGTATTAACTTTCTCTACATGATAAATCACATTTACTGAAGTGAGACAATCCCTTTAACATTGCCAAGACGGATCAGTCATGAACTCTATTGAAAGTCAATGGGGGGATGGATCTGTTGTCTATTGTGTCAGATTGTGTCAGAGAAAACGGATCCGTCCCCATTGACTTGCATTGTGGGTCATGACGGAAAGGGAACGCAACCAAATGGAACGGAATGCTTTTTGGAGGGACAAAACTGAAACGTTTTTCTCCGGTATTGAGATCTTATGACGGATCTCAATACTGGAAAATAGACACGTAGAGTCCAGTCTTTTCTAGTTATGCTACTGTCCTGTACCATAGGTTACGAAAGTTTAATGCAAATAGGATTTACTCTGTATTAAGCTGTTCTCCTGTTTGCATTATTTCTGTCTCTCTTCTGTCCTAGTCTCACCTTAGTTTCCAATATTGCCCCCATTATGGGGGCAGTATGAGGACAGTGAAGAGGAAGGTGGCACATCAAATTGCTCCTACTCCTAGAGACTTAGAGAACAGCAAGAGATCCCGTATCCTTTCCTACACCAGGAAACCTGAAAAGATACAGCTTTCCCAAAAGCTGCAGTGTTGTATAGACAGCAGAGTGACCAGCAACCACAAATTTTACGGACCCTGCAGCAGGTGAGGGAATACGCATCAGACACCCATCACCTAGATAACACCCAGGCCAGACAAATTCCAAAGCTTGCATTACACAATGGACACCTATATCTACAAATGCCAGCATAGGCTACTTTTACACTCGTGTTGTGGGTGGATCCGTCCTGGATCTGCAAAAATGGATCCGTTACAGTAATACAACCGCATGCATCCGTCAAAAATGGATCCGTTTGTATTATCTGTAACATAGCCAAGACGGATCCGTCATGAACTCCATTGAAAGTCAACGGGAGATCTGTTTTCTATTGTGCCAGATTGTGTCAGAGAAAATGGGTCCTTCCCCATTGACTTACATTGTGTGCCAGGATGGATCCGTTTTGTCGAGCGTTTGCAGGCAGCGTTTTGGCGTCCGCCTCCAGAGCGGAATGGAGACTGAACGGAGGCAAACTGATGCATTCTGAGCGGATCCTTTTCCATTCAGAATGCGTTAGAGAAAAACTGATCCAACTGATTTGAGAGCTCTGAACGGATCTTAAAAATGGAAAGCCAACACGCGAGTGTGAAAGTAGCCTTAGCCAGAAGTGCAAAAATAGAGTCATCAGCTTATTTGAGGTGCCATCAACTACCACTTCGCCCACCACCATACCGCGTCATCTGGGAACAGAAACTGCACGTTGTACAAACTACTGCTGAATGGACCACAAGTTATCTTTTGCAGAGTAAAGAGAGACTTCTGATTCTTATTCTTCAAACCACCTTTCCACTGAACCAATCCCAGAGGAGCAACAGTCTAAGGGAGTACACCGTGGCACAACATCTCATCAGGGCCACTACTACTCCCATCCTCTGCAGCGGCTCCTCAGGGGCTCACTGCAAATCTTCATCAGGAGTTCTGCCATCCTGGTGGCACCTGGTTTTGTCTTGTGCCTTCGCATCTGAGGTCCAGCTGTAATTCTGGTAACTTCTGAGACCTGAGTCTTGGTTTATCGGACATTAAAACGCATCCACCCATTACTCAACCTCTGAACCTCGTAAAAGTAAGATGAAGCCTGTCACAACTACGTGTCCTTCCTACTATTTCTACAACCACCGGTTGTCTAGGGTACGTGAGAGCAACTGGATGGCTGACAACTCACCGTGACATACTGTAGTCACTGCCCTAAAGCTGTATTGATTTTTAATAACATATTTTTTAATCTACCCTAATTGACATTACACTGAAGTTCCGTATACATTGCAGGTCAACGAGGAAAAGATAATGCTCTTGATAACCTAGGTTTCAGAAAACGATTACGTATATTCAATGGATGAAATTAATTACCAAGTAATCAGACATCAGAATTGTAATAATATCGAGACAATGAAATATGAATTCATTCGTCCATTTAGAATACGTATTTCATAATGACAGAGGCTTATAGATTGCTCCTATAATAAAGTTCCTGCTGTCATAATAATTAATATTTTTATTACACTTGCAATATAGACTTAATTTGATTCAGGCAACAAGGCTACTCTTTTACCTTCAGGTTTTTCTCGTTTTTTGATGCCATTTGAAGTCACTACCAAGAGATGGTACCAATATGTTTTGATCAAATTATATGCTAATAATCTCACATTAATTTCTACAGTGTATACAGCAGAAATGTCATTTATCATCCATATATTCAGTGTTTGAAGAGTTGCTTTTGTATTTCACCCATGGTGTATGCATGCCCCCACCTTTACATTATACAGATAAGGCTTCACATGGTGTTAAAGGAAACCTGTCATGTTGAACATGCTGTCCAGGAGAAAGTGGCTGTGATAGAGCAGGAGGAGCTGAGCAGATTGAGATATAGTTTTAGATGAAAAGATTTAGTGTAATTTATATTTCATTCATTTAAATTCCTGCTCATTTTCAACTTTGAAGTCCAGGAGGCGGTCCTATCAGTGATTGACAGCCTGCCCTCTATGACTATATATAGAGATAGCTGTCAATCACTGATAGGACCGCCTCCTGGACTATAAAGTCCAGAATGAGCAGGACTTTAAATGAATGAAATGGAAGTTCTACTGAATCTTTTCCCACAAAACTAAATATCACTCTGCTCAGCTCCATCTGCTCTGTAACCTGCAGATTACTTAGCATTTTCATTGTGAGAGGTCCACTTTAAAGAGGACCTGTAACCTCCCCTGACATGGAACTACTTGCATTCCCCATGTAACCCTAGTTTTGGAGCATCTATTGTTATGACTCTATGTTGTGCCATTCCTTTAATATTCCTGCTAGAAGTTATGAATGAATTAGCAGAAGACTAACCTGCCACAGAGCAAAAAAAAGTGGGGGTAGCTAGGATGGTGCATAGCGTCATAAAACATATTGCCCAGCAACGTCTCCGAGGATCACCCCCTTGTCAACAGGAATTCATCGATAAAGTTAATTGGCTTAAATCTGTGGAAAAAAACATATGTTTAAAATGGAGTTCTGGGAAAAAATGGAGGTTCTTTGGTTGACCTGGATTTATAGGTCAGGTCTAGCTTCTAGATTTTTCATCTTTAGGGATATATTTTCTCTGTATATGTTGAATTATGGAATTTATTATATGATATCCGATATGATATCACACTGAAATGTGAGACAAATATGGATTGTCATAACCTGTGCATTTCCAAGTTCATAGTACTTTAATTCAACTGGCTAAGGAGGTGAAGGGTGGGGATCTGATGTTCAAAAAAAGTTATCATTTGAAAAAGTGAGAAGTGATAATGATAGAAAGAAAAGCGATGATCAAAAGCGATGACTTACATAAAATGGAAGCGGACATCAGCTCACTTCTGCTGCCTTAATATAAAGGCCTTGTGGCCTACCAATGGCTTAGAACTATTATGGACTGGGGTTATCCTGTTTGGACAATCCCTTTTAATGACAATATAGAGTTAGAGAAATAAAAACGTGAGAAAAAAAACTTACATAAAGTAGAGGCTGACATCACTTTACTTCTGCTGTCCTAAAGTAAAGGCCTTGTGGGCTACAACCAATATGGACTGGGGTTGTCCACTTTGGACAGTCCATTCAGTGACAATATAGAGAAATCAAAAAATAAGAAAAGTTCGGACAATGCCTTCAATGACAAAACAGAGTTAAAACTGTCAAAAGGTGAGAAAAAGCAATGACTTATCATGTTTTTAAGTTAAAAATGTAGAGGCTGGCATTCTACTTCTGCTGCCCTAATGTAAAGGCCCTGTGGCCTACCGGTGAACTACAGCCTTCTTTGAGTGTTCTCCCCTATAGCAATCGCCTGTTCCTCAACTTTTGAGTAACGTAATGAAGGTTATTTATACTGTATTACATGAAACCCACTGAGTGCAGAAAGGATTATCCATAAATGCACTTTCCTTCATTTTAATTAGTACACAACTTTTTTTTTTTCAATATTATTAGTTTTCTCATTTAGGACCCCAGATGTCTACAAGGATAATCCCTACTTCATTATTTGTTTTCCGCAGTTAGCGAGCTCACACAGTGTGGAAAATAGCCCTGTCCTGATATTTTTTCATTTAAAATACAATAAAACAGCTAGAGGTTGTATTTGAACCACAGTATGAATAATAACATTGCCTAGCTCTTGAGTGGTCTTTGAGTCAAGATAAAGAAGAAAATCAGAAACTCCTTCAAAGTAACGGCAGGGCTGCATGGACACAACTGGAACCATACAATGGCTTCCAGCAGAGAACTTAATCTACTCTCAAAGGAGAAAATAGTTGTGCAGAATATAACATAAATCTGGATATGGAAATGCATCATGTTAGCATAAGAGTCTATTACATTTCTGGAATCTGATACACACCATATCAATTTCGAAGCTTCATTGTAGGCAGGTCCCATTGTTACTTTATAATTAGAAATTAGTGTCACTCAGCGTGATTACAGGGAGTCTTATGGGAAATGACTATGGATACAAGTGGTTTCATGCCGATTGGTCTCTGCTCGTGCCGCATTTCCTAATAAACGGATTAAAATTATAAAGGAAAGACAAATGGTTGGCAGATTAGAAAATCATTTTGTGAAACATCTAGCATTCACCCTGGCATTGCTGCCACACTTTCAATCTCAAGTGCTATTAGAGCGGAGATACCAGGCTCAAGACCGAAGACAAAGTGCCAAAGACAGATGTTTTCTAAAGTGAACAGACAGCCGGAGTCGGAGGAAACGCCTGTCCATATTATAGCTTATCTTTTCGTATCAGGGAAAAGTATCGAAGTGAAAGTCATGGTGCTATTAAGTAAAGACTGCATAGTATGCACATTTAAAGTTCTAGGTCTTGGGCTTGAAGCAAAAACATAATTTTTACTTATTTTGTCATATTTCAAATTCCTTCTTGCCTTGTCTGTTCTCATTAGAATGATTATATAGGTAAAGGGGAGTATTAGAGAATAAATGTTCCCAAAAGGTGAGCCTGTTCTTTATGGCCAGCATAGACCTCTATTATGACAGAATGCCGCTTATAGGCTTCCGTTGTGCATCCGTTATGGTCCATGGTAACGGAATCCATTAAGGAATTCTTAGATAACCCAAACCCGATCTTGAAAATCGCAAGTTCGCTCAACACTAGCCATAACCTGTATTACATACTAAACAGTGGTAGATGCCACTCATAGAGTAGTTTGCATTTGCAGCTCTCACCCCTATCCCTCCAGCAGCAGAGCATAAATAAATGCCTCTGTCTCTGTAATGTTACTTTCACATCTGCGTTTTGCTGTACGGTTTTGAGATCCGTCACAGGATCTCAAAACCGCAGCAAAACGCTTCAGTTTTCTCCCCATTCATTTTCAATGGGTGAAAAAAGTGCGCCTGAATACACTCCATTTTGTTGCGTTCCCAGGACACACACAAAACCACAGCAAGCATGCGATACTGAGCAAGACGGTTTGAAATGCAATGTAAGTCAATGGTGCTGGATCTGGGTTTTTATTTTCGGACATTCAAAAAATGGATCCAGCGCCCATTGACTTACAATGGTGTTAGTGCTGGATTCATCTAGTTCATTTTGGAGGTAATACAACCAGTTCCGTTCTGAACGGATGCAGATGGTTGTAGTATTGACCATATGCGTTTTTGCTGATCCCCTGCCAGATCCAGCAAAACGCAGATGTGAAGGTAGCCTAATCTAGGTCCTTAAGTACCATCCTAAAGGGAACATTTCACATTCCGAACTGCAGGCAGCATGTTATAGGGCAGGAGGAGCTGATCAGATTGATATATAGTTTTATGGGAAAATATTAAATGTGTAACCTATTTATTCATTGAAATAACTTATGTGTCCACTGGACTCTTGACAAGTTCTGCTGGATATTTTCCCACAAAACTATATATCAGTCTGCTCATCTCCTCCTGCTCTATAACATGGGGCCTGCAGTTTCGTCAGCATATTCAATGTGACGGATAGCTTTTAATATTTGTTAAGCTCTGGATCTTCAGAACAACACAAACATATGGTTTTATCATCTGCTTCTCAGAAAACAACATATCGCTACTTAGCCCTAAAATATTTATTTGGGAGGCAATAATTGTAATATAAATTACAATTATTAATAAAGTCTGGTTACATTTTTACTCTATTCTACTCAGTAATCTGATCAGTGGGGCCTGATTGCTGGGACTTCCACTGATGCCTAGAATGGGATATGGCCCCTTTGGTTTTGGATTGACACCGCACCACTCTCCTATCCATATTCAATGTAATTGATGGTGGGGAATTTACATTGCAATTTAGTCTTGACTATGGACCATCACGACGGACTGAGCTGCATATTTTACACATGGACATCATTTCAGCGGTCAAGCAATATAGCCTCAATGGCTAACATTTAGTAATAGCAGCGAATTTTACACCAAAGTGGAGAGGCTAGTTGATGACTCTGTGGCAATTTAAGAAGATGCACACCTCTTAATAAACGTGGATAATTTTGAATTGTTTGTCAAGCTAAAATTAATGTTAATAGCAGCCATATGCAGCTGTATAGTATATGTTCATCATAACCTTGCTGCATTTCTTCTTACTCAGATTAAAAAATTGTTACAGGCAATCGTTCTGCAACCAACTAACCGGTTTGAATTTGGGCTATCCACAAGTGTGTTGTCCTATCGGTTCCCTGGTTTTTATCATTTAACCACTATACAGCCATTTGGACTTCACTGCAGGGGAGCCACCAGGCCACTACCTCTTGGAATAGTCCTGGTGTAGTTGGAAGTTGACCCACGGGGTCAGAGACACCGGTGCAAAGCTCCAAGGGATCAGGCAATACTTGTAGTCAGAAACAGCTGCTATATTACAGTACTACAATATGTGCTACAATATTTTGCATACTTTTTGACATGGAACATCGACTGAAAAGTCTCTATACGCTGCTGGTTCCCTTCAATAGTAAAAGGAGATTTCAGAATGTACAGCCAGGGGCGTAGCTATAGGAGGAGCAGAGGTAGAAGTCGCTACTGGGCCCAGGAGCCTCAGGGGGCCCAAAGACCCTTGTGCAGCATAAGAAGACACCAGTAATATAGAAAGTGCATGCTGGTCAAGTTACACCTCTGGCTGGAAGGAAGGTGTTAGGCCAAGAATTTAGCATGGGGGGTGGGGGTGGGTGCCATCTCAATTTTTGCCTCAGGCAACACGAGGGCTATGTTCTTCCCTGCCCCTGGCTACAAAGCACTGAGGAAGGGGGGGTCCAAACTGACCTCTTGCACCAGGGCCCATGAGCCTTTAGCTACATCCCTGTGTAAACCATAATATATAGCTATGTGTGTTTTAAGTTATTTATTTGAGCAATTTGTGTTTTTTTTTTTTTTTTCACAAAATGTCCATTACTATAGTAGAAAAAGAAAAAAAAAACTGTTCTCCAAGGATTTATTCAGCGTTTGGATACAAGAAAATTGGTATTAGGACTGAACATGTATCTTCTGTATCTTCAATAATATATGATGGCTTATCAAATGGTACATCAGACGTAAACAAATGTAAGACTAGCCATGCTTACCGCTACACGTCTGCCCGCACACTTGGCTGAGCCTGTGAGTTATTTTTACATTGTTTTTGGAGATACTTTCCCCACTCTGTTTGAATGACTGGTTTGTGAGTGTGCGGTGTGTAAAATCTAATTCTGAAAATCACTGGTATGAGAAGCGAAAAGATGGAGCAATTGTTTTGACTGGTCAAAGTAATTTTCTGTGCCATTATCTGCCTGGTTATAGTTATTGTACTGCAAGTCTGCAGTGTGTTCAAAATGTTCAGTACATCGTCTGCTCGCGTTCTCCTGAACCCATCCATGTGCCTGCGGGAGGGGGCCAACTCCTCAGCATAATTATTTTCCTTGTCTTAATAATAATGTATATCTTTGCATCATAATTCACTGCGTTTTGGAACGGCTACATCCAGAATATATAAGCTCTATTTGTAATCCTCTGTATGGACGATAACTTCATATCACATAACGATTAGATTGATGTTGATGGACCCAAATGTTTGCCTTTGTATCCCTCAATGATTCAGTATATATATTTTTTTTCGGCAATTATTTCGTCTTACTTGACGTCATGATTGGTGAACGCCATGAAAACTAATATGGACAAGCTAAACATTCACATCAGTGGAGGATTGGGGTACATTACTAAAGCTAATAAACGTACAGCTATAATACAATACATATATGTTATTTTGTAAGAAATCAGTCCGGATACTTTAAACATTCTCATTATAGGATACACTATATGCACCTTAAAGTTTAAGCTAATGGGCACCAATAAAAGGCCTAACAGGCCCTCCACTTACCATGTGCCATTTATTGTGGCAGAGGTCTTTTACTACTGCACCCCACATAGCTTTGCCCCCATCCTTCCGGTGTCAATGGATTTAAAGAGGTTGTCTGGGTTTAGAGCAGAACAAGGGCTCTGTTTACTGCCAGTGACGTACCGGGCTTCTTCTCAATGTCCTTATTGGAGGCTTCTGCCCGGCACTAATGGGCGGTGTAAAACAGCCTAGGGCAGCACTAAAGACTGCCCATTTGTGCCAGTGATGTCACCGGGATCACTGCTAGGCAGAAGCCTCCACCAAGCCTGGTACGTAACCGGTAGTGAAGAAAAAGCTTAATATGAATACTTACTTCCAAGGTTGGCCTCTTGCACATGACAGAGATAGCAGCACACAGAATCCCTGGGGCTCCATACCATGCTATATTCAAGGTCAGACTGGCCCACCAGAGTTCTCCAGTGGGCCCAAGCTCCTATTAAAACTGGGCCCTTATATAGACAGAAGATGGACCCTCAGATTCATTTCCTCCGGTGAGCCCAAGGGACTTCAGTTTGACGCTGCATGTATTACAGAGATATTTTAAAAGAGAACACTTTAGGCTTTGTTCATGTCTGCATAGGAGCCCCCATAGCAGATTTCATAGTTTTTAATGGGAAAAATACCCTTGCATGCAGCCTTGTGTTTTCTGTGAAAAGTCGTGTGCCTTTAAAGGGAATATGTGAAAAGAAAAAAAAGAAAAAAGACACTAAAACTGTAATATATTGCACATAAATCAGTACAAACAATTAAAACAAGAAAGACGGACCAGCAGATGGCTTGGGAATGGGGCATCAGAAAGTGACCTACCTGAATGAGCATGTCAGCAACAGCAGGCTCCCGTTACATTATACCTTTGTACATAAAATCCTCCAGTAACCTGGGCAGCTGTCAGGGTATGTACATCCGCACATACCAGCATAGCGGTGGAATACAATGGCAGCCGAGTGGATTTAATGTGGCTGTGCGGTGAAATCTGCCACCGGATTTGCAACAGACATATCCGCTGTGTGTATGTTTTCCTGGCCTAGTAGTACATTTTCTACCTATTCCCAAATTTTCCCAAAATTAAATGTGATGAGGAATTTATAATACTAATACGGAGGTGAAATGCATTATCATCAAAGTCGCGCAAGACTTTGGTGAATAACTTTTTAAATTGGAAAACCATTTTAAAACTGGGATCCAAAGTCGGCTCTGGCACCTACTGGTGTCTGGGTACTGAAGCCTACTTCGGACCTCAGTTTTAAAATAGTTTTCAAGTAATATATCAATTTTTGCAGATGACACTAAACTGTGTAAAGTAATTAACACTGAAGAGGACAGTTTTCTGCTACAGAGGGATCTGGATAGATTGGGGGCTTGGGCAGAGAAATGGCAGATGAGGTTTAACACTGACAAATGTAAAGTTATGCACATGGGAAGGAATAATGCAAGTCACCCGTACATACTAAATGGTAAAACACTCAGTAACACTGACATGGAAAAGGATCTAGGAATTTTAATAAATAACAAACTAAGTTGTAAAAACCAGTGTCAGGCAGCTGCTGCTAAGGCCAATAAGATAATGGGTTGCATCAAAAGGGCATAGATGCCCGTGATGAAAATATAGTCTTACCACTTTATAAATCACTAGTCAGACCACACATGGAGTACTGTGTACAGTTCTGGGCCCTCGTGAACAAGGCAGACATAGCAGAGCTAGAGAGGGTTCAGAGGAGGGCAACTAAAGTAATAACTGGAATGGGGCAACTACAGTACCCTGAAAGGGTATCAAAATTAGGTTATTCACTCTAGAAAAAAGACGACTGAGGGGAGATCTAATAACTATGTATAAATATATCAGGGGTCAGTACAAAGATCTCTCCCATCATCTATTTATCCCCAGGACTGTGACTGTGACGAGGGGACATCCTCTGCGTCTGAGGAAAGAAGGTTTGTACACAAACATAGAAAAGGGTTCTTCACGGTAAGAGCAGTGAGACTATGGAACTCTCTGCCTGAGGAGGTGGTGATGGTGAGTACAATAAAGGAATTCAAGAGGGGCCTGGATGTATTTCTGGAGTGTAATAATATTACAGGCTATAGCTACTAGAGAGGGGTCGTTGATCCAGGGAGTTATTCTGATTGCCTGATTGGAGTCGGGAAGGAATTTTTTTTTCCCCTTAAGTGGGGAAAATTGGCTCTACCTCACAGGGGTTTTTTGCCTTCCTCTGGATCAACTTGCAGGAAACAGGTCGAACTGGATGGACAAATGTCTTTTTTCGGCCTTATATACTATGTTACTATGTTACTATGTAAGTTGAATAATCAATGTCCGAAGTTATTCACCAAAGTCTCGCAAGACTTCGGAGATAACGAATTTTACCTCGCTGGAGCCCATACATTTAAATGCTGTAGGAAGACTTATTTCCGTACAGCATTCAAGCGAAGTTTTTGGCCGAAGCGACTTCGGATTTATGATTCGCTCAACACTAATAGCTTTCTTTCACCTGTTATTAGTCTCCACTACTATGATATCTCCTACAGGTAAATGTCCATTCTAGCTTAAAGAGGTTATCCCATGAGATATTATATAGTACATGACAGTCTCTTTCTAACAAACTTAGAATCAGCCCTGTAACTGACATGGATACAGAGATTTGCTCATTTATTGCTTCAATGGCTCTGCTAGATTTATTTCAAGCTTGCAGCTCAGGGGGCGTGTTCTTTCTGCTGCAGCTGGTGGCAGTTGAAGGATGGAACTGAGCATGTATCTCAACCTCAGTGAGCTGGACAGAGAATTTAGAAAAAGGGCAGACAGCAGGTGGCGCTATACAGATAGAGTTCAGTGGCTATACTAAATGTTTAATTATATGCAATTACAAAAGTATTCAGATCCAGGTTTAAAAGCTGTAGAAAATATTCCGTGGGGACGACCCTTTCAATCTTGAGGTTGTTCCACGCTCTGTACTACAAGCTCTTTAGATTTTGGTTACATATTGCTAGCTGGAGGGCATTTCTTATGTTTGCCTTCCACCATTTGACGATCAGTTGCTTTTGGATTTCTCTTTCTCTTTGATTATTTCTCTTGAGCTCAAAATTATCCGTCCTTCTCTTCATCCACAGGAGCCAAAAGCAATTGTTGTTTTTTAGTAATCCAGTCAATATTGCACTTATTACATGTTGTCTCTTTGCTCTCAGCAATGATCTGAAAAAAATATATATTTTATTTGCTTTTTTTTGAATACAGAGTTAATCAGAATTCAGTCAAGTGGGCTGACTCTACGTGCGGACATCAAAAGGAACTACTGTTTGATTGCTGCTAGCCAGATGCCAATATTGTTTGAAGAACTGTAGTCTAGAGAATGACAATTTGCAGACTGTGAACAGTTTCCAGATCGGAGAATTCAATGTTCCATACTGATTTCAAATGACTGAGAGCTTTGTATTACAGAATTGTGAGTAATGTTGCAATACTGTTTCCCAGGCACACATTGCTAAACATATTGAGAATGGAAATCCAGAAGTCAATTTCTAAGATGATCATTGACCAGTGTGGTAAAAGAAATCGTAAAGGAGACAAAAAGAGGAAAAAAGATGAGAAAAATCACTATATTAACTCTTTATTTGCGGAAGATTTAAATATTTCCTACAACCAGACCAATTTAGATTCTTTTTTTGCTGGATTTCTTTTATATATGTTGATTTCAAAGTTTTATGACTTTACAGTTTACAATTTTTGGAATATATATCTCATTTGTTTACTGTATTCTACATATATATATATATATTACAGAAAGCTGCTGTGGAAGTCACTGTTAAAGGAAAGGACACTGTGGAGGTCACTGTTAAAGGGGTGTTCACTGTGGATGTTACTGTTAAGGGGGCAGGCCGCTGTTGAGGTCACTGTTAAAGGGGTGGGCACTGTGGAGGTCATAGTTAAGGGGGCAGGGGTCACTATTAAAGGGGCAACTACTGTACTGATCACTGTTAAGGCATCAAGGCACTGTGAGGTCACTGTTAAGGGGTACTGTGGAGGTCACTTTTAGGGAACGGGGTGCTGTGGCTGTCACTGTTAATGGGACGGGTGCTGTGGAGGTCTCTGTTAAGGGAGAGAGGAACAGTGGAGGTCACAGATAAGGGGACAGTCCCCTATGGAGGTCAGTGTTAAGGGCAGGGTGCTGTAAAGGTCACTGTTAAGGGGGCAGGCCCCTGACGAGGTCACTGTCAAGGGAGTTGGGTGCTGTGGAGGTCCCATTTTAAGGTGGCGGGGCACTGTGGGGGGGCAGTGTTATGTTGTGGGGGACTGTGGGGTTCACTGTTAGGGAACGGGGGGCTGTAGAGGTCACTGTTATGAGATAAATATACCTGTGCGAAGCTGGGTCCTTCTGCTATATATATATATATATATATATATATATATATATATATATATATATATATATATATATATATATATATATATATATATATATAGATATTAGTGTTGATCGAGCACCAAAGTGCTCGGGTGCTTGGGCCGAACACATCGGGATGCACAATGGAAGTCAATGGGTGAACCAGAGCATTAAACCAGGCACCCCCTGCTCTGAATAGAGAAGGGTGTCTGGTTCACAGGAAAAGGACAGAAGAGAAAATGTACAGAATTTATCTTGGTTTAGGTATTTTCAGTTAAGAGCGGCACTTTTGAGTGTTAAAAAAAAAGCTAGGTTTGAAATAGACACTTCTACACATTTGAATGATTTGATAGAGAATTTGGGGCAAAAGGTTAAGATTTCTCAACATCTATGAAGGCCTACTTAAAACACGCTTTGGTGATATATGTTCTTCGGGACAGAAGGCTTAGCAAATTGATTGTCCAGCTTTCCATCTCGAAGACTGGGATAATATATTTGCAAATTTAAAATTAGTTTCTTATAATTTTAATAATGTTTTGGTCCAATTTAATATCTTACACAGAATTTATACTACACCCATATGGCTCAATAGATGTGGTTTAAGAAACACTCCCAACTGTCCACAGTGTGATGCACCCGAGACGGACTATTTGCATATGTTTTGGCCTTGTGTAGAATTGAAACAATCTTGGGTTGCAATCCATACATTTATTACACATAAATTGAAAGTTGCAATTCCATTTACGGTGGAATGTTGGGCATTGAGTGATCTCTCCAAGGTGAGATGTCATAAATATAAAAGAACCCTTCTGATTAAAATAATGTTCTTGGCGAGACTCCTGATAGCACGGGCTTGGTTCTCGCAAAATGCTCCAAGTATGAATACATGGTTAAATCTTGTCAATATGATTAAGAGATATGAAAATATCTTACTTAAGCAAAGAAATACTGAGGCTAAATGGACTAGAATCTGGGGAGAATGGAAGTTTTAGGGTTTTCCTGCCTCTATTCCCTCATTATCCCCTCCGTCTTGTTGTCGGAGGGGATGGGAGACGCATCGCAAAGGGGAGGGTTGTTGGGGGGGGGGGGGATTTAGGGGATTAAGGGTTATTAGGGAGAAAAAGGAAATAATAACGTAATTGGTTATAATGAATGTAATTACTTGAATTTTCAATAAAATTTATAAAAAACAAAACAAAAAACAAATTGATGGAAACACCACTGAAATGGTTTGGGAACAGCTTGGGGATGATGTCTGGATGCATCTTGGACTCCCAGGTCGTATACAAGGAGATATATAACATATACCAGCTGTACATGTATAATTACCGTATTTTTCGCCCTATAAGACGCACCGGCCTATAAGACGCACCTGGGTTTTTGAGGAGAAAAATAAGAAAAAAAATATTTTTAACCAAAAGGTGTGCTTTTGAAGTAATGTTGGTCTGTGCATGACAGTATTATGGGGGGGATCTGTGGATGGCACTGTTATGTGGGGGAGATGTGGATGGCACTGTTATCGGGGATCTGTTGATGACACTGTGATGGGGGATCTGTGGATAGCACTGTGATGGGATCTGTGGATAGCACTGGATGTGAGCGATGAATGACACTGTATGGATTGGATCTGTGGATGACACATATATAGCATCTCATGCTATATGTGTTATCCACAGATCACCCCAATTACAGTGTCATTCATAAATGCCCCCATCAAAGTGCTATCCACAGATCTGGGCCATAGTGACAGCTTAGGCGGAGCCTGGCAATACATGGCGTGCTCGCCGCTAACAGCTGACTGCTTTCATAACATTTATAGTCTTTAATCATGTCCCTTATTCTCATATCCCAGTACAGTAGCGCCTGCTAACCTGCTATACCGATCCTCTAGCAGGCAGAGCGGTGCGGCGGCAGGCTGCTGTGTAACGCCCTCACTGACGCCATCTGCCTGCTCCTTTCACTTTATGAATGAAGCAGGAGGAGCAGGCAGATGACGCCAGTGAGGACGTTACACAGCAGCTCGCCGCCGCACCGCTCTGCCTGCTAGAGGATCGGTATAGCAGGTTAGCAGAGCGCTACTGTACTGGGATTATAGGGAATAAGGGGACATGATTAAAGATTAAAAATGTTATGAAAGCAGTCACGCTGTTAGCGGCGGGCCGCCCGCCGCAGTGTTGCCAGGCTCCGCCTCCTCCTTCCATGCTGATACATCGCAGGCTGTGCGATGTATCAGCTTTAACTATAGGAAATGAAGCATTCGGCCATATAAGACGCACTGCCATTTTCCCCCCACTTTTGGGGGGGAAAAAGTGCGTCTTATATGGCGAAAAATACGGTATATACAGGAGATACCCAGGTTATACCAGCACACTTCATATCACTATATACAAGGAGATATATAACTTATACCAGCTGTACATATATAACTATATACAGGAGATACCCAGGTTATACCAGCACACTTCATATCACTATATACAAGGAGATATATAACTTATACCAGCTGTACATATATAATTATATACAGGAGATACCCAGGTTATACCAGCAAAGAAAAGAAAAGATGTACCTTTTCTTTCAGAATGTTATTCAGACACAAGAAATGTGTTTCACCTCATGCTTTGCTGCTTGGACGGACAGTTGACTACCTGAGATATCTAGTAGGGGAGGAGACCGAGCATCGGGCTCGAGCACACAGTATATGTATATGAAAATACAGTAGCTATGATAATACTCTTATACTGCCTGTGCCTTTTTAGTCCAACTATTTTCAGAATATTAGAACTTTGATCCTGGCTTTACACATATGGCAATGCCTTTTGTACAGACCCTATTTGGCAGCATACAGAATGACTACACGGCAGTATTACAGACCCATATGTCGCCATGTGATATCTCTCTTAGGTGCTGTATTCCTCCCTAGGGACAATGATTCTTAGGAAGAACAGCTGTATATTAAAGAGGTACTTACTTCTTCTGAACCGTTTTAATTGCTTTAGTGTGTACAAAATAAATCCAAATTACTGAGCCCCTATGATTGAGTTTCCCTGGTTACAAACTACGAACCCAATCATGTAGTCTGATGCTGCAGTTATACTCACTTCCATCTGTCCATTATTTCTTGGTAGCATATACAATAGGTTAGTCATAATTAAGGGGGTTATCCGGCCCCACTACTGCCTGGGCACCTCATATAGGTTATACTTAACCCGCTTCCCGGACCAGCATTGCTTCTGCTCCCTGCAAGGCCGCCGCTGCATCTCCCCGTCGCGCGCATCAGACCATCTGGCGACAGAGGGGAACAAGCCTCCCTAGCGTCACCCGCGATGCGGGGAGCAGGAGCTGTGCGGGTCTCAGGGAGCGGGGTAAGTATAACCTATATGGGGTGCCCGGGCATTAGGGGGGGTCATTATAGGGGTTGAATAACCTCTTTAAGGGACAGATAGAAGGGAGTATTACATGAAGACATAAACAGAACTGTTCGTGTGTTTATGTGTGTATATATATATATATATATATATATATATATATATATAGTATATATTTCCAAAAATGGGCAGCACGCCTAATATGTAACAATCCGGGTTCCAGCGTTCAACCCTTGATCCTATGTAGATGAATGTAAAATAAAAACCATGACACTACTCTGTGGACGGTGAAAAAACAAGTGTATTTATTCACACATGTCACAGTAACGTTTCAGTCCCCTCAAGGAACCTTTCTCAGGTTTGGCAAAAGTTCCGTGAGGGGACTGAAGCGTCACTGGGACATGTGTGAATAAATACACTTGTTTTTTCACCGTCCACAGAGGAGTGCCGTGGATTTAGTTTTTACATATATATATAGTTATCCTACTGGCTATTGCTAAACCTCTATAGAACAATGAAAACTTGTGGATAACTGCTCCCCAAAAAACGTAAAATATTAAAATCTCACAAACCTAAGTTAATACACAGCATATAAATATAAAGTCACATATTAGCAGTTCAGGTCTATACAATATGTAATTATATTTCCTCAGTAAATGCTTTACACCTGTGCTAGGGAAATATTCATGTAATAAAGCAAGGCGTAAATAAATTCTATTACAGCAGTGTAGACGAATGTTAAGAATTAATTACTAGTATTCCTGTATATAGAAAAATATAGAAACGTAGGAGGACTTTATTATGAATTATATACCACTTTTTAGCGTATGAATGTTGCAGATTTTGTCGCAATGGATTTCTGTGGCAAAATCTGCTACTTTTTGCAGGTCACACCACTTTTCCCGAGTGCTGTGAAAAGGGGTTGTGGAAGAGGGTGGGCCAGTGGGCCCATCTCATATATCATTTTTCACAATAGTTTTTGGCATGGAAAATAACTTAAATCTACTCCAGCAAGGGAGCTGGCATAGATTTTATTATGTCACACAGCCTGCTGGAGGAAGCGCCAATGGACGGTCTAAATAAATGTCCCCCATAGTGACTATACTTACTACTTCTTTTATTTCTGATGGAAACTTAATATCGGTTGTAATAGATTAAGGCCTCATACACACAACGGTATTTTTGGTCCGTATCCAATCAGCATTTTTTTTTTTGCACATGGACCTATTCATTTCCATGGGTCCGCAAAAAAAAACATCGGTGTGCTGCCCACATCTGTGTGACTGGGCCGCAGATTATAGAACATGACTTATTTTTGTCCATTTTGCGGACACGAATAGACTTTTTTTTACAGTTAGTCCTGTGAAAATTGCAGGATGCACATGGACCGCATCTGTATTTTGCAGATGCTCAATTTGCGGACCTCAAAATGTGTGTGGTAGTGTGCAGGCAGCCTAAAGGAAAAGTTTTTTTATTTTTTATTTTAACTCTGCATTATTTTGTCTATGTATTTTGCACAAAAAAAACGCAGCAGGCAGATGTTACATTGTGGACAATAGGAAATGATAAAATGCATAAGTAAACGGATAAAACCAGTGCCACCTCATAAAATGCTTGTAAAGTATGCATGAATTTCAAGGCAAAAAACAAATGCCCCAAGAATCTAAGTGTGGAAGCCCCCTTATTAGAGAAGAGCGAAGTATTGGAAAATTCGATTAGGCTGCTTTGCCGAATTTCACAAACAAATTTGCTTCGCGATGAAGTACTTTGTCACGAAGCACATTCCTTTGTAAGTAGTGGGTGCAATTGCGCTGTCCCCCATCATTGTACCCCTCAGATGCTGTGTTAATAGCGGCATCAGATAGCAATAAAACGGTGTGAAATAAAAAAAAAATAATACTTACCCTCATCCATTTGATCATGAAGAGCCAGCCGCCGCCATCGTGATTTAAGATCTAGAGCGAAAACTCAGCATCATCATGTTGGCTGGCGGGTGTGGTGACTTTATATGTCACCATGCACAGGATTTAGTGTGAGATCTTCAATCAAGATGGTGGCAGCCGGCTCTTTGTCCTCAAATGGATGAGGTAAGTATGATTTTTTTTTTTTTACACCATTTCAGGTACAATCGATTTGTTACTATGAAGCATGAGGGAATTCGGCTTTGCGGCAAATCAAATTTTCCCAGAAATTCGGATCGAATTTCACTGGGAAATTTGCTGCCCCTAATCTCTGATCATAAATAGGGCATTATAATCTAGACTACAGGACTTTTTACCTACATTTCCAGGTCATTGTAGGTTGTCCATCTTCCTGATCATTGAATGTAGAGCCAATGCTCCAGCCTAATTCACACCATAAGAATGCAGTATCATCTCATAATTCTCTGCTATGGACTATTTTGTCATGTACCAAATTGGACTTCAGACCATCACCTCCTGGCGGAAGCATTTTGCATAAGGTATTGTTACATTGGATTTTAAAGTGGTAAGAACCAAAGACTTTAAGGTGTAACAGGAGTCTATGCCGAGCAGTTCATGTCTGTAGGGGTAAACTGTGTCCTAGAGAGGGGCTAAAATAAAAACCATAGCAACTGTAGCCTGGAACACGATAAGCATGACTGCTAGGATAAGAGCGTTACGGAATAAGATCCTGGCACTAAGGTCTTTTAACAAGCAGGCTTGATTAATAATCACTAATGTTTTCCTTCAAATGGTCTCTTTAATTATATGTATTTGATAGCAGCGAGTAACTTTCTTGTAAAGCAGCAGGACGCCGGTGTCAATCTTTGCGGGCTCTACAACGAGGCTTGGCAATGTTCCAGCATGCTCGTCCTCAGCTGTAAAGCCTCCGAGAAGAAAGAATCTACCTTTACTTGTAGAAAGCAGTCCTAAAATTCATTTGAATATATGCATTAAGAAAGATGTGTCTGAAGTTTTTGGTTAGTGTTGGATAGTTCTTTTTGATTGGAGATTTAATAATTCCCTTGCTCTTACGGTACATGCCTGGGGTTCTCTTTGTATGAAATTTGCTCTCAGAGTCTACTTTTGGGTGGTATACCTCTTGGTGTGAGATCATTGAAGACATTTTGCCCAGTTGACAGTCTTTGAGAGGGTGTGCATCATTGGACTGGGAGAAGGAGGATGGTAATTTCCATGAAGTGATCGCCATTGCTCTTTTGATCTAGTTGTAAGAATGTGTTGGGAACAGTGGGTACATGAATGAGGGCACGCACATGGTGAAAAGGCTTTGGATGGCCCAGACAGACCACCAGTAGAGAGGATAGTTTGATCCACCAAAAAGAACGAGCAGGGCCCACAGTTTTATTGTCCACCATACGGACACAGGTGGCACCTTTATCACACACTTCTGTCTCTGCTCGGATCATTTCCAGGCAGTTAGCAGAAGGAAATTTGGTGGCACAGATTACATGTCCCGCTATTGACTGCCGCCACCATCGCCTTTGCTTGCAGTGGTGTAGTGAACGAGAAACCTGCACTTCTACGGACTGGAACTATATTTTCTTTAGAGATGAATCCAGGTTCAACTTGGGATCCGATAACGATCGGGTTTGAGTATGGAGACCTCGAGGTGAGTGCTTCAATCCTGCCTTTGCTGTAGAGTGACAAACTGCCCCAACTGCTGGTGTGATGATGTGGGGAGCATCACAAAAAACTAAAAATGGCCCCATGTTGTAGGTGGGTCCAAATTCACAGAAGGTAGGGCAGGGACAACAGAAGTAGGCAGGGCCAGCAATGCTGTATTGCAGCACAACATACTACCACCTTCACCACAATATTCAACTGTATAGAAACATAGAAACATAGAATGTGTCGGCAGATAAGAACCATTTGGCCCATCTAGTCTGCCCAATATACTGAATACTATGAATAGCCCCTGGCCCTATCTTATATGAAGGATGGCCTTATGCCTATCCCATGCATGCTTAAACTCCTTCACTGTATTTGCAGCTACCACTTCTGCAGAAAGGCTATTCAATGCATCCACTACTCAGTCAGTAAAGTAATACTTCCTGATATTATTTTTCAACCTTTTCCCCTCTAATTTAAAACTATGTCCTCTTGTAGCAGTTTCTCTTCATTTAAATATTCTCTCCTCTTTTACCGTGATGATTCCCTATATGTATTTAAAAGTTTCTATCATATCCCCTCTGTCTCTTCTTACTTCCAAGCTATACATGTTAAGGTCCTTTAACCTGGTAAGTTTTATTCTGCAATCCATGTACTAGTTTAGTAGCTCTTCTCTGAATATCCTTCTGCAGATATGGTCTCCAGTACTGCACACAATACTCCAAATGAGGTCTCACTAGTGCTCTGTAGAGCGGCACAAGCACCTCCCTCTTTCTACTGTTAATGCCTCTCCCTATACACCCAAGCATTCTGCTGGCATTACCTGCTGCTCTATGACATTGTCTGCCCACCTTTAGGTCCTCTGATATAATGACCCCTAAATCCCTTTCCTCAGATACTGAGGTTAGTACTGTATCACTGATTTTATATTCTGCTCTTGGGTTTTTACGCCCCAGGTGCATTATCTTGGACTTATCGACGTTAAATTTTAGTTGCCAGATTTTTGACCATTCCTCTAGTTTTCCTAAATCCTTTTCCATTTGGTGTATCCCTCCAGGAACATCAACCCTGTTACAAATCTTTGTGTCATCAGCAAAAAGACACACCTTACCATTGAGGCCTTCTGCAATTTCACTGATAAAGATATTAAACAATATGGGTCCCAGAACAGATCCCTGAGGTACCCCACTGGTAACAATACCATGGTCTGAATATACTCCATTGACTACAACCCTCTGTTTTCTGTCCTTCAGTCACTGCCTAATCCATTCAACAATATGTGAGCCCAAGCTCAAAGACAGTTTATTGATAAGCCTTCTATGTGGGACAGTATCAAAAGCCTTACTAAAGTCCAGATAAGCGATGTCTACTGCACCTCCGCCATCTATTATTTTAGTCACCCAATCAAAAAAGTCAATAAGAATAGTTTGACATGATCTCCCTGAAGTAAACCCATGCTGTTTTTTATCAATCAACCCATGGGTTTTTAGATGTTCCACAATCCTCTCCTTGAGTATGGTTTCCATTAATTTCCCCACTATTGATGTCAGGCTTACTGGCCTATAGTTGCCCGATTCCTCTCTACTACCTTCTTCGTGAATTGGCACAACGTTTGCTAATTTCCAATCTTCAGGGACGACACCTGTTACCAGTGATTGGTTAAATAAATCTGTCCTGAGGATGGTGATGTTGTTGAGTTCAGGAGGGCACCTGCGTCCTTTGGCCAGATTCATAGGATGCTCCTTCATTAATTAATGCTGAGAGCATTAGACCGTTATGTACCCAGAAATTTCCATGTAGGGTCTATGGCCAGCCCGTCCCTGGATACAACAGTCGGTCACCCCTAGTAGTGATATGAGGGGCATTAATAGCTCCGCCATATGTGCAGGACATCCTGGGGTCACATGTGTTGCCTCTCATAGCAGGGCTGCAATCTGGCTTTTTTTTAAGCATGATAATGCATCTAATGCACTGGAAAAGCTGAAGGACCTGTGATGACATCACAGGTCATGTGACCAGTTTCAACAGGCAGTAGTTGATGACCTGCGATGATGTCACCGTCATGTGACCAGTGCAGGAGAAGACGTGGGGAAGAAGCTGTGGTGAGGTCTGCTTTATCAGGACAGGTAAGTGAAGACAGAGGCAGAGGTATGCTAGGAGTTGTGGTTATTTAACTGGGACTGTATATTAGGGCTGAAGGGAGGGATGCTATTCATATGGGACTGAATGTTGAAGGAGGAATGTTATTTACATGGGACTGTATATTGGAGGGACTGTAGAGAGGGAAGTGATGTAATTGTTACATAATAACATGGGACTGTATATTAGAGGGGGCAAGAGACATATTGTGATGTTATTTACATTGGACTGTATGTTGAGGTGGCAATGTTATTTACATGGGACTGAATGTTGAAGGTGGCTGGGGGAAGGAATGATGTTATTTACATGGGACTGAATGTTGAGGGGGTGATGTTGTTTACATGGGATTGCATGTTGGAGATGGCTAGGGAGGGGGAATATTATTTACATGGGACTGTATGTTGAAGGCAGTTGGAGAGGGGTGATGTTATTTACATGGGACTGTATATTGGAGGCGCTGAAGGGAGGGAAGTGATGTTATTTACATGGGACTATATTTTGGAGGGGGCTGTAGATAGAGAGGGATGCTATTTACATGGGACTGTATATTGGAGGGGGCTGGAGAGATGGTGTGGTGTTATTTACATGGGAATCTACAGCGGAGGGAAATAGTGTTATTTACATGGGACTGTATATTGGAGGGTCTGAAGAGGGGAGTGATGTTATTTACATGGGACGGTATTTTAGAGGGGGCAGGAGAAATGGTGTAATGTTATTTACATGGGACTGTATAGTGGAGGGAGGAATATAACTACAGGGCACTGTAGGGGGCAGAATAAATACTGGGGGCACTTCAGGGTGAGCATTATAACAGTAGAGGGCAGAATAAATACTGGTGGCACTTCAAGGCGAGCATTATAACAGTAGGGAGCAGAATAAATACTGAGGGCACTGTAGGGGCATTAAAAATACTGGGGGCACTTCAGGGCAAGCATTATAACAGTAGGGAGCAGTACAAATACTGGGGGCTCTGTAGGGGGATTTTGAATCCAGTGGACATTATAGGTGTTCTTATTACTACTAGGGGCTCTATAGGAGGGACTTATAGATCCACCTTATTTCTACTAAGAGCACTATAGGGGGCCTTATTACTACTGAGGAGTCTGTAGGGAGCTTTATTACCATGGGGAACAATAGTGGGGTCTTATTTCTACTGGGGGCTCTGTGAGAGCAGGACTGGAGCGCTCTTCTACTAATGGGGGCACTCTTGGGGACCATTATCACTGTTGGGGGCACTGTAGGGGGCAGTATTACTAATGAGGGCATTCTAGAAGGGAATTACTATTGGTGGGACTTTGAGGAGCACTATTACTATGGGGGGACTAACTTTATGGTACTAATATTTCTTCAGGATAGTATTTGGGGGTATTGGGGAGCACAGCGAGCAGCAGGATAACACTGCGGGGGGCTCCAGGTTGGGGGATGATGATAGAAATGTGAGGAAGCTAAGATGTCTGTGTGTCACACTGCAGAGACGAGGCAGCTGAAAGAAGTTGTCTGGACCGAGTGGAGAAGATGATGACAGAGAAGATCTACATCAGAGGAGACATCACCTGGGAGGCCCTGGAGAGGTATCTGCTGCTGTATAGCAAGTACAGGAAAATACAGTATGCATGGGGAGGGTCGACTTAGAGAATTGGGCCATATACATTGGTGTTTGAGATCCTAGCAACGCCCATGGCTGCAACATCTGTGGGCAAATATGCCGCAGGATACCATATGGATGCCTCCATGCCCAATAAAACTCATCTTGTATCCAGGCTAGAGGTGGCCCAACAGTGTCCTAGACTCAGTGTCCTAGAGTCATAGCTTTCAGTTCTACAGTTTTTCCCCAACAAATGTATCCACTTGCGCTAATGTTGTATTCACTTACATACAGTGTATATTATCTTTATATTCACAAATATAAATTTTTATTCAACTCCAATAACTTCTTCTTTGTGTGTTTTTTCTGGTCAATGATTTTAAATAGTTATTTTTGACTGCAGGAGATTGACTATGTCCTTTTTCTAATTGACAGGTGTTCCATATCTATACAGGAAAGAATGGTTTGTCCAGGTCAACTGTGTTAAAGGGGTCCACTTCCGATGAGTAAATGTTAAGCATATCCAATCCATAAGATACACATTAATAGTCTGATTCATTGGGATTCCATCATTTGGTAGAACATGGGTGTCTGGTTTCTCTTCTAAACCCTAAGCATACTGGTAGGAGATTATGGTGAATATTACTCATTTTTCAACGAAGTGAGTGAGAGCGCACAATGCCTCCCATACACATGTTTTACTGCTACAGCTATTTCTAGTAATTTTTCAAAAATTACTTTACTATAAATTTCTGGATCAGAAATTTGTAATCTACTTGTCCTAACCCCCTCCCCCCCCAAAAAAAAACAACAACCCACTAGCAGCAATAAATAGAGCAATACTGTGTTGTACACGACAATATGACCCCATCACAAGGAGTCTGTTCTAGTCTTCGGCTGTTAATAGTGGGCATGCTTAGTGAGATTTAACATCCTGTTAATCTCTTATTGTAGAACAGGAAAAGAAAAGTACAATTAAATGACAACTGCACAGTAAAATCCCACTCCAAAATAAATGGCGGCCAATCTGCTCCTTTATGGTACAAATGAAGTCTCTGATTTTATAACCCTTAAGGTGTTTGCGAATGATTACATTTTAGGACTTCACTTAGTTAATCCAAATTCAGAGGCTCTGAAGAGCGTACTATCAGGCGATTGCATTGCTCTGGATAAATAGAGGCGCTTCTGTGCCAAGTGACTGCATTCTTGATGTTGGTTTAGTGTTAGTGTTAGTATTATAAAGACAATAGCTTTCTTACGATTTGCAAAAGGTTTGGAACTTTCTACAATGACAATTTTCTCATCAGTCAAATAGTAAATATTACCGTACCGTGCATCCCATTGATGATAAATAGGGATGAGTGAACTCCACAAAGTGGAATTTGATCCACATTTTAGGGAACATTCGAATTTTCTCCTGCTTCGTGGTAGGGAATCGATTTTCTCTGAATGGCGGTAAAAAATAAAAAAACATCATACTTACCTCCTCTTTTTGAGCACGAAGAGCCGACCACCGCCATCTTGATCCCATGCGTGGTGAAATATGACGTCACCACGCCGGCCAACGTAATGACATCAATGCGGACTTTGTGAGATCTCGAGCTAGATCTTCAATCAAGATGTCGGCGGATGGCTCTTTGTGAGCAAATAATGGGGTAAGTATGATTTTATAAAAAAAATTTGTTTGCACTTTATTTTTCCTATCAGATGCCGCGATCAGCTATGAAAGCAGCATCTGAGGGGTACAATGATGGGGAGCAGCGCAATCGCCGCTCCCTGTCATTGCACCCACTACTGACGAAGAAATGCGCTTTGTGACAAAGTAATTTGTCATGCAGTGAATTTTTTCATAAAATTCGGGGAAGCGGCTGAATTGAATTTTTGAATACCTCGCTCATCTCTAATGATAAACTAGTCCAGAGCACTTTTGACTACGCATTAGTGAAAATATCAAGCTGGTATCAAGAGGTTTTGCAACCTTAGATTTCTGTGCTGGAAAATACGTGTCAGATTTATTCTCACAGCCATGTTATGCATTGGTTTTATATGGAGCCATGATAGGTGCATAATGACCCTTTACTGTACCTTTCATAGGCGGTATAAGGAGGCATGCTCCATTGCACATACAGTGCCCCAGATCCTGTGCGGCAGTGCACAAAGGGTGTATGGCTCTAAATCTGGTGCCCCCCCCCCTCCGCCATTGCGGCTAAAACGGTTTCCACTCTTCTGTGAAGGCTTTATAAAAGATTTTGGAGCGTGTCTATGGAGTTTTTTCCCATTCATCCAGCACATCATTTGTGAGATCAGATACTGATGTTGGAGGAGAAGGCTTTGCTCACAATCTCTGTTCTAGTTCATCCCAAAGGATGTGTTGAAAGGGGTTGAGGTCAGGGCTCTGTAGGGACACCAAACTCACCCCTCCCGCCGCATAGTTTTTAAGCTGATGTTAAAATCAGAGGAGGTTTGGAAATCTACAGTCATTGAGTCAGCAGAGTGTGACTTTTATGTACCATGCTCCTCAACACTGGGCTCTGAAACTTTACGTGGTCTCCACTTCATGGTTGCGTTGCTGTGTTTCCTTAAAATGTAACTTTATTTGCTAGTTTATTGGAGCTAGGCATGTATACCTGAGTTAGTCTGTCAATGATTGTCAAAAGATCTGTAATTTCCTTATAATAACAGCTTTCAATAATGTCCTCTGTCCCTTTCCACTGCTCCCTTAAAAGACCGTTGCTAGGGCTTGTCTGTCTTCCTTTTAGTGTAAACAGAAGACGGAGGGGCGGTCCTTCCGCAAGTGTGTATGTGAAGTGAGGGAAAGCAGTTTTGGCCTCAGAGAACTGACCAAAGAGCAATCTTGAGAAGATCCTCATATTGTAGGGTTTAAAACAGCCGTAAGTAAGGGAAAAACTCAAGGAAAACAGTGGCATGTGAATAAACTAAAAACGACTTCATACATAATGCTGCAGCAGCAGTAATATATGCTAAAATTGATTTTATTATGAAAACCTCACACACTGCCCATTCCCCTGAAGATGCCAGATGTCGGGGGGGGGGGGGGGGGGGGGGGATTTGGCTATAAAAGCAATTTTATCGAGTCAGTATTAAAGGTTAAGTTTTATGATCAAGTGTAACAGACATACGTTACAATAAGGCAATTAGCAGTCGCGTTATGTCGCATTGCGACACCATTGAAATCACATGACATGAAACGTCGCCCGACACATGTCACTGTGTTGCCGTACCCTAAAGGTCCGAGAACTTTAATTCTGGACTGGCACTAGTTCTGACACCTGGGGATAGACCTCACCTATTACAAACATCCTCTTTTTCATGGTGACGCACAGGATTTCCATTGCCGGTCTGACACAAGCGTGCACCAAGCATCTATTTATTTTAAAGTGAAGTTTGCAAACTAATTTGGATTCCTAACTGTAGCCCTGTGCCAAGGTTCTGGAAGAAAGAAGTGTGAATGCAGCTCACATTAGCATAGCGTACACACTGCTTCTTTATTTAGAGCCTCTTTATCAGTATCAATTAAACTCCAGTTAAATCTGACACATCTTAACCTTGCATTGAATCCAATTCATTGCTACAGCAGAATCCATATGGCACAGAGAACCACGTTGCAGACATCAATTCATTGCTTCTGTAGAATTCCTGGATTGCGGCCAAGCTGTAATCACGTCTTTTTGTTAATAGACATGTTTGCCTTTGCAGTCATTTCTATACATGCTGCGGCACTTTAATTAGGGTAAGATGTGTCATCCGTTTCAGAGGAACCAGGCACAGGGGCAAGCACAAGGCACTAAGGCAATAGATAGATAGATAGATATATGATAGATAGATAGATAGATAGATAGATAGATATAGGATAGATAGATAGATAGATAGAGAGATAGATAGATAGATAGATAGATAGAAGATAGATATAAGAGGATAGATAGATAGATAGATAGATAGATAGAAGATAGATATAAGAGGATAGATAGATAGATAGATGATAGATAGATAGATAGGAGATAGATAGATAGATATATAGATATAAGAGGATTGATAGATAGATAAGAGATAGATAGATACATAGATAGATAGATAGATAGATAGATGTAAATAGATAGACAATAGAAAAACAAGTACAACTCACGGCACTCCACAAGGATCCAATACAGAAAAGTGTTTATTCACTCATATTACAGCAGCAAACTGGAGAGAGTTGAAATGTTGGTATTGTAATATGGGTGAATAAAGCAATAACAGGGGCAGTGATAGGGCAGTGTCTATGTAACTAGCTGTGTGGGAGGAGCTATAAACTAGCGGGACAGTGATTGGGCAGTGTCTATGTAACTAGCTGTGTGGGAGGAGCTATAAACTAGCGGGACAGTGATGGGGCAGTGTCTATGTAACTAGCTGTGTGGGAGGAGCTATAAACTAGCGGGACAGTGATTGGGGAGTGTCTATGTGACTAGCTGGGTGGGAGGAGCTATAAACTAGCGGGACAGTGATGGGGGAGTGTCTATGTGACTAGCTGGGTGGGAGGAGCTATAAACTAGCAGGGCGTTGTTAGGGGCTGCAGCTGTGGCAAAGAAAGGAGAAGTGCATCATGGGTTTGGTTGGATACAACAGGAGGCACTAGACACAGGATGGAAACGAACCAGAGTGATTGGTTTACCTGAGGAAAACCTCTCAGGAGGATCCATACTGAAAAAAAAAAGGATGGAAACCATGTACATGAGGTAAGCAACTACACAAGTCTATCTGTCAAATACTGTAGTAATCCTGGAAAACCAATTAAAGGCCTCTTTTCACGTACCAATGATCTGGGGAATTATCGGAGTGTTCCTACGAATGCTCATTCCTGATAATTGTCCAGTTATCAATCACCTGATGGACAAGAAAACGGGTTAAAGGACTATTGATGCCGCACCCACAATCATCATTCCGGGGCTGTAAATAGGGATCTGTTGCTCAGAAACAAAGAATCTGTATCACTTGTCCCGATACAGAGGAGGTGATTGCAGCATGTAAACGCAGCTCTCACCTCCACTCACAATCAGGCAATTATCGGGAACAAATGGTTCATTCCTGACAATTGCCTAGTGAGTCGGCCCATGTAAAGGGATCTTTTAGAAATCATTACATACATTCCAGTATCTGTCACCTCAACAGATACTGTAGATGTAAATGCGACTTCTTGGGCTGTTAGCATATAAATCACTTCAATTTAAAGTGATATCACCAGCCATGTAAATCCTGCCTGCAGAGCAGCCGATCAAGTCCAATTAGCCTCTGCCTATTTCCGGCATCATTAAGTTATTTTAGCCAATCAGAATCAAGCTTCATAAGGATGTGTAAGCAACAAAACTAATATCCCCGAAAAGCCCTTGATAAGACAATTAGCATAATCCTTTACACTAGAAACGTTAGCTCCTCGTTTATACATATTTATGCCGGATACATATTTATGTAGGATGATCCGGGAGTTGCTGGCGGAGCGGTCGGGATTTTCAGTGGGTCACGAGTATAAGGTTGGCGTCTATGGTTGGCGTTACTATCGCTGCTGATGTTTTTGTAGAGCAGTTGGTGCATTAGCAAATGAATTAGCCAGTTTTTTTTCTTCGGATGTGTCTAAAACATTGCAAGCCAGTAAAGATAACTGGGTATGCTTGATGCATTTAAATAGCATTTGATAACTTCCGTTGGTGTTAAATTGGATTACTCCTGGATAATGTAATCAAATTTAGATTCAATCTTGAAACATGAAACACTTAATGACAAAAAAACAAAACAAAAAAACCACAGATATTACATTCTCCAATGGAAACAGCTTGTTATTCGCTCCAGTGTATCATAAAACCTGGATACCGTGATGGTGGATACTCCGTTTATTCAACCACGCAGAAAGTTGTGTCTGTACACTCTATGTATGTGCAAGGTAAATGGTTAAAAAGTACATCCTGGGGTTATTAAAGGGGACAGGGAACCCCGTTTTTATATGTGCAGGCTGGGTGAAAGGCTCTCCTCAAAAACCACATCTTTTTAGGGTGGCCTATCAGATCTCCTGATCTAACCCCTCTCCACATATAGACCATTTATCATCATTTCCTGAACATTATCTTCCACCAAACGCTCCACCGCACCCATGCACCCAGAAGCACTACAGGTATCGGCTGGTGACTGGCTCCTGCAGCTTTATATCTGCTCCCCTATTTCACTAAGATGGCCGGACCATTGTACCAAACAAGCACTTTTACCTTTTGTGTCACCCCTATCTCCTTATAAATTGTAAGCTCTTGCGAGCAGGGTCCTCATTACTTTTGTTGTAATTATTGACTTGTCTGTCAATAAAGATTATTATTATAATAAAAAAGACTCATTTGTCACTGCTCCGCTTCCAGTCCTAGCTGGACCGCAAGTGTGGCGCGTTGTCTACACACACGTCAACGCTGCTGGCCAACCAGTGGCTGACCACTACCAGCACTGAGGCCACTGATTGGCCGGCAGCAGTGTTGTGCACGGCGAAGTCACTTCACACTTCTGGTTCAGCGGGAACTGGAAGCAGAGGTACTTGGCACTGGACCAGAGCACCATTGACAAGTGAGTCTTTTTTTTTTTAAAGGGATTGTGAACAAATTGGGAGCAAGGGGGGGGGGGGGTTAGCCATCCACCCTATTCATCTAGACCTGTAAAGCAAAGATGACTTACCTGCTTGCTGGTGCCGGCTCCCTGCTTCTTCTCCTGTAGACCTACGATGCTCCGCTGGGCTCCCTCAATGTCAACATCCGGTTTGACATCACCTCAGCCAATCACTGGCCATGGCGGAGATCAGATTCCCTTACAATGTAAGACCAGATAATGACGAGGGAGCCCGGTGGAGCATCACAGGCTTGTAGGAGAAGGAGCAGGGAGCCACCACTGGGAGGCAGGTAAGTCATCTTTCCTTTACAGGTCCGGACCAATCTTTGCCAACCAACCCCCACCTATACTTGCGCAGCCAGTTTAAGCCTTGCACCCAGCCTGCACATATGAAAAGACGTTCCGTATCTTGGAGAACCCCTTTAATATAACCTAGTTTGGGCAAAAGAATACATGACTTATCTATAGAACTCTATCACACCATTCTCTAAATCAGCTGGCGTCATTTCAACATCAAGCAATTGGCAAAGCCACATATACAGAGCTGGCATGCTGCAAAATATTGCACCCTGGAAGCATGGCTTAGAAATTAGAATACCTATTATACTACTAATACTATATGCCGTGGGTGTAATTATACAGGATACAAAGGTTGCAATATCACCCAGGGCCTGGTGCCTTTTCCACATGAGAGAGCTTTAAATGAAATTTAATAGTTGGGGGGCCTGATACAGATTTTGCATAAAGGCCCCAAGAGCTTGAAGGTTCTCCTCTGATGGAAATCCCACATTAGTTTTTTTTCCGCACAGATTCCATATGAATATATGAAGAAATTCTCCCTATGAAATTAGGGACACACAGAGGCTCGGTGTGGGACGATTGTAGCTGAATAATAAAAAGTAGCATATTAGGTGAATAAATAAGGTGTAATTCAGTGCTCCGTTACTTATATGATTATTATACAATTTTCTTTTATATTTCAGGAACGGATTAGGATATAAACTAGGTATTAAGATGTGGCAACATTTCTACAAGATTAATGGCTTCTCGCTGTGATTCAGTTTGAGTTTTCTTTTCTTTTTGGCCCTGTACTTTTGAGAAGGGCTTTATAGATGGTCAGAGGACAGTTGCATACATCCCTGGTCTCTCCACATCACGATTCGTTCAGGTCACATGCCACTCGGGTGACGCCCAGCATTTCTAGGATGTTATTATGATATCTGAAGATATTACAGGGAGAGATGTATAAGAGGAGGGAACTACAACTCCCAGAATGTCCAGACTGTTATTATAGGGCATCAGCAGACATTATAAGGACAGGGATATGTGGAGAGAACTTCAACGCCCAGCATATACAGACTGTTATTATAGGGCATTAGTTGACATTGCATGGAGAGGGGTATAACAGGATAGAACTGCAACTCCTAGCATGACCCGACTATTACTATAGGGCATTAGTAGACATTGTAGGGAGAGGAGTATACGAGTATATGAGGAGTATACGAGACGAGAACTACAAATTCCAGCATGACCAGTTATTATGGGCTATCAGGGGACATTACAGGGAGTAAGTATAGAACTACAACACCTAGTATTTGACAACATATATAGGAAAAAAAAAACACTAAGCTCCCCTGAACACATAGCACAGGAGCTCCACCTTCTCACATTGTGACATCACACAGGGCCTTCACCACTTCTCCGCAGCAAGGGTACTTTGGAGTATGGATGTTTGTGGACACTTTCCCTATTGTTACTACGCAAAGCAATCAACTCCCTACTTTATTGCACTTTTTAAGAGTTAAAGCACACTGTGATTTATGCTGTTGTGTGCACTTGTACTGTTTTATATTGTTGAACTGCATCTTATGTTTATTGTAATATGTCCTGTTTTTTTACGCTATTTTTGCAGTACATTTGCACTGCACCGTGGAAAGGATTAATACACAGCCAGCTGATACTTAGAGACTTTGGGACTTTATATCTATTCACCACAGTTACTATAGGAAAATATGCAACAGTTAAGTTGTGGAGGGAAAAATAGACACTGTGACCTTTTATGTCTGGTTTATCTCTGTCTAGACTGTTGTTTATATCTAAAAACTGTTAAGGCTCAGTACAAGTCAATGGCAGACTGAAATTGCAACAATGTTTCTGTTAAGCTGTGCTTTTCCACTCCACCTTTCCCAATAGAAGGTTCTAGTTTAGCTAGAGACTGCATAAAAGTGGAGCAGTCAGAGCCCCTAGTTGTCTGCAGATAGGGACCAGTGTTCAGTTGAAGAGACTCTGCCAGACTGCACGAGTGACCAGAAGAAGATGAGACAGGGATACTCTGCCACAGACCCGGGGTCCAGCCCTTTGACCAGAGGGCCAGCCAGACGTTTGAGCCACAGACCCTGTGCCACCAACCTTTTGGCTAGGGTAGCAGCCTTCTGAGAGGGACAGTTAGCTCAGGCCTTGCTTCAGCACAGAACTTTTTCTTCCAGTAGGGAGAGTTGAGAAGCCAGATTAGTGCCTTTCCTATGCTGTTTTGCACCTGAATTCCTCCAGTAAAGAAGTTCATTTATTTACTGCAGACCCTGACTCTCTGGACTTATTTCCCATTGAGGTGTATCACGCCTTACTATCCCCTCCAGAGAGCAGCAACATGTGGTGACCCCTTAACGGTGTCTGGGGGACCCAGCGTAGTGTTGGGACCACCCCAAACCCCCGACAATGCCCACTGGTCACATGATGACATCACTCAGGTGTTTCACACTTCTCTCTCCAGGGTTGAGCTAAGTTGCCAATAAACTTGTGTCCCCCTGCCTTGTCTGTGGGCAGCACTGGACACAGGACAAAGTCTGTCTACTGTGTCAGTGCCACTGTAGGGTATATGTGCTGTGTCCCCTGTTTCTGTGGGTGGAGAGCCCTGAAAGTAAATACTTTGTCCTTCCCTTGCTTCTGTCGCCCGTCCCGGTCCGCTAGGCCACCTGCTGGTGCAGTACGAAAAACTGCATGATTTCATGATTTATTTTTTTAAATATAGGTAGGGACATGGAAAATTAAAAAAAAATTAAAATAAAAAAATCACCAAAAATTCTTAAATTTTTTTTTTTACATAAAAACCTGATTTAAACAATGGCTCATTTTCTGAGAACACATTCCCTTTAAGTTGGACATCCAAAGACAAGGTCCAGCTGCATGCCTGCCAATTACATTCTGATCAGTTAGTAAGATCTGAGGGATGTGAATAAATTAATTTGAGCAACTTGCGGTTAGTAGGATGAACAGCCATGTTTTGTATCATTCTACTGACAAATACAACATCAAAGTATTCCTGGCTTCTGATTGGAACATGTAAGCGATGCATGCTGATAGTCGTCCAACCTTACTTTGTGCCATGCCAATAACAATTGTCGGTTTAGGGAAGATCATTACTGGTGGTGCACTGTCTGTGATCTCGGTGCACTTCATATACAGGACTGTATGAGCAGTTGAGCACCCTTACGTTCTGCCTTGATGTGGTGCTTGGTTCAGGAAGTCTTTGTTGATGTGAACAGAAATTTTTGTTGGAAGTCGTAGCCACTTGAACTCCCAGAATGATTTCTCGACGGCTTCATAGAGAGTCACTGTTTCAGCACAGCAGGGGTTTATGCTGCACAAAAGATTTCTAAATACAAAGTATCAAGTGATAAAAACTGAGTTGTACTTCAAGAACCAAGCTAGATGTATTGGATATATTGTAGGTGATGACACACAGTTCTGTTTATTATAGAAGAATACTGACTCATTGTCTATTTAGTTTTTTTTTGACACTTTTTCTCCATCACTTCTAACAGCCGTCCATAGGCATCTTTAAAGGGAATATGTGACTAGGAAATTCATTGACAAACCAGGCACAATGAAGGACTTTTATCAAGACTGGCGTTCCCATAAGATTCCTCTGCCATGAGTGAAATACAAATCCAAATTTGCTATACACAGGAACTCTCACCAGACTAACATATACCTGGAGCCCAACGGCCTTCTACCACCAAAGACCCGTATAAATGAATGTGAAAATTAATCTGGTCTGCTCACAGTAGATATATTTAATAGCCATCTACATATTATACATACATTTCATAAATCCTGCCCCTCCCCATAAAATACTATAATTATGATTGTAAATCTCAACAACACAGTCACCGTCCTTTTAAAATCACATGCTGAGCTCTCGCATGTCTCAATTATAATTCCTGCAATGTATGGCTGGGTTTAGAGAATCCACTTTATAGTATCCGCTCTTTTATGTCGTGCTTTGCGGCTACTTATATAGAATACCAGTTCACACCACAGTCTATCCTCTATCTGTGGACTTTATCGGGGGAGCAATGCTGCGTTTTCAAATATAAGCAACAGGAACCATAGATATTATAATAGTCTCCTGATATGTCACCATTTAGGGCGTGCTTATGGACACTTGCTGTAAGCAGGAGACGATATTTCTTACTGGTCTGAGGGTTCCCTTGCATACATCCCTCTCGCCTGAGGTTGCCGATCTGGGATATCTTCGCACATGCGTAGTTTGCTCTTACCCACGCCGAACTTGAAATCTTTTCAAAGTTTGGATTGTTATTCCCAGATTGTACTTGCAGTATATTCAGCCGATTTCGCCGCCTTGTTAATCATCAGACGCGTTTCGGAAACTTGTTCCTTCTTCAGTGGTAAAAATACCGTAATTATATTTTTTACCACTGAAGAAGGAACAAGTTTCCGAAACGCGTCTGGTGATTAACAAGACGGCGAAATCGTCTGAATACGCAGCATTGTACTCCCGTTAAAGTCCATAAATAGAGGATAGACTGTTGTTTGAACTGGTGCTCTATATAATGTGCCTCAAAGCACGACATCAAAGAGCGGATACTATAAAGTGGATTGTCTAAACCCAGCCATACATTGCAGGAATTAAGCCATAAAGACCGTCGCTATAATTGAGACATGCGAGAGCTCCGCATGTGATTTTAAAAGGACGGTGACTGTGTGGTTGAGATTTAAAATCATAATTATAGTAATTTATAGTATTTTATGGGGGGACAGGATTTATGAAATGTATGTATAATATGTAGATGGTTATTAAATGTATCTACTGTGAGCAAACCAGATTTATTTTCACATTAGATGAGTGAAATGCGCCAAATTTCTCTTAATGTCTCTTAATAAATTAGTGGCATCTCTGGCAGTCTGTGCACCAGAAACAATACTATGCCACTCATTGGTTGGTGTATACTTCAGTTATAACTTATGCCAGTTTTTGGTGTAAGTTATAATACACCTGATGGGCCATGCTAAGTTACTCCCCTACTCCCATGTTCTCACCACTTTAGAAGGGCTCTATGGGGGCCATATCATCGCTTTCAGGGCTCCTTGTTGTTCTTTATGCTGAAGATAGTTCTTAATGACATTGGCTGTATGTTTGGGTTTGTTGTCCTAAATATTATGGGGCCAATCAGACGCCTCCCTGATGGTACGGCATGATAGATAAGTATCTGCCTGTATTTCTCAGCATTGAGGACACTATTAATCCTGACCAAATCCCTAACTCAGTTTTCTTAAATGCAGCTCCAAACTTGCAAGACACATCATGCTTAATTTCCTTCGAAATCAGACAATTTCCAGCAGTACCATAAGCTCAGAATTGGCAGAAACCAGTCGGACCCAGGTACACCCATTAACTGTTTGGAGAAGTTTAGCCACCAGTGGTCTTCATGAAAATATTGCGGTCAAAAAGCCATATATTGGATGTGGCAACAAGGCAACTCAACTATGCACAAACATGTAGGAACTGAGGTGCAGAAAAATGATTGCAGGTGCTTTGGACTGATGCCTCAAGATCTGAAATATTTGGCTGTAACAGAACATAGTTTGCTTGCTGAAGGACAGGAGAGGGGTACAATAATGAGTGCAGGCAACAGTGAGGCATGATGGAGGCTGAATGTCAGCAAATGGAATTGGGAATTTGGTCAAGATTAATGGTGTCCTCTGCCCTCAATGCTGAGAAGTAGATACTTGTTCATCATCCAGTCCCATCAGGGGACATCCAGTTGGCTCCAAATGTATACTGCAGCAGGACAACGCCCCCAAACATACTGCCAATCTCAATAAAAATTATCTTTAGTGTAAAGAAGAACAAGTAGTCCTGGAAGTGATGATATGGCCCCACAGAGCCCTGATCTCAACATTATTAAGTCTGTCTGGGATTACATGAAGAGACAGTTCTCCTAGATGTTTGGAACAACCTCCCTGCTAAGTTCCTTCAAAAATTGCATGCAGGAAGTACCTAGAAGAACTGATGCAAAGGGAGGTCACACAGATTCTTACTTTTTTCCAGTGGCGTTGCTAGGGCTAGTGTCACCCGGTGCGGTAGAAAATGGTGTCACCCCCCCCCCCCGGCAACGATCTGTCTGCTTAGCCCCGCCCCCCCACATCAGCTGTCTGTTTACTCTCCAAACCCCCATCCATGTTATCGCTTGGGTTCAAATTATAGCACTCCCAGCAGGCCCCCACCCCAACCCCCGGCGGTCTGTCGGCAGCCTATCAGAGGAACAAAGAAGGGAGACGCTCTCCCTTGCCCTGCTGCAGTGTTTATCTGTATCGCGATACAGATGAATGTAGGAGATGAGTGCTTCCATAATGCAAGCGCTCATCTCCTGGTGGTGTCACCCAGGGGCATAGCTAGAAATGACTGGGCCCCACAGCAAAAAATTTTATGCATCCCCCGGATCTCCCACCGACACATACCATATTGGACCTCCCACCCATTCCAGAGCTTCCACCCAAACACCCCTCTAGGACCTCCCATCCCAACATCCCCACATCCCTCCCTAGATCCCCCTAAGTGTCCTCCACACATCCCCCCATCAGTGTCCTCCACACATCCCCCATCAGTGTCCTGCACACATCCCCCAATCAGTGTCCTCCACACATCCCCATCAGTGTCCTCACACATCCCCCATCAGTGTCCTCCACACATCCCCCATCAGTGTCCTGCACACATCCCCCCATCAGTATCCTGCACACATCCCCCATCAGTGTCCTGCACACATCCCCCATCAGTGTCCTCCACACACACCCCCATCAGAGCTTCATATTAACCTGCTGTACTAATATTATGGCTAAAAACCTCAGTAATAGTTTCCCATATATAATACTTTATATATATATATATATATATATATATATATATATCTATATCAGAAGTATAAATATATATTATCATACTTCTGATATACATGAATGCATAATTTAGCCTCTATTTCTAAAAGGTTTTCACCAGGACTAGAACTCCCAACCCTTCACATCAGAGGCAAGAGCTCTAACCACTGAGCTATGGAGCTTAATGCTAAACTATGCTGGAAAAACCTTATAGTAGTGTATCAGGTATTAGGTATTTCTATACAGCAGAAGTATCATTAAATAAAAAAATAAATCTGTAATTACTATATAGTAATTACACATTTATTTTGTATCATGTTTTTTTACAAAAACTGAAAAAAATATTAAATTATACTTCTGCTGTATGGGAATACCTAATACTTGCTAGACTACTATGAGGTTTTTCCAGCTTAGTTTACCATTGAGCTCATAGCTCAGTGGTTACTGTTCTTGCCTCTCATGCAAAGGGTTGTGAGTTCGAATCCTAGTGGCAACCTTTCAGAAATAGAGGCTAAATTAGATTAAAATACATTGGGTGTCCCCCAGGATTGTCAGTACATCTAATTTAGCCTCTATTTCTGAAAGGTTGCCACCCCCTTCATGTTCATAGCACTGACTCCATATATGGACACAACCATATATGGAGTCAGAGCTGGGATTCCCTGTACAGCATCGCTGGCTTCAGGCAAGTGCAGTGAATAAATTATCTTCTGCCGACACTGGTGGGTGTCACCCCATCAGTGGTGTCACCCGGTGCGGACCGCACCCACCGCACCCACCGCACCCCCCTCGCAACGCCACTGCTTTTTTCCACACCTGCCTAAAACTTTTACATATTATTATAAACATATCAGTATATAATGAGCAGAAAGGCTAATTTACTGTTCTATTTTTTTTCCAACCATAAATGCCTTTTGAACTATACAGAGAAACATTGTCATTGTGATAGCCTTCATGTGACTTTGTAAATGATGTATCCTCCCTGCTCGTTGACTTACAGCTGCTCCTCCATACACACAAGTCCATGGAGCTCCAGTCACAATAAGCACCCAGCAGATACATACCGTACATTTGAAACAATCTCATAACTCCAGATAATCAATCTTTTAATATAAAAGAGAAAGCAGCGGAACCTATTCTCCTCCCAGCCTAATTATTTCTGACACCAGATAAGGCGGCTCACTCCTGCAGCTTACATTGTTCTATCAAGATTCGGCACAGATGCTGATCAAGGAGGAGCGCGCCTTTCCAACTAAGTTTTAATTTCCTGTCTTTCAAAAGCTCACTCTATGCTACACTGGGTTCTTTGCGTTGTGCACCTTCTGTACATTGCACCACTTGGGAACCTAATTCACCAGTTTAATAGAAGTTGTCTGACATGTATGCCAATGATGACATGCAGTTATAGGCTTCCATATAGCTGTCTGTCCCTGAGGCCCTGTCATTGCTGTCGGATGACTCTTCAAATATCTGAATTAGATGAGTAGTAATTTTCTGGTGCTGAGCAGAGTGTCTATTTTTATTACTTCCAGAAGGTGGCTAGGCATGGGGGTCTATTGACCGATTTTTAATTTTTTTTGCAGTATATTGTTCAAAACCTAGAGAAAATACATGATTGCCAAAACCTTAAAGTGAACCTGTCACCTATATTTTTTTCTGCCAGTTAAAACCAGATAGTGACATGTATCCTTGCTTTTTCTAATGTGTTTTTATCTTCTGATTATATTATATTTCTATTTTATTTCCTGAATGTGATTATGGCAACCGCCATCTTGCCTGAGCTGTTCTTAACAGCATTTAGAAATATGCTTTACGGCAGCCCCATGGGCCACAGACACAATGGACAGGAGGGTACCTTGTTGACTTCTATGGGAAAGTTTTCTAGGCATGCTCTGTGCAGAGGTCAGGAGGGAGTAGATAAGCTGTGATATTACCTATTTTTAATGGTGGATCCTGTGTTATCTGTATATAGTTAATACTTATCATTGTAATACTTCCTGTGATGATAATGGGATGACTGCTGGAAAGTGATCTGTACAGTCCAAGAAGTGGCTCCTATTTTTCAGCCTAGTGTATTGATAGGGACATAGAAAATGTAAATAATCACCAAAAATTCCAAAAATATTTTTAACATGAAAACATGATTTAAAAAAATAAATCATTTTCTAATGACTCATTCCATGTAAGTGCTAAATGACCAATCAAACAAATGCTGGTTCATGTGCAGGGGCAGACTGGGAACTTAAAGTGGCCCTGGAAAAAAAAATCCTGAAATTGCTACATATTGTAGGTGGTCTTAAACAGGCAGCACAAGTAAGTAGTATGGTTCAGCAAACTGTCAGGCATAGCTACTTTAATGACAGATAGGGCCAATGAAAAATACAATGGAATATTCCTTTAGGACAAGGGAAAAGAGCTCCCTGACCCGTACATGCAGCTTCAAATTATTTTGCATGCAGTCCTAAAGTGATATATGGAGCCCAGTCATTACATTTATAGTCCAATAGTTGACAAGGAAAATTAGGATTATATATATATATACAGCCCTGTAGTGATATATGGAGCACTAATATTACACATACAGCCATATAGTAGCACCTAGTACCTTAGGTGACTTACTATAGACTTCATGAGGTCATAACCAGACCACTCCACCAGGAATTCTCCCTGTTCAGTCAATGAGCAATCCTCTCCTGTTCATGGTTTTTATGTGCATTTTCACTGTATGTTTGCTGCAAAAATACGCTTCGACGTTTATTATTGCATTATCATGTAAAAATCTGTAAGGAGCAGGTCGTCATTGTCACCACAAAGTGGGAATTTCGCCATCCTCTCCATAGGGAGTGGTTAGGCCTCAATGTAGGGCAGTCTAGCTGAGACAGTGAAATGGAAGGAATGAAGACACAGCAATGGACAATGAACCAGACAGATAGAAAGATTTAACACCAGGTAAAAAAGAGAAGAGAGAAAGGATATATTTGTGAAGCATACTAGGGTTGACAGGAGGTGGGAGCAGAAGCTCTGTAGAGATAACCTGTCTAGAAAGAAGCTTATAGACTCCACAACAGACTTGTGTTGAGCACGAATATATTCGTCATTTTTTTTCCATCTGAACACATGATTCCTCCCAGCTTCTTGCTTGTGGGCCAATGAGAAGGCAGCAATGTCATGTTGACAACAATACTTAGCGCACCAATCAGTTATATGTAGTCAGACCTGCGAAAAAATATTCTAATTTGCGCAATCGCGAACATATTGGAGCACTCTATCTGCATATAAAGCTATTGTAATGTTCTGCCATGCCAACCATTTTCTCCAGTCTCCGGATAAACTCAGGAAACTTCGAGCAGCTTGATGAATGTAGCCAAAGTGACCCACGCTGTATTTCGTGTTACTAAGTCGAATTATGCGATTTTTACATTGCCGATTTTTTGCAATCATGAGAATAATCTCGAATATGAATATTCGCGAATATATGACGAATATTCTACTACATATTCGCGAAATATCGCAAATTCGAATATTCCCCCTGCTGCTCATCACTATAACAGACATGCTTCAGGAAATGTAAGTCTTATCGTGCCCAGACATACTTTACAAGCACACTGTGGAAGTTCATAAAAGAACCACATCCTGCTGAAGACATTTTAGAAATATTTATTGTAAGTAATGTAATCTGTATAAAAGGTGCAGAACTTAGTATGATGCTGTTGCATCCTAGGCATTGCATCCCTATTTCTGGATACTTAAGCTTGAGAAAAACATGCAGTGTAAGGAAAACTGCTTCAAAGAAATTCCTAGACCTATTAACTACTAATGTAGCTGTGAAACCTGCAAGAAGTGTGGAGAATTTGAACATTGTGTAAGAACTGCCAATCCTTGCACACTGAGAACTATTACTAATGTATTTGAACATAATTGTTCAGTAAAGAACCAATCTGTTAACTTGGACTCACTGGCGTACATACAGGGGTCGTAGGGGTCACACTTGTGACCGGGCCCAGCACTCCAGGGGGCCCGGCTGCCTGTGGACTCCCCTGGTCCCTGCAGTAGTGGCAACTCCGTCTTCTCCCCTGTGTGTATCAGCGCAGCAGGGTCACTATCAGTGCAGTACTACTGGTACTGAGCACTGTCAGGGGCCCTGCTGCAAAGAGGCAAAATAGGGGCCACTCACAGCTCCCGCCACCAAGTTTACTAACCCCAAGAGAAGGCAGGGGGGGCGGGGACTCCTCCCAGTCCGGCAGTGGCTGCAGGAGAAGATGAGAGCTGGCAGCAGAGACTCTGAGCCTTCACCTCAGGTAATTTACTGTGCCTCATGTGCGGTGCTGGAAGCCTGAAGTCCCCTCACTGGTCCCTGCATCCCTCCTACACACAGCAGCAGGGGGGTAAGTTAAGTCAGTCCTGAAAGTGCTGCCTATCACCTGTGTTCAAGTGTAATTCTGTGCCCCCTGACCTCACAGAGCCCCCCTGCAACTCTAGTGTCCCCCTGCCCACCAACCATGTCACTATCGCATAATTCGATCAGTTGTTCTCAAGTAGCTCCTGTACCAGAAATGGGTGTTGGAACTGTACAACTGATACAATCGGACACAGCACACCCCTGACAATCAGCTGTTCCCAAGTAACTCTGGCACCAGAAACTGGACCTACACAGCTGCACAGCATATATTGAAGTGTATGAGAGCATTCACACAGCAATACATAGTGGATAGAGCTGAGTAGTTACAGCTCCTATGTTCGGTAACAGAGCTTCTGGGGAACAGCTGATTGGTGGGGATGCTGGGTGTCTGACCTGATCAGATATTGATAGTCTTTCCTGAGGATAGACCATCAATATAAATATCCTAGAAAACCCTTTTTAGATTTAGGGTTATCCTGGTTCTGGCAAATTTAGTAATATGGTTTCTGTATTAACCGCACTGGTTCTTCCCTTCCGGCCGCACTCTGGTTCTGGGGTTCTCCTGCCTAATGTTGGTTGAAGTGCCCTTGATGTGGATGTTTTACGGTGCAAGGCAGGGTCCCTGTTGTCCTTGATGTCACCACCCTGAGGTGTAAATGTAGAGTAGAAATAATGAGTCAAAGTTAACAGCAAACAATTCTGTACTGAAGTACAGTTCTGGTACATTAATCACAGGTTCACCATGCATGGACTGGCAGATGGCACAAGAACCATTTCTATGGATTTCCCAGTTCTCACAGCTACACAGATAATCCTATGCCAAACTGGTGTCTCTTTAGATGTTTTAAGCAATCTTCCTTATCCTGCACTTTCCTAACTGACTTCAGCTACCAGATGAGGGATGCAATAATTTCACTTAAGCTAATTCAATCCAACCACAGGGCAGTTCTCCCTAATGGCAGGCAAACTCCTTTGCTCCATTCTTTGACAGGTTGCTTATCCACGTTTCCACCTTGGGATGTGGAGGTACATACAGGTGCGCCAAACTGTAATTGGTGTATGCTCAGGCATTGGAGTCTTCTCCTGAACATGGGTGCTGTAGATTTAAATAACTCCTTTGTAGACTACTGACCTCTACAGGTCTTGCTCTACACCTCTCTATTATCTAGTCTGCTTTAGAGATGTTATGGCTATACCCTGAGTGGAGCCAAGTCCAGGATGAGCTAAGATATCAGCTCTACATCTTCGCTCTTTTTTGGTTTAGACTCAGACTGGATTAGACTACACTCACTGAACTCTCTGTATTACTGTATGCTGACTTACTCCTCTCCTTATATAGAGGGTGACACCAGCCCCATCTAGTGGTGGCTGTGAGATATGACCTATAATTATAATTTGCTTACAGAAATACAATATTCTCTGGCACTTTGCAGTATATGCGACTCTTGGAGCAGGATGCTGCAAATATTCCTTGGTTCTCTATCTCTTTCTCTATCTCCTTGCTTCAAAGAGAAGCCATCTCTGCTGTCTTCTCCTGGGACCTGATAAGAACTTCTTACATGTGCAACATGGGAGGCATCACAGTCCATCAACTCAAACAGATGAAGGTGGGCACAACTGGGCAGGTTATGTTGACAGTTGATGAGATAAGGTTATAATATCCACTAACTTTCATAACTTTCAGTGCGGCAACTAGTTATCTCTATCATGGAAAAACCCAGGATTTATTATGGGCACAATCCATTATAACATGCATCTTAAACCCATGTTACAATCAGTTTTATTGGTTATTGATATAAACTAGACTTTTTATTGGAAATTACAATGCTATAAATGTCTCATCGTGAAAATATTTTGAGACTTTTTTGAGAAAAATGTGCTCTGCTGCTTGCTGTGTTGATGGCAGCCTATTCATACATGCACAGCCCTTTCAAATTCCGCCCAACATCTATTAGATCTGGATTTAAAGAGGTTTTCCAGCCCCCTGATACTGAAGACCTATCCTGAGATTAGGTCATTAATATCCAATTGTTGAGGGCCCTACAACCCCTACCACCACTGATCAGCTGTTTCCATGTGCATAAGTATTCTCCCTTAGGTGGGAACAGCACATCAGTCCAGACTGTGTATTTCAGTTCAGCTTTAAGTGCTGACAGTGGAAGAACCAGGGGCAGTAGGAAAAAAAAGATAGTGATCTGGACTCTGAAGATAATATTCTGAAATCGGGGTGACAGATTCCCTTTAACAGTTCAAGCACCCGATTTCCATTCCTTCATGAATTTCCTGCCACGTTTAGGGTCACTGTAGTATTGAATGGCCCATTTGTCAGGTGATCTACAGTAGAAGCAACAATGTTACTGAAATCTAAACATGCAATACATTCGTTTACACCGGATATTCCTTCAATAACACCAATTCTGGAGCCTAAACATATGCTTAAAACAATTGAGGTTGAGAGCCCTCTTCTTTTATTGCCTCCATTGTGCACCTGCTTAATATTTATACACAGAAGTGCCTGTTCATGTCTTTGTTTTGTGGAACAATGTAGGCCTTTGAAGCAATATCTCTCTCCTATGTACTGTTCCGGGGATGTCATGCTATATGTCTCACCAACAAACCATAATTTATGATATCGGTGAGAAAAACTGAGTTGAGATAGAGGTCATTGAGAAAAGAGAAAGCGCATTTCTTGTATCATAGAGTAGTGGCAAGTATATCCTCAAGTATGTCGTCCAGTTGAGTTGGTATTCTTATAGATCTAAAGTCCTTCTGACATTTAGGATATATTTTGTTGTCAAAGTGAAAACCATTTCATACCATACTTGTAATTAATCAGTGTCTGGTTCACTAAAATATTCCTTCCCCGAACACTTCAGCAGACAGTTGGGGCCTGCAGCGAATTACAGAGGCAGACATTGGATGTATGAATGTGTGAACAGAAATCAACTCCAGCTTTGAATTAGAGCTTTTACTTACTCGCCGCAATATTTTCTGCCCTAAATATGTGAAATATGATGCTGAAAGCTGCAAAATTTTGGCAGAAAAAGAATTGTTTATTTTTATGACACAAGGTGCCGGACAGGATATTGTACTTTAAATAACGGGACTTTTTTTATTTTATTTATTGAAGATGAAAAACACATTTTATTTTATTTCATAGTCTCAATATTTCATTTTATGTACCCAATGAAAGAGAAAGTACAGTAAATCTACAGGTGCCATCACACATTTATATTTTTGAAAAGTTATTATACCAAGCAGATCTAAATCATATCTTCTTGGTAAATAGCAACACAATTCTAACTTCTGTAGGCATATAATGGTAGTATTCTGGCTATATTCCTACTAAGCCATATACACCATGTACAACTGTATACACTACACTATATTATAGCCTGGTATGTTGTCTCTATATGCTTAAAGGGGTTATCCCATGATTAATGTAAAAAAATGATCATCAGACATCATATAGAACATGAAAATCTATTTCTGACAGCCCTGCACATCACATGGTTCCAGAGATCTCGTCATTTATTGGACCAATTACTCCTCTAGATATATTTGAAGCTGGCAGCTCAGGGGGCGTGCCAATTTTGTTGCAGCTGGTGGCAGTTGAAGAACAGAACTGAGCATGTACATCCACCTCAGGAAGTGGACAGCGAAGTTATAAAAATAGTAAACAGCAGATGGCGCTATACAGATATATTTTATTGTATAACTCACTGGTTATACAACATTTTTAATTAGATGCAATTAATTACACCCTCCTCCCCCAAAAAAACTTGTATTATTTATGCTAATGAGGGCTTCAATGCACCACGGGGTGGATCCTAGCCCATCAGTGCACCTCAGCTCCGCTTTCCACTGTTCGCCATGCCCCCTTGTGCACTGATACCCTAATTTACATTAAAAAATAAAAGTCTTTTTTTTTCTCAGGAAAACAGGTATCCCTTTCATCAGCCGGAACAACCCTACCAGACAGAAGGTCTGGTTTAATAGGGTTGATCCTGTTGACAGATGCTCTTTAAAGGAATTGCCTGGTTTAAAAATCCTATTATCATAGTTAGTAGAAGTAATTAATAGAAAGAGTTTCCTGTTTGCGGAACATGCTCCGATAGAAAATGGTAATGGAAAAAGGAGTGGACAGAAAATGTGTTCCCTTAGAAACCAGGTACAATGTTTATCCATTGATCTCTCCAATAGTTAGTAAGGTATCCAGGAAGGATTTTTTTCCACTCTGGTCTATGCCGTTCAAGAGTAGGTTTGCCTTCTTCTATTAATGGGGTACTTGAGCTTGCAGCATTTATCACCTATCCATTGGATAGGTAATAATACATTCTAAATCGGTAGGGGTTCAAGTGCTGGGACCCCCACTGATTGCCCTAATGGGGGGCCTGGCCTTTTTTTCCAGCCAAGTGTCAGACTACAGCTAGGAGGAGTTTGAGAAGACAGAGCTTGGCTGTTTCCATCAGTGCCATGGACTTTGAATGCTCAGCTTGACCTCTGCTCCATTCAGACTCCTAATTATGGACTTGCAGTTGTGGGGAATGGGAGACCAGTGGCCTCCCCTCCCATTCTAACGATCTAGTATTTATCACCTAACCAGTAGATGTGTTATAAATGCTTCAGACTCCCTAAATTGGAGCTGATATGTATTAAAGGTCTTGTCAACCCACTAAGTAGCTATGTACAAATGTGATGCACACCAAGGAAGAGATTACTTGCTGCTTGAGATGTTCAAGCTTATGTGTTGTTTCTTCAATATGTAAATCCCATTAGCGCTTACTTGGCTGCTCACTATGTAGCTGCAGCATCGCAGCAGAACCGCAAAAAATTGCTGCACTGGGGTACACAAGCTAAAAGTAAAAACAGTGATACCGCGCTCTCCCTATATTGAAGGTGGCTGCAAGCAACCCTCCCTCCTGCTGGAAAGCTCCCCGCAGAAATAGGGTCAGTCTAAGTTACCTTATTGGTGACTTCACATTCCACAAGATCCTGATTCTTTAATAGTGCAGTGTGGGTTTGTTGCAGGCAAGGGTCTGGTATCTAGGGTTAGGAGTCATGCCCCGGCCGTGCGGCTCCGTTAATACAAAGTTGTGGTTCTTGCTCACAGGGAGCAGGGGTGACGTCACTTCTGTAACTTGTTTCTCCAATAACCTGCTAGTTCCTACTGACATGTCCTCTGATTGCAATGATAATAACATAGTTCATGCTCTTAAAGGCTACCTTTGTGAACATTTTAAAATTTCCAATCATATATGTTAAAAGTAGGGCAAAAACGTAAACGTCAACCCAGAAAATGTCAGAAGGCCCTATTGTAATCTCAAATTACCTCTAGAGTTGGTGAACCTTTTATTCTTTGCCCATTCTTGTGTTAAAATGTATAAGAAGAATTTTCACCTCCATGTGTGTCCTGTAACTGTAAACTTTTAATACCAGCATCAATATTTTCCTTGAGTTGGAAATGCCTTCTGTCATTCATACATCTTGAACAAACATGTTGACATTTAAACAGCCTGAGATTTCACATCCAAATGGTAAAACACGGCTCTACAAGTAAATACTAATAAGGCAGATAATGTTCGTTTGCCAGAATTTGTACCTTTTGAATTCTATGCTTTGATTGAATTTTCTCTCCTATTATCCATGCATTCAGTTATGTTTCTCATCTGAAATTAATGGCTGTGAATGTCAATAATTTGCATTTCCCAACAAAATCACCCACAGCGCTGCTCATGGGAAAAGGTTTCCATACGTCTCAATTTTCAAAAATAGCAGTAATAAGCTGCTCTGGCCAATTTCTACTTTTTAGAATGGTCCCTCAACAATGACCTGCTGGGACTTCAGTGATCAACTGTAAACTTTGGAGAAATCTGGATGATATCTGGCTGATAGTTGTGAGTCCTGAGTAAAGTCAGAATTTCAAATAGGGTAAATGAAAATTAGGTTTCTAAATTAGACATTTAAATGGTCACTACGGTTGAAAAAGTCATAATTCCATCAAGTTCAACCAAGGGATGGGTGTTAATGTGAATTTTAGAAAAGGAGAGTTTTTTTTTATAAGCAGGAGAATATCATAAACTGTAAAATACATGCTAGTAGAGAAAAATGCCTTGTTTTCCACTTAGCAGCTCTCCCCCCTTCCTTAATTAAAGGGCATCTGTTAGCTGATTTAAAACTGGGTGGCCAGTTACATGTGCGCTTAGCAGCTCAAAGCATCTGTGTTGTTCCCATGTTAATATGTGCCCGCATTGCTGAGAAAAATGAAGTTTATAATATATGCAAATGAGCCTCTAGGAGCAATGGGCTCAGCTCTCTCTGCAATGGCAATGCCCCCATTGCTCCTAAAGGCTCATTTGCATATATTAAACTTCATTTTTCTCAGCAATGCAGGCATATAAGGACATGGGACCAACAGAGATGCCTTCAGCTGCCAAGCGCTCATGCAACAAGTTATCTAGTCTAGGCACAAATCTGCTGACAGAAGCCCTTTAAACTAACACTCTCTCTGATTTCCGTGATAAATCCATCAGGTTTAAACCAAGACGAGCTACCTGCTCACTGAAGGATCAGATTATACCAACCCATAGAAAGTCAATGGAGAGAGGAGAGAGAAGAGCAGTAGAGAGAGCAGAGAAGAGCCAGCATGATGAACAGCTAATCAGTGTTATATCTAGAGATGAACGAATCGAATCCCATGAATTTCAGTAATTATCCGATTCGCCTAGAAGCCGAATTTCCTCAAGCTTCGTGTCAGCAAATCGATTAATCCTGAAAGTCAAACTTACCGCCTCTATTTGCGCGCGAAGGGCCGCCAGCCTCCATCTTGCTTGAAGATCTCGGCCAAAATCCTGTGTGGTGCGAGATTACATAATCAAGCAAGATGGCGGCGGCCAGCCCGTTGTGAGTAAATGGACTCGATAAGTTTGATGTAATGTTTTTTTTTAATGTTAATTTCACACTCAGATGCCGCAATCATGTATGAATGAAGCATCTGAGGGGTACAATGATGGGGGCGGCGCTATCGCAGCTCCCTGTTATTGCACCCGCTACTTACAAAAACGCTTTGTGGCAAACTAATTCGTCAGAAAGCATATTTTTTGTTTGAAATTCGGCGAATCAGCTGAATGAAATTTTCTAAAAATTTGCACATCTGTAGTTATATCTCACACCAAGTGCTTTATTCATATGACTACTTGTCAGTACTTCTTTATAATGTTCTATATGGTTCTTCTGAGTGATTCTGAGTAAGTAAGAGAATGACAGATGTAGCCACCATTATTTTGACTGGCTTAACATGGTAATGCAACAAAAACGCATTACAATAATACAACAAATCAGGTTAAAGTGACCATCCTGGAACAGCTGGTACCAAAATAATGCTGGCTACATCTGTAGGAAGCAGAATCTGCTTTCTCCATATGGTTCCTGTCCTAAAGAGATCGCCTTGTCATTGGGGGACAGACACAAATAATTTTGTACAAAATGTATTTGCCAGAGAATCTCACATTTATAACGTAGCATTAGCATTAGTACCTTTTTCACTGGCACTATTGTATTTACTTTATAATTTGTGTTTGCAGAGCGCTGTTGCATTGTGTTTGTTTTTCCTTTTGTGCTTTCAGCCATGGCGACGTGCAACTATACATTGAGATGTGCTAACTAATCCCCTTTTTTTTTTATGCTTTCTCCATATGTAGTCTATGAATAGATATCATTACAGCTAATCTCCATCTTTCAGCTCATAGACAATTAAGAATTATAGATGGAGTCTACACAGGAGAAAATGCTAGAATATGCTAGATAAAACTCATATAATGGCCAGATATAGTGCTATCACTCATGTATTATGAGTAGAGATAAGCAAAGATTTGAAATATTCGATGTGGCTGCTTCGCCAAACTTCGATAAGAAATCTGATTCATAACGAATTACTTAATCACAAATGGCTTTCCATTGTATTAAGTGGGAGCAATGACGGGGAATAGTGATGACATAACTGTGCGTGCCCAGCGTGATCATTTTGTGACGTCATCACGCTTGCTATAGGTCCTTTGGCGTGTTTGCTTCAATCAAGACGGGAGCGGACAGCCTCTCTGTGAGGTAGAAAATAGTAGAAAAACGGCTCCAAAAAGCAATTTTCGTCCTCTTAAAACGTCTCCTTTAATTCATAATATTCAACAGCAGATTCAGTCACTTCATATTTTCTACTTTAACGTACCTGGGGACTCACCCAAAGGCTCCTGAACACGGGCGGAAAGGCCAGATACAAGGTGAGCTGGAAAAAAGTGTGCTTACTGAAAGGCTCTCTGTGAGCAAGTAGATGAGGTGAGTATTACTATTTTTTCAGCCACCATATTAGGAAAAATTGGAGGAAATTTGGCTTTATGACAAATCAATTTTTTCATGAAATTCGGATCAAGGTTCACTTCGAATACTATATGATTCGCTCAAAACTAATCATGAGTGATACTCATATATTGACAGCGGCATCTGAGGGATTTAAATGACCGGGTTTGGTGTCATCACCGATTTCGGGTCACCGCTGACGGGTGTCAGCTATATTATTACAGCCAGTAAACTCCATGTGTGAAGCGAGCTCAGCGCGTGAGCCCACTCCATGCCATCCCTTAACGCTAATCATGTACATGTTTTTGATTATGTGTTAGGGGGTTAAAACTTCATTTTCACAGCAGCTAAAAGTAGACAATAAGTCAATGTTGTACTAAAAAAAATAATGCATCCTTTCTTATTTATTTCACAGCCATTTTCCCCAGAGAGAATTTATAAATGACAACATTTGACACCGACACGAAGACAAAAAAAAAACCTTGGTTACAACCGTACATAATAAGTCAATGGAGCCATGTATCCTCCCCTGTCATAAATATAAAGGACTAGCAAAAAACAGCTGGCTACTTCATTTTCTGTTTAGATGTGGAGCTCTGATACAGTAGAAATATATTATCCATTACTCCTTTAGATTTTTTTTTTTAATACATTTTCTAATTTGGGTGATCCAGTTGAATGTTGACCTCTAGGAGCTGCTGGTGTCTGCGCTGGAAAATATATATTGTTATGCTGAGTGCACAGAGGAACATCAATCTTGTCTGCATGTTTTTTTTTTTTGTCCTGCTTCATAATTTCACACCATAGATTGCAGAATCAGGCACCTTAGGGCAAATTTAATTTGGAGCGAGTCTCTGTCTTGACAAGAGAATTTTACTAGGTGCTTGACAATGAAAAGTCTTGTTCCTCCAGGCTATACTCAAGCCTACCATTTTTTTAGGCAGCAGAAATTAAGCACAGACATAGGCGAATAGACATCTATTTAAAAGCAACATATATACAACTACACTCATTCAGTAGGGCTTAATGTTTGCATGTCACTCGATTAACAGCTGCAGTATTAATTCCCCCCTTTTTTTTTTTTTGGTTGTTTGACTCACAGCAAGAATCACGTCAAGAAACCGAGAAGCAATTAAATTGATTTTAATCTTTGTCAGAGAAGATAACATGTCTCTTTCTTACTCTCATTTAAATAATTAAAGTTTCAGTAGGTATTATTTCTGGGTTTAAAGAAATTGGTATCCTAATGTAAAACAATCCTTGTAATTATACACTTAATGGTATAAGGCACTAATCATGTTTTTTAAATGTATTTTATTGAATAAAAGTATATTTTCAGCCCAAGACAAAGGAGAGCGGGGATCATTGAACGACTGCAAGTTGTTATTAGCTTCCAGGATATAGATTACTGAATAACCATGATGCCAGGTGATTTATATGCTGTTTTTTGTCTTCAACTTGTATTTTTACCCCGTCTGTAAGTAAAACTATATCTACAACTGCAAAGGACTGGTACAAAAATCTCTACACCTCTTCATAATATGCCCTGTGAAGGCCTATGTACTTCACAGAGAGGCCTTTTCCACTTGTCTGTTAACCACACTAACTAAGGGGCCTTAGACTCAGCTGCTGCCTTTTTAGTGTTGGTCTAGTGTGTTCTTGGTCAAGTGTTGTACAGGTGTCCCATGCCGGGAGAAGTGGGTGCTCAACTGTCTAACCATTTAGATGCTGCAGTCAATAGTAACCCGGGTTACCTTCTTTCTCACCCTTGTTTTCTTTTTCCGTATTGTCTTCTCTATGGCCATTAGAAAATGAGTGCCCTCAGTCATTTTCATCTCGGGGGGTATTTTATACCATGATACATCTTATCAAGAAACAAGAGCTTCGATTTTTTGGGTAACACATGTTCCCCTTTTTTATGCAGAAAATGAAGTAGAAGATCATCTGGAATGTTTTCTGGTGCTTTGTAAATGATTCCCTCTGCCCCTTTTTATTACAATTTCCAAATTTTCACAGTCCTATCCTTACTTAGCAGTGGCTTAGCTATCCTTTTCTTCTTAGGTGTCTCCACATCTTCGGGTGGTGGCATGTCTAAAGTTTTATTGAGAAGTAGAAGCTTGGATTTTTGCATCCTCCTCTTTTTTTGTGCTGGAAATCAAAAGATTCTTCATAATCTGGAATCTTTTCTTGGTGCTTCCTATAAGCTTCCCTTGGCCTCTTTTTATTAAATGTATTAAGTTTCTCACTTTCACCTTCTCTTTCTTCTTGCCTTAGCACTACTTACCATTGCTTAATAGTAGTAACAGTAGTAAATTATGCACTTTCTCCTCCTTAGTACTGCCACAGTCCTATCCTTGCTTACCAGTAGGTTACTACTCCCCTTCTTCCTAGATATCTCCACATTTTCAGGTTGTGGCACATATAAAGTCTTATGGAGAAGGATTTTGATTTTTTTGTGGTCTCCTTTTTTGTAGAGGGAATCATGTAGAATGTTCGTCATGATCTGAAATCTTTTTCTTCGTGCTTTCTTGATGTCTACCTCTGCCTCTCTTGATGATAATTTCCATATTTTCATTGTCCCATCATTGCTTAGCAGTAGTTTATCTTTGCTTTTCTTCTAAGGTATCTTTACAGCTTTGGGTGGGGCACATCTAAAGTCTTATTTAGAAGAAAGAGCTTCTTACAGGCCTCCCTTGGCCCCCTTTTATTAAACTGAATTACTTTTGCACATTCTTCTCCTCTTTTTCTTTCCCTAAAGGGGTTGCCTGGGTTCAGAGCTGAACCTGGACATATCTCAATTTTCCCCTAGGCAGCCCCCCTGATATGAGCATTGGAGAATTTCATGCTCCGATGCTCTCTTTTGCCCTGCACTGAATTGTGCAGGACAAAGGCTTTTTATGGAGCTCCGATGATGTACCAAGTTCTCCATAGGGTAAGTTAGATGGAGGCTTTCGTTTAGCAGTGAGCCCGGTGATGTCACCAGCCCTGATGGGTGGGCTTTATCAGTGTCAGTGACATCACCGGCCACATTGCTAGGCAGAAGCCTCCGCCTAGCAGCGTGAAAATTTAAACAAACAAGCCCTTGCCCTGTTAGAGGGTCCGGACAACCCCTTTAAATTACAGCCTACAGTACAGTATTGTAGTTTCTGTTTTTCACTGAAGTCTATGCTGGCAATAGGCTTCTATTATGGCGGAATGCAATACAGAATGCCTCTTATAGGTTTCCGTGTTGCATGCCGTCTTAGGATTCCATTATGGTTCATGGTAACGGAATCCATTGCGGAATTCTTAGATAACCTGAACGCCGAACTTGGAAATCGCAAGTTTGCTCAACACTAAGTGTAAGTCAAAAACTGCTGAAAATTTTTAATAATGACCAAATAAAAATATTTTTAACTCCAAAATTAGTAAGTTGCATTCATAAAAAATTGCCCCTGAAGGTATTTATAGCCTTTAAATATAATTTGTGTATCAAATCCTTATATTTTTCTACATTTCCGTTAATGGTCAATGCATAGGAAGCCATGTGCAATCATCACATGACCAGCACAGATGGTCATCCTCTTGAACTAAAAAATGAAAGCTGCCATTCAACAATTACAAGCACAAGATTGTGAAAAGTATACATTGTTTATATACAAAGTGTCCTAAAAAAAATGAATAACATCATGCAGTGAATGAGCTTTAATAGTTAAACCCTTAAATTGTTGCATTATGCTCATGTATTGTAGTTTGTATGGAAACTTTATTATTAGGACTTTGTTTATATTGATGAGGTGTTTTTAATCTATGGAGGTTATAGTTTCACTATGATTTTCTGCCTGCTACAAACTATTACGTATCTATTCACATTAGTATTACCATTAAACTTCTATTTTTTACTTCTTTATTTATGGCATTGTCATATTTTAAACCATGATTTGATGAAATATGTGACAATATAGTTGTCCTAACCAAATTACTGAATAAATGGTGCCTATTTTAGTAAATTATATTGGTAAAAGATAAATTTGTTTCATTTCAGGAGAGCAAAAAAAAAAAAAAAATGAAAAACAAAACATCATAAAAAAAATGGATATGTCAATTCCTTTGCAATCAACTAACATAAAAAATAATAGCCGAAAAAATATATACCTTGCCTGTCAGTAATAGTTTGATGGACCTTTATGTGCTTTCCAAGTTGCAGCGGGATTAGTTATTTGCTGAATTTAAAAGATGTCAGTATATGCTGCTTCGCATTTAAAATGTTGTTCTGGAATAGAGAAGCGAGCTGTGCAGGCAGCAGGGAGCACATGGAAAAGGATAATTTATGCTGTTGGTTGATAAGAGTAACTGATTTCTGCCACCATTCACCATATCTAAAAATACAGTTTAGGTCTCCAAATGCCTTCGGAGAAAAACAGCATAAAACTCTTTGCAATACCTTGCACTAAAACCAATTTTAAGCTGTATCTCACCATCAGTGTTAAGATTCATAAAAAAATCATGCAAGACTACCTTCCCCAATGTTATTCTTTTGCTCTGCAAACAGTTTTCAAAGGAAATTTTAATGCATAGCCAGGGTCGAGAAGGTGGATGGCAGGAATGCTTGGTCTTCATGAGAGAAAAACAGAACATTCCTCGACACGTGGTCAATAACATTTCAGAGAAAAGCAGCACTCAAATAATACACCACTTCTTGACTGCAAAAATATGTTTTAGAAAAAAGATATATATAGGATACTCTGTTGTAGTTGTCCCAATACAATTTTGTGCTTGGATTCCTCTCTGGTTAATGAAGGCCCTGGACAGATCAACCCCTCTATTAAAGGGGATGGCACGTCATAGACAATGGGGGCATATCGCTAGCAGATGGGTCCCACACCTACACCGAGAACGGAGCAGGGAAAGGTGGTGGGTGGCACACTGCGCATGTGCGGCAGCCCTCCATTCACTTCTATGGGGCCGCCAAAAATAGCAGAGAGCTGGCTCGGCTATTTTCGTCGACCACATAGAAATGAATGGGAGCAGTGGCCGTGCAAGTGCGGTGCGCACCCAGTCACTTTTATGGGAGAATGCTTGGCAGAGGCCAGATCCCAGGAAACCCGGAGTCCTCCAGCCACCACTCTCCCCTCTCTATTCTTCATTCCCAGAGGGACCCGCACCTATCAGACAATGGAGGTATATCCCAGCGATATGCCCCCATTGTCTGAGATGGGAATACCCCTTTAATTCAACGTTCCCTAATAGTAACTCTGAATGGAGGTTTTCTAAACAACTATTTATAGAAGTGTGCATAAAATATTGGAGTGTCCATCGGGAAAAAAAGTATCACATGAGACAATTTTCCACTGCTGCACCAAAATTAATAGTGAAGTATTACATGAAGTATTGGAGATTTGGTGGCTATAAACGTTAGTTTAAAGTTGATCAAAATGGATGATTTCAACCAATATGATCAGTTATCGGGTGAAACTTAACAAGGTAGGATAGTTTTAGCTGACCGATGACAGAACATCATAGTCAGTAAAAGAAGACAGCTACATTTGAAGTTTTCTTCCGATAGTCAGATGAAAGATCTTTTGTCCAAAGATCATCCATCGATAAAAGATCACTCTTTGAAAGAATATTCCCAGAAAGATCATTCATCCTTCACCTGGTTTCTATTGAACATGTAACATGAACGTGTCTCCGAAATGATCGTTCACCATCAACCAACTGCCTAGAGGCTTAGCCTCATAGGCTTCCATACATGGCAGGACTGGATGCTTTTGTAAGGCTTCTGGGTGCCATGGCAACCCACAATCGCATCGTGGGGAGCTGATGGAATTACAGATGGAGCTTCCTCCCTCTGAAAAATCCTTAGATGCCGCAATCAGCATTGACTGCAGCATCTAAGGCATTAATCCACTGGCATTGGAGTTTTTGGAGATACCGGAGGGTACGGCAGAGGCCTGGCTTTCAGTAACATGCTGGCCCCTGTACAAATTGAGTGAGCACAGCCTCTGTGCTGCTCCATCACAGTGCCATACCTGTATGGTGGTCATCCTTAAGAGATTAATGTAACTGATCACAACTCAGGACCAAGAGGGAAATCTTTCCTTTTTTAGGGCAGATTGGTTCATCCCCTATGGGATTTTTTTTTTAGTTCATTTGGATAAATAGCTTGCAACACATTTCTCAAGTTAACCCATAAACCTTCCCTTCATCCAGATCCTTTCCGATCCTTTCATTTAACTTGATGGATATGTGTTTTTTTAACCTTACTATGTAACTCATCATTTATTACTTTTTGCTCCACCGGCTATGTCCATTTAGATCAGCTTTCACTTGCATATTCTATCACAATGAAGAACTTGAGAAGCACTTAGATCCTGCATGTAATCATTGGGTCAGTGGACACCCCTGGTTTTAATATTGTAATACTAATCTGAGATATTTAAAATCTTTTCATGAGCCATTCATAGGCAATCATAATCTCACAAAGACCTTTCATGTATACACTTATGAAGTCCAGAATGAGATACCATTTAGCTATTGTGCCGTTTTTCCTCCGTGTGAACAGAGGTTCAGTCCTCTCAGATATCTGAAATATTGCTCCAGAGATTACACAGCAGGCCATAAGGGACTAGTCTTATCGTATAAAGGTTGTGAGACTAATCAGTGATCTCCACACTTTACTGTCCTTATCATCTCTCTCTCCTCCTGGGCGAAGAGCTTTGCTGTGCTAACCCCGCTGTGCTACTTTCCTTTACTAGGGATGTAGAGTCAGTCAGACTTATGTTCACTGGACCCTGTATAATTATACCAGCTTTCCTTAAGATGCAGGAAAGATTTTTTTTTTTTATCTTTATTAAACTTTCCTGGGCAATGTTTGATAAATCCACTTCACTGAGGTTTGATAATCTTCCCATGTAGTAATTTCCAGATAAACCCTATATTTACCAGACGCGCGTAAATCCAGGTTGAGTTGGTACAGATGGTACAGTGATTTTGTGTGAGAAATGTTTTTGTAGCATGTGTTTGATTGCAATTTGGATTTCAAGTGAGGCTACTGTGCAGAATGTCAGAATTCACATAAAACACACAAAGAATATATGAAGCAGCCATATATTGTACGTCGGCTAGTCTAAGTCCATGTGCTAAATGCTTTAGTCATTTCCAGCAGAGGAACATTCTACTGGAATTACTATAGCCTGCGTAACCGGACACCACTGGGGCCCACTGGACTCCCATTGACTATAATGTATGCAGCTGTATTTTTCCAGCGAAAAAAAAAAAAACGAATGGGGTATTCAGTGGGCCCCAGCAGTCTCCGGTTATGCCAGGTACAGTAAGCCTAGTTTCACATTTGCGGTGGAGCATTCCTGCAGAGAACAGCCTGCCAGAGTTCTCTGGATCCGGCACTGCCAGATGTTACCGAAATGCCCATTGGCCCTATAAGCTATAATAAGGTCTGATGGAGATCCGGTCACTACCTGCCAAATATGCTGGGATTTGGCCAAAAAGAAAACGCTGCACACAACCTTTTTTGTCCAGCTGATTCCCGACATTCTATGCTGGAACAGACTGTCGGAAGTCTGTACTGCAAATCTGAAAGAAGCCTAATTCTGGTAGTATGCTCCTCTACCGGAACAGACTACCAGATTTACTGAACCTTAGAAGACTTTTCTTTATTTGGTTAAGTGGATAGTTGATGATGTAAACAAGTTCTGACCACGTTATCCAAGGACATCAGAGTTTTTATTCTGACACATAAAACATTTCACACCAACACTACAGAGGCTCCCAATGTAATGAACATTATAGTACCAGTACATGAGTCAGTGTGGAAGTGATTTTGAGGTGAGTTTTACTTTCTGACGACCTACACCTAATGCAGCTTACTGTACCTTCAACAAGCATGATAAAGACATAGGGGGTCATTTATCAAACTGGTGTAAATGAGAACTGGCTTAGTTGCCCATAGCAACCAATCAGTTTCCGCCTTTCATTTTCCAAAGGAGCAATCAAAATTGAAAGGTGGAATCTGATTGGTTGCTATGGGCAACCAAGCCAGTTCTACTTTACACCAGTTTTGATCAATCTCCCCTATAGTGCTTAGCCCAGCATTACCTTACCAGCTCATTGCATTATTAGAGTGTCCATCTAGAGTGAGCCAAACACAGGCTTAGGTTGGCTGAATAAACAAAAATCACAGAAAAGAGATAAACAAAGATAAAAACATCCAGCACGATGTAATAAATAAATATGCGCATGTCACTGGCTACATCAGAGTGAGGGCTTAGTCCATGTATAATGTGTACATCATCTTTTTTTCTGGCTGAATAAACCAATTTCAGTGGGGCCAGCTGACCATGTAATGTCTATTAAATCCTTGGCTGGTGTTTGTTGGGCATATATTTGAGGAAGAAAGGATCCATTGTTCTTAAGGGAGATAAGACACCTCATTTAAAACATATACACGCTCAGCCAAACTATGTGTGCATGTGTGTACACAATTTGTTAGGAATAGCTGCCAGCTGAATAAGCATTCGACAGCTAGTGAAAGCGGCAAGGTTTATTTGGTACAGGTTTTTTACTTACATGTGTTTGATGATAAGTATGAAAAAGTAGAGGCACAGTTCTCAACCTCATTGCCTGAACTTTAGGTTCACTAGTTCTAGCTAAGGTATGCTTCTTCCGACTGTCTGCCCATTTACCAAACTCCGAATGTTTACCATATTGACCCTTAGACCTGCCCTGACCGCGGTCTGTTCCCTAACTACAAGTAATGCTTAAATCCCTTGTTGCTTCACACCAGTGCCTCTGACCCCTGTGGGTCAACTGCCAACTGCACTGGGACTTTTCGAAGAGGTAATAGCCTGGTTGCTCCCCTGCAACAAAGTCCAGATCCCTGTACAGGGTGAAAACTAGAGGACCAACAGGACAACGCTCTTAGGAATAACCCAAAGTCAAGTTGGTTAGTTGGCATAATCGGTCCACAACCATTGTCTGTTACAGCTAATTAGACAATCAAAAAAGTGTTCCTTCTCATTAATCTACAGTTTTACTGTGGGATTACTATGGGATTGCATATTGTGTGGCAGGAGTCAAATAGGACATATTCAAGGATTAGTTGAACGATAAAGTTATATCTAAAGCACAATAGAGACACAAATGCAGATAAGCAGTCGAGATATCGGTGGATTACAAGTCTTGAGACTAGATGATTGTCTTATTTACCTGATATTGTGATGCATCATTTTTAAAGATTTGAATAATAAACTCATTGGAATCCATTGATATATTCACAGCTGCTCATTTGCACATGTATTGCTCTTTGGAAAATAGCTCAACTCTGTTTCCATTAATACTTTGATCTCTGCATCTCCCCCAAGAGTAGGCATCCTTGCTGATGGGAGCAGGGCATCAGTGGCACTGAGATCCTCATTTATATCTGCTGACCAATGGAATTGTGCCTGGACCTGCACAACTCCACAAGGTGAGCCTCCTGGAGCATTTGGGCATAGGATTATCTGTACTCAACCTATAGTGTGCTTTCTCGCAGCCTCCCTTTCTTACAGTAGGACAAACAGTATTTTAGATTTTATATATATATAAAAATGGACTGCACTCCAAGAAACATCCAGTTCAAACGTGTAGTTTTATTGACCCATATTCACCCATTTTATATATATATATATATATATATATATATATATATATATATACACAAAACGAAAAAAAAAGTGGCAGCACCGCATAAACATGAATATACAATTGTGGGTGCAATGTCCAGGGACCAAGCCAAAAATCCACATGTAAAAATAGAAAAAGGACAGCACTCCACTGAAATAAAGTGAGTTATTTATTTACCCATATGGTGCAAAAAGCATGACGTTCGGCTCAACAATAGAGCCTTTCTCAAGCATCTTGCTTGAGAAAGGCTCTATTGTTGAGCCGAAACGTCGCGTTTTTTGCACCATATGGGTAAATAAATAACTCACTTTATTTCAGTGGAGTGCTGTCCTTTTTCTATTTATATATATATATATATATATATATATATAAATAGGGTAAGTGCCTATTCCCTATTGTGGACCTTGCACCCAGCTCTATTTTTTGTGGATGGTGCTATCATTGATTATTCTTTGCGAATATTGGCACTTTGCCAACCATTACGAACTCAGCTCTAAGTTTAATTCACAATGCGAATAATATAACCTGTATTACTCGCATTGCGAATTCAACTTAGAGCTGAGTTCCTAATGGTTGGCAAATATTCTAAATAGCGAATATATAGCACTATATTCGCAATATTCGGATTTGGTGATCTCTGTAATGGAGACACCCCTTTGCTCGGTTTTCCTTCCTTTGAGGGATATCTGGCTTTCATTGTGTTGTAGACCCATAACTGGGGCTCCACATTTATTTTGCATATTCCTAATGGTTGTTGCTAGAAAATAACGAAGATTGAGAATATAGCACTATAGTCGTGATATTCGTTATTTCGTCAATTCTAGCAATACAACCATTAGGAACCCAGCTCTAAGTTGAATTCGCAATGCGAGTAATACAGGTTATATTACTCGCATTGCGAATTAAACTTAGAACTGAGTTCCTAATGGTTGGCTTTCTAGAATATAACGAAGATTGAGAATATAGTGCTATATTCGTGATATTCGTTATCTTTGTCAATTCTAGCAAAACAAGCATTAGGAACTCAGCTCTAAGTTTAATTCGAAATGCGAATATAAATTCGCGCAACATTCACAATATATAGAATAATGACGAATATTCGATATAATGACGAATATCGCAAAATCGAATATGGCACCTCCCGCTCATCACTACTTAAAAAAGCATCATAAATCAAATGCACACCAAACCTCCCTTTCCCTTCAAAAATATAAAAAATACTTAGAATATAACAATCAACATTGTTTTCCTTTTGCAGCATTTATTTGCAGTTCACTTATAACGCCCAGCATGAAATTTGAACTTAAGGGTTTAGCAGGATACTGTTTCCCCTCGTGGAGACCAACAAGTTATTGTGGGGAGTCTTACTGGCCAGGCAATGATCCCTGGGGAAAAAAAGTGTGCAAAGTTAGAGAAGAACCATTTTGCAGAACCTAAAGATTAAGATCCAGATCCTTAAACAAAGGTAAAATAATAAAAGGAGATTATTTATCAAAGAGCAGCATTTTATGCCTGTCTTTGATATCCTCTATGTTGTTGGAGGAGGCGCCTAATTTATGACGAGGTGTAGGCCTCATCATAAATTAGGCGCATCCTCCACCAGTCCATACAGCTAACCTGAAATCTACTTAAGCTACTAGCTGGAGTAGATTTCAACCATCATTTATGCCAGGCATTAATGATCTTAAATGTGCTGGGAATGATGGCTGTGCCCAGGGGTGACTGGGAACTTAAAGTGGCCCTGGAAAAAATACTAAAAGTTGCCGTTTGTTAGTTGGGTCCAAATTGATGGAATGCAGGGCCAGCAATACCACATTATACCACCCCAACAGAGCCAAATATCACAGTCCATCACAAACTGCATCCCCAAAAACTTCCACTGGTCGGGCCATGAGGAGGGACATCGGCCCACAGGGAACTTTCCCTATAAGGTCTATGGCCAATCCGCCCCTGGCTGTGCCCATACCATGCCTTGTACCGCTCCTCCACTCTCCCTTTTTAAAAACAGTAAAAAGGATGGCGTACAAATGCCATGTGTGCCCAAATTTAGGCACAGTGACATTCGACAAGTCTTATAATAATTCGATATAATCGTTATGATAAATGACCCCAATATATATTCAAAGCCCATGTTTATTCACTGAAAACTAGATATTAAAGGGCATTTAGCTATATGTAAATACATACATTATATTGCACTGGTTTGGTGGGTTTTATTACTGTATCTAGGCATTATGTGTATTTATGTCTAAGGTTCCGGATCCTTTTCGGTTCCCGTTTAGGTGTTGGTGGGACAAACAATACTAGTATCCATCCACTCCCTTCATATTTAAGGACTTTTGACAGGTTTAGCCTAACTTTAATAAGCTAAAGTTATTTTATAAGCCCAAATAAGGACCTCAAGTTACAGTTAAATATTGATGTCAAGATACATTTTTCCACCTGGCTTCTCTGATTATCCCTTATGTATTATGTATAATCTTCTGTATATTTTTATATATTTTAACTGCTTTTATGAAAATAGCTTATGGCACACCTGCAATTTCATATACAGTGAAAAGCTGAATTTACACCAAACTGTAAATGAAATCCCACTTAATGTATTAGACATCTCCAGTAGCACCTGGTGGAAGTGAATTGGAGATAAAATTACTTCATACCAGGCAGAGCAATTTTTTGTATTTCGTGATCAAACATATAGCTTTATATCTATATCCTTTATTTTTTACATTTTTTATCTGTAATTTACTGTCGATGTAATGCCTTTATCTTGGAGTTTTTGTACTCTCTGTGCTACTGTAAAGCCTCATTCACACGTCCATGTCTGTGCTCAAACCCGTGAGAAGGTGGTCAGTGATGCATCAGTGAAGCTGTCCGTGAAGGATTCATGTTGGGTCCGTGCGTCCATTTTTTGCTGTCCATGTGCTATCCGTGTTTCACTGACACTGAACAGCTGAAAAATAAATTTCAAAGCATCTCTTCCTCATGATCTGTGAAACAGGGATGCAACATGGATGGCATCCGGGGTTTTCAAGGACCCATAGACTATAATGGGCATGATGGATCTGTGAACACGCACAAAATAGAGCATGCATCCATGCTAAAAGCACTGACCTACAGACCGTGCTAAGAAACTGATGTGTTAATCCACATTAAAATGAATGGGGACAGTTGCTGTCTGTGGAGAACACGTACAGCACGCGTCCGTGAGAAGGTGGTCAGTGATGCATCCGTGAAGCTGTCCGTGAAGGATTCATGTTGGGTCCGTGCGTCCATTTTTTGCTGTCCATGTGCTATCCGTGTTTCACTGACACTGAACAGTTGAAAAATAAATTTCAAAGCATCTCTTCCTCATGATCCGTGAAACCGGGATGCAACATGGATGGCATCCGTGGTTTTCACTGACCCATAGACTATAATGGGCGTGATGGATCTGTGAACACACACAAAATAGAGCATGCATCCATGCTAAAAACACTGACCCTCAGACCGTGCTAAGAAACTGATGTGTTAATCCACATTAAAATGAATGGGGACAGGTGCTGTCCGTGGAGAACACGTACAGCACGCGTCCGTGGAACATTGACGTGTGAATGAGGCTTTACACTGTGAGATTTCACCTTGGTGGGACTACTAAAGGATTATCTTATCTTATATCTGTAAAGAAATGTAGTTTTAGGGGGTTTCAGAGGTAGCGATTGCAATCAGGACCTCAGTACCTTGTGGGCTTACACATAAGGAAGCAAGAGGTGGTACAGTGGGGAAAGAAGCAAAACAAATGTAAATGATTATAGATGGGGCTATCTCAGGTGTTGTCTCAACACAAAGGTCAATGCCCAATTGGTGAGTGTCCAAACACTGTGACCCCACTGATCACTAGAATGAAGAGAATGGAATGAAGTGGAAAAAGATACTAGGAAATCAAAATGTTCTGTCGTACCTGTTCAATGTTTTTTGGATGTTTCATGGTTGGCCATTTCAAAAATAACTATTTTTCTGAAATGTCCAGCTATCCATCTTTATTTTGACCTGTCTTTCATGCCAAATGCCGACTAGTGATAATGGTTGAAATTTATCAATGTAGATGAAGTATGACTAATGTATCTATTTAGCTTCAATGTCTTGGGTCTTGTTGCAAATCCATACCAGGGTTGCCAACCATCCAGAAATTTCTGGACAGTCCATAAAAATAGGTGACTTTTTCCTGTGTCCGTGAAAGAAAATTGATGTGTCCGTAAATTTTTTGAGTCTGCTGGGTCTTGACTAGATTATTTTGGTGATAATTATCTTCATTTTACAGCTCACTGTAAATGCTGGCAATGAGTTCATATCGATATATTGAACTACAGATTGAAATTACTTATAATCTTTATAATTCATTATGATTTTCTAAATTGTCCAGAAAAAATGGTAGCTGTCCATGATTTTGGGATAAGTTGTCCAGAAAAAATTTAAAATTTAGGTTGGCAAACCTGATCCATACCCAGATCTTCCACTTAACCACTATAGAATCCCCACATTATACCATTTGTAATGGGACAGTTATAAGCGAAACTCTATTAAAAATCAGAGATTGTAATTATATACTAAGGAATATTTCCGAGTTTGAAGTTAGGTAAGTGCCATACTTATTAAGAGTCAACCAGATGTGTGTTACAAGAAGGACATACTCATTCTCAATGCCCCTATGCAGATCCAGTGAGGTCAGCGTTGGGCAGATGTGGCCACCGTATAGATCAGGGGTAGGCAACCTCTGGCACACCAGTGAAGGCAATGAAGCCTGCTGGGAGTTGTAGTTTCACAACATCTGGAGTGCAAATTGTTGCTGATCCCTGGTATAGACTATCATGCCAATTATTCTTTATTCCTTGACGTACGGTATCAGGTTATATAAGTTATGCAAGGACAACATTTAGAAGGATTTCACAGATTTGTCAATAGCAGTTTTTTTGACTGTATGCTTCCCAAAAATGTTCTGTAGCCCTTTAAGCACTATTTATAAATGTCCTCTAGGGTCTTTAAAACAGGAAAGGTTTAAGAATCCTGAACATGATTTGAAACTTCATATTCTTGTGTCTATAGTTAGTTAGCCGAGTCACTCAGACCTTATATAGCATCAATGTTTTTTTACTGGATTATTTTCTATTTTGTTCAGAAATCAAAGAAAAAAATACAAAACATCCTACACGATGTAATAAATAAATACGCGGATATTCATGGCTACATTTATAAAAGAAAACTCACAGAAAATAATGCACTAACATAATAGATGCAAACATTATATATGGACAAAGCCCTCACTTTGAAATGATAAAATCTGAGACTCTCAGCCAATATATTTTGGTCAAAACACATCTGTGCTTGACTACCAGCGCCAAGGTGGTCTCAGGTCAGGTGGGTTCTACTCTTAACCTACCTATGCTGTTGGGCATCTACACTCAGGAGAGCAGACCCTGTACATATAGCGTGCTGCTCCTAGTCACCTCTATATGCATCCAGCAACCGCTGAGAGGAAGAGCACGCACATCTATATGTACCACCTAATCAAGGTCGCCTGTGAGATAGGCAAAGCACAAGTGCACAGAAATGCTACTCCCAAAATAGAAGCGCATTCACACTTGAAGGTGCCAATCCTTCAAGAGTATACTACATACTAATCAAAAATCACAGGAAAAAGAACAAAACATCCTGCACAATGTAATAAATGACTATGTGGATGTGCATGGCTACATTATAAAAGAAAAATCACAGAAAAGAATACACTAAAACAATAGATAGTGGCCGGATGAGGGGTTTTCTGCATTCAGCAGTTTCAATAGGCAGAATATTTAAGGAGCATATTTTTAGCCACATTACAGGAAAACCTTTTTTCAAATATGTTATGTCTAAGCAGCAATCAACTGTATGCGGCTATATTCAGTTCCTCTAAGGTTGCCATTACATATACGCCTCGTTCATTTATTCTTAGCAGCTTTGGAAAGGCTTGCGATAATAACACCAAAAAGAAAAAAAAAAGAAAAGAAAAAATTCTCCAAAAGGCAAGTTTGTATATACGGGCCCAGGGAAACCCAATGACTTAGAAAAAGGAGTCACAAAATATAATATGAGATAGTATGAAAACATAAAGTTACCAAAATGTTTAATCTGCACCCCAATCTTAAACTGAATTTCATTGACGTGAAATGCACCAAACTCATTAATAGTTGCACGCCTCTCAATAAACTTGGTGCTTCCTAAAGTCAGAAAATGAAATGCTATGAGCAGAAATACTGTAGATTTGTTCTAGATTTAGCTTCATTTTGGAATTTACTGATGATGAATCTGTTAAATAGTTGTTGACCCCCAACCTCTCTTGGTTAATCCCTGCCAATTTTTGTGCCACTTTTTGCACAAGTGGCAAAAGGAGAAAAATTTTGCACAAACATAATATGTTATAATAGGCACAGGGGAACCTGTCATCATTTTTATGCTGACTTCACTGAGGACAGCATAAAATAGTGACAAAAATGCGGTGTGTCACTCATGAGCTAAAAGTAAGTGGTCTCTGAGAACCAGCATCATAATCATTGCAGCCCAGGCCTTGAAAACCCGTCAAATCTACTTGGGAAGAGTCATGGTTATTCATAATCTCCTGCTCTCCCGCCCATCTGCTGATAATTGACAGTTCTCTCCCAGAAAGAAAGGGAGAAAACCATGTAGAAGCCTGTCAGTCATCAGCAGGTGGGCAGGGAGAGCAGGAATTCACGAATAATAATAATTCACGAATAACCATGACTCTTCTCAGGTGGCCGTGACCCTTTTCCTGGTCCAGTCTGCAATGATTGTGATGTTGGTTCTTGGCAAGCACTTACTTTTAACTTATAAATGACCGACTGCTGAAATCAACTCACCTTTCTCTACTTTATGCTGCCGTTAGTATGGGCAGCATAAAGTTGATGACAGGTTCCCTTTAAGAGGGTTTCGATATTGATGGCCTATCCTCAGAATATCAGGTCATCAATATCAGATTCACAAGGGTCCGATTACTGGCATCCTGTCGATCATGGTTTAAAGAGACCATGGCACTCCAGTGAACACCATGACCTCTTCCTAGGCCTGTGATGTCATGTTCATCAGTCACACGACCTAAGCGCTGCTCAGTCTCATTCAGGTGAATGGAGCTGAGCTGCAATACCAAACACAGCCGCTATCCAATGGACGGCTGGATAAGCAGCAAGGAGCAGTCTCCTCAAACAGCTGATCGCCAGGGGTGCCAGGAGTCAGACTTCTTCTGATCTGAAATTGATGACTTACTATATTTTGAGGATAAGCCATCAATATCCAACTCTCGGAAAACCCCTTTAAGCTTGCAAAAATGCATTAATAAATCCCCCCTAAAGTGTATGTTTAGAGTTTGACAACCTCTATGTTTGTGTCACAGAGATTTCATTAGTAGAACTTGTGATCTGGAACCCACACATTTGGTTGAAAGAGAAAGAGTCATCACCCTCTGTCTTCATTTCCAGATTTCTCAGAGCCAAAGTTGACATGGTGTCACCCAATGACTTTAATGTATTTGTGACATGACTGGTGGGGTCCTAAACTGTCAAGTAATTTTTACAAGGGGATAACTTCCCATTAATAAGCATGAAAAAACAGGTAGTTTTGATAGTAAAGAAATCAACCGCATCCTTTATTTCAACGTAAGAACCTTAATTTAACATAATATATAAAATGGGTAATGGTCAAAAAAGTTAAAGAGGACCTTTCACCACTCCCTACATGCCTGTTTTAATAACTTTATGCATTCCCCATGTAATAACAGTTGTGAAGCATCTATTCTTATGGCTCTATGTTGTGTCATTCCTTTATTATGTCTACTAGAAGTTATGAATTGATTGCTAGCAGTCTGCAGTAAGGGTAGAGGGGTGGTAACCAGTTGGGTGCGTGTCCCTGCACAGTTTGAAAATGGCAGCACTGATTGGATTGAGTGAGTCTGTGCAGGTACACACCCCAACTGGTTACCCCCCCCCCCCCCCCGCTGTACCCTTACTGCAGACTGCTAGCAATTAATTTATAACTTTTAGCATGAATAATAAAGGAATGCCACAGCATAGAGCCATAAGAATAGATGCTCCAGAATGGTTATTACATGGGCAATGCATTAAGCTATTAAAACAGGCATGTCAGGAGAGGTGAAAGGTCCTCTTTAACCCCTTAAGGACCCGCGCCATACATGTACGTCGCAGATGTCTGTGACTTAAGGACCAGTGCCGTACATGTATGGAGCGGTGATCGGGTAGGTGCAGAAGATGCACCCGCCCGATCCGTGGCAGGGGTCCGGCAGTCACTGATAGCCGGACCCCTGCTGCATGCGCCGGCATTGGTAAAATCACCGATGCTGGCGCATTAACCCTTTATGTGCCGTGGTCAGCGCTGACCGCGGCACGTGCGATGTCCTTGCGGGGATCGTATTTTCCATCACATCCCCGCGCTACCAAGCGATCAAAAAGTCATATGCACTGTAAAATAGTACCAATCAAACTGTCATCGCATACCCCAAAAAATTAGCCCCTACATAAGACAGTCACCAAAAAAATAAATTTTTGTTGCCTTGCCTCACAAAAGGTGTAATATAGAGCAACCAAAAATCATATCTACCCTAAAATTGTCACCTTATCCCGTAGTTTTCAAAAATTCTTTTGTGCAGTGTCTATTTGAGACGCGAATCTAATGAACACAGATCTGCGCATGTGCGCTCACATTGCAAGTTATTGTGCGCAAGCGCGGCACATGGATGCGGCAGGCGATAGGTGGCCGTATCCATGGGATACCTTACCAAACAAATCTGCCGGAAAAATGTAATTTGGGGAAAATAGTAAGTTTTTTTTAATCATTTATATTTGGAGAAATAATTAATGGTATATGTATATTTAAATGAAATATGATCATTGAAATGGTACAACCCCTTTAATTTTAGTGGAACACCTAAAGGGTTTTGTAAAACCTGTTTTAATACCTTGAGGGGTGTAGTTTTTAAATTGGGGTCATTTTTGGGTGGTTTCTATTATGTAAGCCTCACAAAGTGACTTCAGACCTGAGCTGGTCCTTAAAAAGTGGGTTTTGGAAATTTTCTGAAAAATGAAAAAGATTTGCTTCTAAACTAAGCCTTCTAACGTCCCCATAAAATTGAATTGGCATTCAAAAAATGATCCAAATATGAAGCAGACATATGGGGAATGTAAAGTAATAACTATTTTTGGAGGTATTAATATCTATTATAAAGGTAAAGAAATTGAAATTTGCTATATTTTTTTTTTTTGGGGAGGGGGGTGTTAAATTAGGTATATTTTTATAAATAAAAATAAAAAATTTTGACTCAATTTTTCCACTGTCATGAAGTACAATATGTAACGAGAAAACAGTCTCAGAGTGGCCTGAATAAGTAAAAGCGTTTTACAGTTATCACCACATAAAGTGACACATGTCAGAATTGCAAAAAATGGCCTGGTCCATAAGGTGAACTATGGCAGGATCCTTAAGGGGTCAAAATAGCAAAATAATAATAATAATAATAATAATAATAATAATAATAATAATAATGTAGTATTTTTATTTCAAAAGGAAACACACACATAACTTTTATTCCACTAGTATAACAGCCAAAAAATCTATTTCTTAAAAATTTCTCTTGAGCCAGGATATTAAAAATAGATTGTGAGAGAGAAGAAAACAACAATGACACCATTAGGAAGACACACGGATATAGATTTTTTGAGCAACAGATAACTGAATTTCCTGAATTTCCTATGTGGCATCTGTAGTGAAGGGTGAAAAAGAACACTATCTAAATAGAATTTGCTCTGATTTTTACTGCCCTGAGCTGTTCTAGGAATATATTTTAAGTGGATATGTCTTTCTAAAAGAGAATAAGCTAAAAAAATATGCTTTAGTATTGTAGTAAATCTGTAGCTGAGCTGTTCTGTTGAAAATGTTTTGGCGTGTTTTATGCTGTGAGAAAATATTTGTTTGTAGTTTTCAAGAAAAGATATTTTGGATTTGAGTTTTTTTTTTTTTTTTTTTTTTAGAAATGTTTGAATATGACTGCAAAAAGAGGTTGATTATAAAATTCATAAAAACAAGCAAAACCGTGCAATTAAGGGGATTGTCCGGCTAGAAATAATGTGGTAAAACAGACCTGTTACCTTCATTCTCTATGTCAGTATGATTAGGACTATACCACATTTTTTCTTTTTAACGGCATATTCTGACCCCTATAACCTCTATGTGCGTTTGGATTGCTGTTATTGACCTCGGCTTGGCTTTGACCTTTCTCTGTCTTGTGTTTTGGTACTGTGCTTCCTGTCTGGTTCTGACTTTGGCTTGGCTTTGTGACTATCCTCTGTCTTGTCATTTTGTACTGTTTTGTCCTTCCGGTTCTGACCCATTCCCGTACAACACCGTCTTTGTGTTGTTTTGTCTCTGTGTGTGCATATCCCGCACTTAACAGAGTAGGGAGCGTTCACTAGTTGCAGACTTGCCGCTTAGGGCTTGCAGTGCAAGTACTGCTTTGTCCTTCCGGTTCTGACCCATTCCCGTACAACGCCATCTTTGTGTTGTTTTGTCTCTGTGTGTGCCTATCCTGCAATTAGCAGAGTAGGGAACGTTGACTAGTTGCAGACAAGAAAGACTTGAAAGCGGACAGGGTTCCCATTAGGGCTTTCCAGGTTAAGTTAGGCAATAACCTAACCCAGATGCAGATTCATAGCACTTGCATAGCAACTTTCACAACAATGCTAGGACATATTGAGGTCTAATCTGAGGCCTGATTGGGGGGGTCATTCACATGGAGGTCTGATCTGAGGTCTGATTGGGGAACTTGTTAACATTGAGGGTCTGATCTGAGGTCTGATCAACATTGGGGGTCTGATTGGGGGTCTGAGCTGAGGTCTAATGAAAAATATTTTTTTTTCTAAGTTTCCTCCTCTAAAACCTAGGTGCATGTTATGGGCAGGTGCGTCTTATAGGGCAAAAAAATTGTAATATCAGTGCTATGTGCAGAGGTGTGAGAAGTGTATACAAGGTGATGGCTGTTTTGTGTATATTCGCATGGATATATTCAAGTGGCTATCACCTTGTCTAAAAGTCTCATGTCTCTGCCCTGACACTGATATGATTTTATTTGGAAGTCAATAAAGGAAAGATTTTATACTGGTGAAAGTCGCAATATTTCATATTTGTATAATGCATTTAGATATATAGGGCTCCATCCATAAGAAGCTGCTGCTGTGCAGGAGGTAATATGCGATGTTCACTGATAAGGTTCTGGAACGTAACAGGGTCTGATGAACAACGCTGTTAGACCCTTATAGGTTGTCAATTGTCACTTTTTGCTCATAGTTCAAGTAAAAAAACAAAAAAGTCCAGGGTGAATCAATCTAACTTTGCACGATTTGCATGATTTGAACCCACATGTGTGCATCATGTGACCTGACTGCAGTGACACCGACAAGAGAAAACGCTAGGAGGAGGATGGGAGAGGTAGTAGTGTCAGATGATGAGGCCACTCACGATGGTAATGGTCCTGCTCCAGCACTCTCCTGGGCCATGCTGAGTAAATAGGGGGTACACCTGATTGCCTCAAGCCACACCCTGGTTTGGGAGGACTCTTGCCTGTTAAAAGGTGGGGTGACCTCCATGTTGTATGTTGTGAGTTGCAAGGCAGGAACTGACAGGAAAAATTGCAACTGTTGCAATCGGTGCAATTCAACAATGTTGAGCGCGAATATTCGAATCACGAATTTTAATCACAAATATCGTCACTTCGAGTATTCTTAGAATATAGTGCTATATAGTTGCTATATAGTTGCCTACCCCTTAGTGTTGAATATTCTAATCGCTACTTTTTATTGTGAAAATATTACATTGCAGTTTTTCGCAATCAAGTAAATAATGACCGGAGATCACAATTTATTGAATTTGCGAATTTACGGCAAATATTCGGTCAAAAATTTGTGAAATATTGTGAATTCGAATATTGCCTATACTGCTCAACACTACAATTCAACATCTAACCAGCTTTTAGTGATGAACCAGCGGTTTCCACATACATTCACTTTTATATCCTAGGCACAGTTCTTAATAAAATTCCAGCCTGAATCAGGAGGGTTGTCTTCATGTACCCTATCCAGATACAGGCTATGCTACTCTCTAGGCCAGCTCTAGTCCAGTCAATGCTGGAGTTCCTCCCTGGGCCCTAGAATCTGACTGTATATGCTCACAGGCTGTTCCCATCTACTGCCTCACTACTTGAGCACAGGAAGGAGCCAAGCCCTGTCCAGTGATGGTAACCAAGGACCTGCAATTAACCTTCATATAACATAGTGTTACACCTAACTATACATCAGAAAACATACAATTTGCTAAACCTTATTATTAGTGGTGGTTACTGGGTCACCAGGTCGCTGCATATGTACAAACCAGGCTGCACATGATTTCTTTGAAAAATTTCTAAAGAAGAGATAATTGGGTGCAGCAATGAGCTGCTGCTGGTAGGCAGGTGGCTGCATTTGTGCAAATGAACAATGCTGTGCTATCGGCGTCCGCCATTGCTGCTTCTGCTGATTCACATTTCAATGTGCATCATTTCTGATGAACAGGGAGTTAAATCTGAGCAGTGGAAATGAGTTGCTTGCAGAATGCTAGAAAGGGGTAGCGAGTTTTTGTGAAGTATAACAAGATGTTCGGTAGAGTTGAGCGAGCATAACAGGGTCCTGTGCAATTATTTATCCAATTTGGTGCTGAATCCTGTGGAGAGATATAATGACACCGGGAGCTGAGAAAAGACAAAATAACATGATTTCTATTGAATAAACACTAGTGCTGCAATCAGGAATACACAGCGCTGATGAAAGCGAGCCGAGCACAAATCTCTCTTTACACCCGGCATTTACAGGGGAAGAAACTGGTAACTCAGCCTCCTATTAAATCTTTAAATCTGTATTTGTGCAATGCCATAATAGTACATTATGCATATAATTATATTTTATATGCAGCTTATATATAGAAGGGGGGTCATGCAAAGTATTGGATCCTCTCTTGCTATTTTAACATCGCTGTATATGGCAATGAGGGATGAACGAATCGATTCTAACAAATCGATTTGTGTCATTAGCAAGAGTTCTTTATCTTTGCCGGGCTGCCCCCCCCCTCGCCTGATGATTGAGAAGGCAGGACATCTTGCTTGGCCCTGTCAATCTCGCAAGTAGCAGTTCAACCGCAGAGGCTCTGTCTTAGCTACTGGAGAAGATACTGCAGCCAATGAGGAAGCCGGTAATTGAGTTCAATACCCTGGGTCTCTCTGAAAAGACCAAGTGTGTTGAAGCTGCAATTCTTATTTTGACCAGCAGGTGGCAAGCCAACATAAGAATTCAGACCCATGATTGTTCAGAATAAAAAAAAAATGCATTTTGTAGGCTCAAATACGAGCTTCAAAATCATTAAAATAAGTAAAAACTGTTAAAGAATATAAAAAATGTAAAAGTTTAAATCACCCCCCTTTCAGTAGAATAAAAAAAATACATAAATAACAAAAAATATCATCATGGGCATATATCACATGGGCAATATCACATCATGGGCATCACCGGATCTGTCCCCTTAACAGAGACCTTCACAGTGCCCGCCCCTTTAGCAGTAACCTCCACAGCATCCCACTCCCTTATTAGTGACCTCCACAGCAGTCCGCCCCTTTAACAGTGACCTTGACAGCATCCCGCCCCCTTAACAGTGACCTCCACATCAGCCCGCCCCTTTAACAGTGACCTCCACAGCGGCTGCCCCTTTATTAGTAACCTCCACAGTACCCCATCTCCTTAACAGTGATTTCCACAACACCCCGTCCCCTTAACAGTGGCCTCTACAGCAATCTGCCCCTCAACACTAACCTCCATAGCGGACCGTCCCCTTAACTGTGACCTCCACAGCAGCCTGCCCCTAGGGTTGCCAGAGGCCTAGTTTAGTCTAGGCCAGACAGTCCAGCTTTCAGACTCCCTATCCTCCATCTGGTGCAGGGCCTGGACGGACACAGGGATTTTCTTTTAAACAGCTCACTCTCAGATAGCAGCAATGCGCTGCTGTCTGAGAGTGAACAGCTCACTCTCAGACAGCCGCACTGTGGGGAGAAAGTCACCCTCCCTCCCATCCCTGCAGCTGACAGCTGATTTTACCTTCATTTTTTCAATCCCCGTCGGCTGCGGAGTGGGAGGGGGGCGTGGCTTAGCAGGACCTGGGGGCTTGGTTTTTGAGTTCGTCTTTTGAGGGTGGCCACCCTACCTTCCCCCTGAACTCTAAGCTCCACAACACTCCGCTCCCTTAACAGTGTCATCCACAGCGCCCTGCCCCTACTGACATACAGCAGTGAAGAAAACTGGCTGGGTTGTTATGGAAACCTGGTGTAAAACTGTGTATATGTGGAGACTAAGGACCTGCAAGCTTCTACTGGCTGATAAGGGACATGTGACCGTGTGTATGGCAGTTGGGATATGAAGTTGGGATATGAAAAGAAAGACCTGCAGGCTTCTATTGGCTAATGTAGGTCATGTGTAGTGATGAGTGGCAGGGGCAATATTCGAATTCGCGATATTTCGTTAATATGTGGTAGAATATTCATCATATATTCACGAATATTCATATTCGAGATTATTCTTTTGATTGCGAAAAATCGGCAATGTAATATGCGCATTAATCGAGTAAGGGTGGGTTATAGGCAACTTTCCTATTGGGTTGGCTTGCTAGAATTTGCGAATATGTAGAATATAGTGTGATATATATTCTTAAAAACAAATATTTGTCATTTTTTTTTCATCTGAGCCCATTACATTTACTAATAATGGGTTCAGATGAAAAAACAAGATGAATATTCGTTTTTAAGAATATATATCACACTATATTCTACATATTCGCGAATTCTAGCTAGTCAACCCAATAGGAAAGTTGCCTATAACCCGCACTTACTCGATTTTCCGATTTTTCGCATAAGAGGAAATAAATTAAATAATGAAGAATATTCTAATTCACTTTATACTACGATATTGTAGCCTTCTCACATTGGCCCACAAGCAAGAAGCAGGCAGCTAATGGGTTCAGATGAAAAAATTTACGAATATTCGTTTTTATAAACATTAGTCATGTGATGTGCCATATTTGCATTTTTTGGGAATATCTAAGGAACGGTACGTGCTAGAGAGCTCAGACCTGGTCTAAAACCTTCCCGGACACCTGATGAACCTGTGTTCCAAATTTCGTAATTATAAATGCGACAGTAATTATTAGCGGACATACATACACTCAGCTTTATATATAAGATTTAGTTACCTAATTATTAAATAGCTTTTTTTAAACATTTTTATTCTTAGCAATTACCTTGATCCTGTTTCATTAGTGTCGGTGAAGCATTTTACTAAGGCAGAGAGAGCATAGCCAAGGGGTTTTCCCATCTCAACGTTTTTGGCGTATTGCAAAGATATGCCACAAATGTCAGAAAGGCACCTCTAGGACCCACCCTCATTTCCAAGTGAAGGGAGAGCGCAATGCACATGTGTGGTGTCTTCTTCATTTACTGCTGTGTACGTTCTGAAAATAGCTGGGTGAGCATGCTCAACTATTTTCAGAAGTCACATACTGGTGAATGCAGAGCAAGCCGCACAACTCCATGGGACTGCTAGAAATAACCTAGCCAGTGCTTGGCTATTTTCGAAACTTCTATAGAAGTGAATGGAGGGTGGTCATGCATGCGGGTGGGCCCGTTCTTGAGATGGGAGTAGGTCCCAGAGACGGGACCCGCACTTATCTGACATTTGTGGCATAGTGGTATAGAGTCTTTCACCCCAAATAAGCAATTTCTAACAGTTAGACCATTCTGATCAATATAGCCCCCACATTAAAATGCTTCTTACCCTAATGCTGTCCGATCCACAGATCTTCTTAAAATCACTTTTACTCGATATGAAAATTTGTGGTGAAGGTGCCCAGGGGCGGCGTTGTAAGGGCCGGTGCCCAGGCCCCGCAGTCATTTTCATATGATACCACTCCCCTCTTCACCCAGTCGGCCCGCCCTGTGTCTTGATCTTCTCCTCCTTCTCTCCAACGCCTGCACCACGGAACGGGGCCTCCGAGCCTACGCACTGGTTTTCCCTTTAATGGCAGAAGCATCGGAGTGTCCAGTGCGCAGGCCCGGACGTCACAGTCCAGCAAGCGCCACATCAGAGGGCTCTTCCGAACTTACGTATGGGCCTGCGCCTGCGCACTGGACACTCCGATGCTTCTGCCAGTAAAGGGAAAACCAGTGCGCAGGCGAGAAGGCCTAGTTACAACGCCGCATCTGGGCACCGTCACCAGAAATTTGCATATCGAATGAAAGTAATTTTAAGAAGATCTGTGGATCGGACAGCATTAGGGTAAGAAGCATTTTATTGTGGGGGCTATATTGATCAGAATGGTCTAACTGTAAGAAATTGCTTTTTTGTGGTGAAAGACTCCCTTTAAGGTTGATAATAAACCAATAGTCCAATATCAAATTTTTTTTTTTTTTTAGAAGTGTGATTTACTGTATTTACTGTACTCATTCAGAGCTGCAATTAAAGACATTGAGCCTGTTATAGGGGTGTAGTATGTCGATACCCATAAGATACAAATAGGTCAATGGTTGAACAACCATTGAATGAACGTCTGTCTGGTGGATAACAACCTTATCCTGATACCACTACATACATACTCATTTTAGTCCTTGTTGGCCGTTGCCCCCTTTCATACTGGCCAGGCATGATAAATGACATTGGGCAAAAGACAAAATTTTTCACCATGGAACATTCTTTCATGGATTGATCATCGAATGATTACTGATAAATGCAAATGACCAGTTAGCTACTAGTGACTATTGTACCAATATTTTAACTGGGGGCCATCCTTCTTCCAGATATGATGGTCTGTCATTGATAAGCTAAAATCTTCTTAAATTTTACCCTACAAAAACCATTGTTTTGGTTGAAATCATCCACTTTGATCAACTTTGGACTAATGTGTATTGCCACCTTAGGGCTCATGCATACGAACATATTTTCTTTCCGTGTCCATTCCGTTGTTTTGCGCACCGTATGCGGAACCATTCACTTCAATAGGTCCGCAAAAAAAAAAAAAAGAAATTACTTTGTGTGCATTCAGTTTGCCTATGTCTGTATTTCCGTTCCGCATAAAAATAGAACATGTCCTATTATTGTCTGCATTACTGTTCTATTAAGGGCCAGCTGTTCCATTCCGCAAAATACAGAATGCACACGGATGTAATCCATATTTTTTGCGGATCCATTTTTTGCGGACTGCAAAATACATACGGTCGTGTGCATGAGCCCTTATGGCTTACCAACACAAAGACTAAGGGCCCTTGCACATGACCGTATGCCCTCCGAAACATACGGTTGTAAGCGGGCCATATGTCCCGGAGCGGCATCGATCGTGCGCACGGGAGCACACAGCATCATAGATTACAATGATGCTGTACACGACTGGCCGACCGCGGGACTATTGTCCCGCACTCATAAGATCATATGAGTGCGGGACAATAGTCCCGCTGGTGGCCCGAAGTGCACAGCATCATTGTAATCTATGTCTCGGAGGGCATACGGTCGTGTGCAAGGGCCCTTACCTATTGCAAGAATAAACTTAAGATGTCTCACAATAAACCAGTGGCAATGATATTTAGAATTTACGCCACTTAAGTGATATAGCACGTTGTTGGAAAGTCTTCATTGACATAATTGTAAAGAAATCCTTAAAGTGAATGAAGTACTAAAACATAGATTTGTTAGACTTTTCCGCATTGAATGGAAAATGTTTTTACGCCTGTAGCTGATAGTTTAAAGGAACAGGATATAGATGTTACAGCTGGTAATAAACCCCGCTCACCTTCCTTGGCCTGAAGCAATTGTTATCTTGTTAGTTCAGAAGGTCAGAATAAATACAGGTGAGACTTCCATTTTTACTTCAAGTAGAAAAGAGAATATAGTACATATTGCCTTGTAAAAAAATCGTAACGTCTTCAACTAGTTTAAAGTTTTCATTTTCTATTATTTCTAAGTAAACGTTTCTAAAATTCTATAATTATATCATAATGAACTACATAATTATCTTTATATATGTTAAAATTGGTGTTATCCTTACGAGCCTCTCTATTAGCAGCAGTCCTAAAAACAGGAAGATAAGTACAAACTTCCTATAGTCCCAACAATATAAAACATAAATATTAGGTCCGCATTTCGAGCACTTTTATACATGGGTCCTCTCTATGTTGTTTTCCTCTTTAAAGGAAAGATACTGCTGGTTATCTGTTTACTGTGGAGGAAAGAAACACGTTTGGTGCTGGCTGGTATACAGATTGAAGAGGTGGTAAGGACTGAAAGAAAATCAAGTGGAGGAGCCCCCTGAAGAGTTGGTAGTCGATACTTTTGTTTTACATAATTATCTGCTGTATCTATGGCAGATCTTGACGATTCTACCAGTTACCATGAGATCAGTTTTCCTGATTTTCAAGTACTTTCTGCCTTTTATAGATGCTATAGTTGGGTTCTTCCATTTATCAACGGATGCCTGGAGCTGGATTCTGAAATGAACTACTGTGTGTTGTGTTTCCCCTGCCCTTTGTTGTAGGCCTGAGGGAGACTCCTGGTCGTTCTTCCTTTCTGGAGGAACAGGTAGTCTCAGTCCTGTCACTATCGCCAGGGTCTTATAGGGTGAGTTAGAGCTCTAGGTACTCCTGCGTATGAACTCACCTACCTTTGGGGTCTGTTCATACTGATAGCCAGTCAGGACTGTGACTAGGGATTTGACTAGGAGGTGTTCTTCTTTCTTCCCTCACTTTCAGGCCTTGTTCCTTGTTCCCTCTCCTTCTTCCTCTGGTGTGGTGTCTCCCTCCCACACATGGGCGTGACAGATACATATACATTTATAGAGGCATGTTAGGCTTGATTACAGTTTGAGATCAGCCTTACTATGTCTTGTTCTTGGCTCCCTAACTTTTGGAGCTGCCTGTTATATTCCTTTCTAAGATTGGTCCAGGCCGGATCTATGGTAATCTAGGACAATTTGCACCAAAAATATTGAACCTAGGTAAGGAGACAGCCAGTATTATAAATCCAGATCTGTACGCTCTTAATTCATTAGGATAATGGAGTATAGACGGCTCTACTTGTTCCTCAGGGTGGTAGAGGTGCAGAGGCTGCTATGTTCTGACTCACCCAGTCAGTTAGATAAAGTATGAAAAGTAAAGAAGCTAGCAGACACACTCTTATTTGGGGTCCAAAAATTATCTTTATTATTTGGGGATACTTTATCAATAAGTTAATTAATATTTTTGTATATAAAATATAGGGTGGTGTAAGAGACAATGTTTTTCACCAAAACATTGTATCTTACACCACCCTATATTTTATAGTATAGTAACCTGCCTGAACTGAGACCACCTTGTCGCCGGTGGGTGGGCTTAGATGTATTTTGATCAAAATGTATTGACCAAGTGTCCCAGATTTTATCTAGTGAGGGCTTAGTCCATATGTTATGCCTGCATCCATTTGTAGAGTGCATTATTTTCTGTGATTTTGTATTATGTAGCCATGCACATCCGCACATTTAATACCATATCGTGCAGGATGGTTTATATATAGTTTTTTCTGTGATTTCTTTGATTTTTCTTGAAGGAGTGGCACCTTCATGTGTGAATACGCTCCTATACTGGGAGTGATATTCAAGTGCACTTTTGCCCCACCTATCTAACAGGTGACCTTGATTAAGGTGGTACATATAGGTGTGTGTGTCCCTCCTCCCACCGGTTGCTGATGCACATGGAGGTTACAAGGGGCAGCACGCCATATGTGCAGGGACTGTGCTCCTGAAAAATGCGCCACAGCATAAATAGGTTAGCATAGGAACGCGCCTGAACTGAGACCACCTTGTCGCCGGTGGGTGGGCTTAGATGTATTTTGATCAAAATGTATTGACCAAGTGTCTCAGATTTTATCTAGTGAGGGCTTAGTCCATATGTTATGCCTGCATCCATTTGTAGAGTGCATTATTTTCTGTGATTTTGTATTATGTAGCCATACATATCCGCACATTTAATACCATATTGTGCAGGATGGTTTATATATTGTTTTTTCTGTGATTTCTTTGATTTGTCTTGAAGGAGTGGCACCTTCATGTGTGAATACGCTCCTATACTGGGAGTGATATTCAAGTGCACTTTTGCCCCACCTATCTAACAGGTGACCTTGATTAAGGTGGTACATATAGGTGTGTGTGTGTCTCTCCTCCCACCGGTTGCTGATGCACATGGAGGTTACAAGGGGCAGCACACCAGATGTGCGGGGACTGTGCTCCTGAAAAATGCGCCACAGCATAAATAGGTTAGTATAGTAACCTGCCTGAACTGAGACCACCTTGTCGTCGGTGGGTGGGCTTAGATGTATTTTGATCAAAATGTATTGACCAAGTGTCTCAGATTTTATCTAGTGAGGGCTTAGTCCATATGTTATGCCTGCATCCATTTGTAGAGTGCATTATTTTCTGTGATTTTGTTACCATAGCAGGACTGCAGGATAGTCACTGTAGCAGAACTCAAGCATAATCACTGTTACAGGACTGGAGCATGGTCACTTTTGTATGACTGGAGCATGGCCACCATAGCAGGACTGGATCATTATCACCACCACTGTAGGACTGGAGCAGTCATCATTGTAGGACTAGAGTATGATTACCATTGTAGGAGCTGACCGTGGTAACTACTGAAGGACTGGAACCTGATTACCATTGTAGGACCAGAGCATGGTCACCGCAGCAGGAATGGAGCATGATCACCATTGTAAAACTTGAGCATGGGCACCATTTTAGGACTGGAGTATGATTATCGTTATAGGCCTGGAGCATGAGTAAGGAGTATGATCACCATGGTAGGACTGTATGATCACTGTTTTAGGACTGAAGTTTGATCACAGCAGCAGGACTGGAGTGTAGTCATAGACCTAGTCAAGGGTAACCAGGAGAGCAGTTTAGGAACCAAATTCAGTAGGCAAGGATTAAGCCAGTAGTGTAGTCAGAGATGATATGTAGTCAGGTAGGACCATAACTGCCAGAAACAATGTGAAACAAGGAAATAGGCCACTGTTGGAGATGTCTGATAGTGGCCATCACACCTCTCTCTCTATTCAAGACACATACATGTTCGGCTGTGCCAGGTGGACATGTGTATGGAAGGAGTTGGGAGAGATAGCTGTTTATTTTATTCTTCCCAGAATCTTTGGATTGGTTTATAGTGTGAAGTATGAATAAGCAATTATTAAGTGGAATATCTCGGCAAGCTAGCATTCATAAAAAATACATGAAACCTTCTGGGATCAAGATTGTCCGTACTCCTGATGAAACATTTCACAGTACTGCCCAATTTCTTTACCTAAGAGACCAATTTATTCTGTTACCTATGTGCTAAGTGTTCGCACTGACAAGCAATTCTGCTTTCATCGAGTAATTGTGACAAGTTGTTTATTGAACTGTAAATTGCTTGATTCTAAACAATTGCTACATCTAATTATTACATTCCAAGTCCTATTATATTCTAATGTGGACAGAAAACACTGCAGAAATATATTTTAAAGACTCTTTCACATACTTCTTTAGGCTACAGAATTTGCTGTACATTACATGAAGTGTATGTTCTCCTTTACAGACCATTTACATAGAAATATATGACCTGCATAACATTTAATTATGTTTTATGTTCATAAAAAAATCATGACTCTTCCTACATATTATTAAAAAGGAAACCCCAAAAATTCAGACACACATAGATACACATGTATTATATCAACTCTGTGCATCTTGTGTATATGTGAATTTTAAGGCATGTAGTATTATAATGATTTGTAGTAAAGGTTACGCTTTATTTAAAGAGGACCTTTCACCAGAAATTTCATGTCTATATTAATATCTGACATTACTTGCCTGCCCCCAGTGGTGCTTATTCCGGTATTCTTATTTTCTTTTGTGCCCCCGTTTGTCCGCGGTGCCCCCCGCAATATTTCCCGCCATGTATGGTAATGAGCCATTCGGCTCAACTGGGCGGGCCTGCAAAAGGTCTCTCCGGCGTGTCTGCCTTCCCCCTGGCACGGAGCGCAACTAATCAGCGCGCTCCGCTCTTAGCCAGGGAGAAGACGCTTCAGTTCTCGCGAGAACTGGAGCGATTTCAACCATCCAGAGCCAGAGTGTCTTCTCCCTGGCTAAGAGTGGAGCGCGCTGATTAGTTGCGCTCCGTGCCAGGGGGAAGGCAGACATGCCGGAGAGACCTTTTGCAGTCCTGCAGATCCAGTCCTGCTATGGTGGCCATGCTCCAGTCATACAAAAGTGACCATGCTCCAGTCCTGTAACAGTGATTATGCTTGAGTTCTTCTACAGTGACTATCCTGCAGTCCTGCTATGGTAACAAAATCACAGAAAATAATGCACTCTACAAATGGATGCAGGCATAACATATGGACTAAGCCCTCACTAGATAAAATCTGAGACACTTGGTGAATACATTTTGATCAAAATACATCTAAGCCCACCCACCGGCGACAAGGTGGTCTCAGTTCAGGCAGGTTACTATACTAACCTATTTATGCTGTGGCGCATTTTTCAGGAGCACAGTCCTCGCACATATGGCGTGCTGCCCCTTGTAGCCTCCATGTGCATCAGCAACCAGTGGGAGGAGGGACACACACACCTATATGTACCACCTTAATCAAGGTCACCTGTTAGATAGGTGGGGCAAAAGTGCACTTGAATATCACTCCCAGTATAGGAGCGTATTCACACATGAAGGTGCCACTCCTTCAAGACAAATCAAAGAAAACTGAAGCGTCTTCTCCCTCGCTAAGAGCGGAGCGCGCTGATTAGTTGCGCTCTGTGCCAGGGGGAAGGCAGACACGCCGGAGAAACCTTTTGCAGGCCCGCCCAGTTGAGCCGAATGGCTCATTACCATACATGGCGGGAAATATTGCGGGGGGCACCGTGGACAAACGGGGGCACAAAAGAAAATAAGAAGACCGGAATAAGCACCACTGGGGGCAGGCAAGTAATGTCAGATATTAATATAGACATGAAATTTCTGGTGAAAGGTCCTCTTTAAGGGTTTTTGTCTGTGCTTTTTGTACTTGGAATTTATTCAGTCTTAATGTACATGCTGAGGTCCATTGTCTTGTAGGTATTGTGGACCTGCTAGTGTGCTGATGTGGTATCACATATAGAGGGCATCTGTCAGCAGATTTGTACCTATGAAACTGGCTGACCTTTTAGGCTACTTTCACACTCGCGTTTGGTGCGGATCCATCATGGATCTGCACAAACACATCCGTTCAGATAATACAACCGCATGCATCCGTTCAGAACGGATCCATTTGTATTATCTTTAACATAGCCATTGTGTCAGTGAAAACGGACTTACATTGTGTGTCAGGACGGATCCGTTTGGCTCAGTTTCGTCAGACGGACACCAAGGTGTCCGCCTCCAAAGCGGAATGGAAGCAGAAAGGAGCCAAACTGATGCATTCTAAGTGGATCCTTATCCATTCAGAATGCATTAGGGGCAAAACTGATCGGTTTTGGACTGCTTGTGAGATCCCTGAACGGATCTCACAAACGGAAACCAAAACGCCAGTGTGAAGGTAGCCTTACATGTGTGCTTGGCAGCTGAAGACATCAGTGTTGGTCCCATGTTCATATGTGCCTGCATTGCTAAGAAAAAGCAAGTTTTAATATACGCAAATGAGGCTCTAAGAGCAACGGGGGCATTGTCGTTACACCTCTGCTCTCTCTGCAACTGCTGCACCCTCTGCACTTTGATTGACAGGACCAGGCAGTGTAAACGTCATCATGCCTGATGATGACTTCTCCTAAAGTCAATCAAAGCGGAGAGGGTGCAGCAGTTGCAGAGAGAGCTGAGCCCAAGGACTTTACACACAGTTTTATTTAAAGCCACTGCAGTTTTTGATGTAGTTTTTGACTCAGAACTAGACGTGGATCCAGAAGGAAGGAGAAGTATACGTTCTTCTTTTGTATTTCCCTTTGCTTTGGAATCCACTTCTGGCTATGGCTCAAAAGACTGCAAAAAAAACTTCTGCAAAGACAGCAGCTGTTTTGTTCCCCCCAAAAATGCAATTTTTTAAGCCCCTAAAGATGAACAAAAGTTCAATTTGGGTTTAATTAAGCCAAATCGGTTGACCAATTCAATTAAGGTCCAAATTTATTCTACTCAGATTGAAAGTGCTCCAATTGACCTGGAAATTTATGTATGACACTCAGAGGACTCTAATTTTTTCTATCTTGTTTCTTAAATATTTTTTAAATTTTTTTAAATTAATTTTACTCTCTGGATGCTTTCAGACGAGTGTATTGAGATCCGTCAGTATTGTGGCTGAGGGTCTACCTTGAATTCTTTAAAAAAAAAAATGGGTCAAATCTGATTAATCGCTAAAAAGTACCCTTGCTGCAAAGTCAATATTAGAATTCTGAATTCTCCGTAATAATGACTTTATATGCAAAAGTAAAAAAGTACAAAAGTAACTCAAGAATACAGATCTGTTACTGATTAAGGGTAAGTCTCCTGCAACAAAGTCCAAAGGATCCCATCAATATGTGTCATGGATGCTGCTTTTTCTTGGTTTGGGTGGGCACTGGTGTCAGATAGGCACTTCTGCTTTATGAATATATATAAGATGATATTCAGCTTCAAACAGCAATCAGTATGGCGCTAAGCAATAATTAATGTAGTAATATACATACTCGGCTAAGCGATGAAACAAAGTGAAAAAGCAAATTAAAATATTGACATAAATTAACATAGTTGTTGATCTTTAAAAAGGCTTTGATGAACAAAGTGTGAATGACTGTCTTGAATATGACACAGTTTACATGCCAACCCTCTAAATCCTGTCCTGGGAATTATATGGCGATATATATATTTTTTATCAATCTTTTCAGAATGACGGATGTTCCTGGGGAAGTGACAATTGTCAGGAAGCAATTTTGCATGTGATGATTTCTTTTATGAGCATTGTTGCCTGCACCTGTGCTCAGTGGTCTTTTGGAAAGTGGCTCTTCTCGATGGATTTAGCTCACTGTTGTAATTATGCCTTGAAATTAAAGCAACAGTCCATCAACATTTATCTTGGAGATGATCACAAAGCTCAACTTGTTTGCTCTGTGTTTTGCTTGCTTGTTTTTACTGTGTGACTGCCATTTAGTTAGCTTTTTCGTCAATGTGTGGGGGTGGTGATTTTATAAACTTTTTCAATTTACTTTATTAACTAGTTCAGCCTAATTTTCTGATAAAACTGGTCTCAGCAGTTGGCCATTAGTAGAGAATTCCATATTCAGAGCTCAATAAATGATGATTTTGGCTTATGTGTAGGCTAGAGGCACAGCTTCTTTTCAGACTGGTGCAGCTGCTGCTCAAAACCCCCCAAAATGCACCCCATGTTTCAGTGCATCGGTCATTTTTTCTCCAATGCCCCTGATTATTGCTTGTGTCTGACTATGAAATCCATCATGACACCTCTGCTCTCCCACCTTCCCGATGCACTCCTAACTAAGTACTGTAGCTGGCTAGGATGGGGTAAAAGTGGAGCAGTCAGGTATTAGGTGTTGTAGTCAGATACGTAGCTAAAGGCTCATGGGCCCTGGTGCAAGAGTTCAGATTGGGCCCCCCTTCCCTCAGTGCTTTGTGGCCAGGGGCAGGGAAGAACATAGCCTTCGTGCTGCCTGAGGAAAAAAATTAAACGCCCCCCCCCCCCCCATGCCAAATTCTTGACCTAACCCCTTCCTTTCAGCCTGAGGTGTAACTTGACCTGACCAGTATGCACTTTCTATAATACTGATGTGTTAATATGTGGCACAAGGGTCTTTGGATGCCCTCAGGCTTCTGGGCCCGGTTGTGACTGCTACCCCTGCACCCCCTATGGCTATGCCCCTGGGTACAGTCAATATTCAGGTTTTTGAGCAGCAGCAGGTGGGCTAAGGAAAGGCTGTGCCTCTAGCCAGGGAACAGCAACCTCTGTCACTCCTACTGTAGTGAAATTACGTCTCCCAGCAGGCACACATGTTTGACTATTCTCCCATAGAAGTGAATTGAGCATGCTGGGAGTTGTAGTTTCACAACAGTTGGCGCACAGAAGGTTGCTTATCCCTGCTCTACACTCTACAGGAGCCATATACAACAACTACTGAGCGCTGAAAAGGGATTTTCCCCAGCCAGTGGTCAGTTGCTGAGAGCATAGGGGCTGTGGTTTAGGAAAAAGAGGCTGAATTGGATAAAAAGATATGTTGGAAAACTTCTGAAAAGCACCCGTCTTACACATTAAAAAGAAATCACAAATCTAAATGACAATGATAAGACAATGGACCTCAGAGCAAGAGCGATAGGACTGAATAGATCCAAGTACAAAAATCACAGACAAACAACCCCCTAAACAAGGCTGGGTTCACATCTGTGCTGTGAACTCTGCTAGTCTGTCCCAGCAGAGGAACAGACTACCGGAATTCACCATATCTGGCATAGCCAGATACTACCATGCACTGCAGATTCCCATTCACTGTAATGGGATCCAGTGGTAATCCAGACGCTTTCAGATATGGCTTCCACTGGCACCTGATTTCAGGGTCCATGGCAATGGCTTCTATTTCAAAGGGGGTCATCTTCTGCAGTCAAGAAGGGTGTAACCAATCAATTTTCAAACAGATCCTAACAGAGCCTCATGGATACTATTGAGTTAATTGGTTTATCAGAGACTTTAATACTGGTGATCTATCTTCTGGATAGGTCATCATTATCTGATCAGTGGTTGTCTGATACCCAGAACCCCCACTGATCAACTGGTTGAGAAGGCACCGGAACTCGCAGTAGTGAGGCAGCCATCTCTCAGCTTAGCCTAGGCCAGTGATGGGCAACGTGCGGCTCTCCAGCTGTTGCAGAACTACAACTCCCAGCATGCAAAGCCTGTCTATAGCTATAAGCCTACTGCAGGGCATGGTGGGAGTTGTAGTTTAGCAACAGCTGGAGAGCCGCACGTTGCCCATCACTGGCCTAGGCCATGTGATGTCACATTCATTGGTCACATGACCTAGGCGGAGCTCAGCCCCATTTAAGCAAATAGCTGATACCAACCACAGCCGCTATACAGTGTACGATGCTGTGCTTGGTGATCTTACAGAAGGCCATGGGGTTATAGCAAAGGCTGGTACCTCTTCAAACAGCTGAATGGCGGGGTTCCCAGGTGTTGGACCCCCACGATCAGATACTGAGGATAGGTCATCAGTAGTAAAGTCTCAAAAAAAAACAACATTTTAAATGTCCATTGGGATTATCTTCAAGAGATAACCCTTTTAACGGGGTGTGGCTGCTCAGACTTCAAATGGATCCTAACAAATCCTGGTGGATCCCATTGACTTGAATGTCTATTGGGATTACCTTAAAGACACAACCCCTTTAGCAAACTCATGAAGGGTGTGGCCAATCAATTTTTAAACAGATCCCAAAGGATCCTGATGGATCCTATTGACTTAAATGACCATTAGGATTATCTTCAAGAGACAACCCCTTTTAAAGGAGCCATGTCTGGTATGACGGATCAATCCTGATGGATTTGTCGATGACTTAAATGTTTATCAAAGCTCTAATATTTTTGACAGCAAGAATAGCTAAGCGGACTACAACCTTCTTGCTGTCAAAACCATTGAAACCCCAGTAGAAAGATATGGGATGCAAATGTGTACAGATCGTAGGTGTTTTAGGGTACAAAACATTTCTCTATAATCTCTTTGTAGAGTGATGAGTCACCACTGTATGCCTTATACATAAGGTTATCTACTGCATATAAATAGATGTGTATATGTGTATATTCATATAATTTCACACTATGCAAATAAAATATAAATAGCACTTTTTTTTTTATTCATTAGTGGCAATAGTTTAGTTTTCATTTCATTACTGATTTGTATAATTGGATTCATATACTGAGTCCCAAAAGGTTCTTGCTTTGAGTATCTGGCACAAATTTTTAAATATTAATGTTAATGCAATATTAATTTGATAAAATATTTTAATTTTTATGCATTAATATTTTATGTTTAACACTAAAATGCAAATTCGAAGAGCTGTCCCACAGCAATCCTGACAAGTGTTCAGTTTTGCAGAAGCTGGAGCCAGGTTTCAGCTTGCATTATTTCTTTCTTGCTTCACAGTGAGATTGGGGAATTCTTGGGTCAGTGGTTATGTTTATTCCAACGGCAGGCGCCATGAAGCTAGTATAGTAGAAGGAATTCAGAGCAGTTTTTTTCCCACACTAGAGTTTAATTAGCCTTCTACGTCTACTTACTGGCCACCTTGGAGATTTCTGTATATATACCAATTCTTTGGGAATCCAGTTTTTTTTCCTGATGGCCCCTGGTGAGTCATTAATACTTATTAAAATAATATAGTAAAAGAAACCCTCTAAATCTTTAACATGGAGAACAATTTTTATCTTCAAAGGTTCTATTTTAAATATATGGATACCTACCAAATTGAAAAATAAAAGAATACTTATTTAACATTGCACCTTTCGTGATTTGCTGCCAGAGAAAGCTTTATTGTTGTGGTAAATCATTTTGAATAAGGGATTAGCTCAGGGGTCAAAGAGGCAACTATGGAAGGAAGAAAATTGTCAATCTCCATTTCTAGCTGATGGTACTGATTTCTAGGTGATGGTCCAGAGTTCTAGCTAATGGCCCTATTTTATAGGTGATGCCCCCGATTTCAAGCTGATGGTTCTGATTTTCTAACTTATGGTCCTGGTATGTAGCTGATGGTCCTGATCTCTAGCTGATGGCAGTGTCTTCTAGCTGATGGCCTTGGTTTTTAACTGATGATCCGGGTATCTCACCAATGGTTCTGACTTATAGCTGATGCTCTTGGTTTCTAGCTGACTGTTCTGATTTGTAGCAAATGATCCTAGTTTTTAACTAATGGTTCTGTTTTCTTGCTGAGGGTCCTGATTTCTATCTGATTGTCATGGTTTTTAGCTGATGGACCTTATTTCTAGCTGATGGTCTTGGAGCTTAACTTAATAATAATATAATAGTAATCATCATGCAAAGGAGTGGCATGACCACTGGTTCCTTGTAATATATTTGGAGTGTTATCTTCATAAATCAGAGCTCCATTGTTAGATAGATGAGGGTCCCAGAGTTGCATGTGCCATTTACTGGGGATACTCCCTTTACATAATTGGATATAATCAATTAAAATCCCTTAACCCCTTAAGGACTCGGGGTTTTTCAATTTTGCGTTTTCGTTTTGCGCTCCCTGCCTTCCAAGAGCCATAACTTTTTTTATTTTTATGTTCACATGGCCATATGAGGGCTTTTTTTTTGCAGGACAAGTTGTACTTTCCAACACCACCATTTAATATTGCATACGATGTAGTGGGAAGCGGGGAAAAAATTGCAAATAGGGTGAAATTGAAAAAAGCAATTCCACCACAGTTTTACAGGTTTTTAAATTACGACGTTTAATGTGCGATAAAACTGACCATTTAGTTTTATTGTACAGGTCAGTACGAATCCGGCGATACCCAATATGTATATATTTTCTTGCGTTTTGATAGTGAAAAAAAATGTGGGAAATATTTTGACCCCTATAACTTTTCTGTAATTAATTGTATGGCGATGTATGGGGGCTTATTTTTTGCGGGGCGATCTGAACTTTTAGTTGATACCATTATGGGGTGTGTAGGACTTTTTGATCACTTTTTATTTAATTTTTTCTTATTCCCCCGGTTCGGTAGGAGTGGACTGGTCCCTCTTCCTGCCAGCAAGGGGAGTTCCTATGCAGCCAGAGAGAGGAGAGGAAGCACATGCGAGAGCTCCTGTTTCTGGGAATGGCATTTGATTCTCCAGAGAGACCAGCAAAATGTAAAAACAATATAGGAGAGTGATCAGCGAAATACAGCTTTTCAGACACTGCTGCAAGGTGAGGGACTATACCTCAGACACCCATCACCATGTACTACCACTAGGCCAAACAAAGCTCAAGTCAGAATCTTATAGCGGACACCTATATCCACAAGTGCATGCAATTGCTAATCTTTTGCCATCCAACCTGCCACCATCCAAGAAATAAAAAAAAAATGTTAATTCGGAATTGTCAATCCTAATTTGAGCACTGCAGGTTGCGGGTGTGGTGGGTCCTGTTCACACCAAGTTCCAGTCTTTGCAATATTAAAACCATGCTGCTCACCAAAAGCTCCACTCAGACCACTTCAGTTTGTGCTGGCATTTACCAATACGCCAATCACTGGCTTCTTGCCATACATCTATTCGCCTATCCTATAATGTTCAAAACCAGACAGGCAAAAATAACCGCAATGGATATTAATAACACACCAGTTTTTATTATACTCACAAACATGCGAGGCATATAAAACAATTTGACCGGCTTCCCGGTCTATCACCCGCAAAAATGTACAACAAGGAGTGGAGAGGCTCTCATAGGGTGATATGTATATTGAAAAGAAGGTTGTTTAGGATGATTAAGCTCACCTTGTATGGTTATACAAACGTAGGCACAACCCTACTGTACACAGGTGGTAGTTGAAGGTCGGTGCTGCCAGCGTCGTCTAATCCTCGCTAGGATGGGTTGCCAGCCCCTGGGAGGTAAGTGGTAATATTGGAAAGGATGGAGCCCACGTGGAGATCCACACCCTCAATGAAGACACTTTGTCGGCGCAACCAAACGACCAGGCGGATAGGAATTTAAACTTCTATTTATTAAAAGATGACAACGCGTTTCGGAGCTTACAAAACTCCTTTTTCAAGTCTTAGGTGCCCGTGACCAGAGGTTGAAGATGCAGAAACGCTTCCTATGATGCTGGGCTAGGACCCTCATCATGGGAAGCGTTCCTGCATCCTTTCCAATATTGCGTCTATCACCCGGGAAGCAGGTCAAATTGTTTTATGTGCCTTTATTCCTTGCATGTTTGTGAGTATAATAAAAACTGGTTTGTTATTAATATCCATTGCGGTGCTTCATTTTTTGCCAATCTGGTTTTGACCATTGATAGATGTGTGGCAAGAAGCCAGTGATTGGCGTATTGGTAAATGTCAGCACAAACTGAAGTGGTCTGAGTGGAGCTTTTGGTGAGCAGTGCGGTCTTAATATTGCAACCTGTCACCATACCTCCTCCTCTGGTGCCAGAAACTGCACTTTACATTTTCTGCTGGATGTACCACAAGTTATATTTTGCAATTGGTAAAAAATAGACTTTTATGCATTTATTTCTGGCCTGATTCTTCAAACTACCTTCCCACTGGACTGATCCACAGAGAGCAACGGCCTGAGAGAGTACACCATGACACAACATCTCATCCCGCCCACTACCACTCCCAGCCTCTGCACTGGCTCCTCAGGGGCTCGCTGCACTTGCAGTGAGGAGCTCATCAGTATGTAATCCTACCCATGGCTATGGTAGAATAAACCTCCTGACAAGTTCCTTTTAGGTTAAATGCTATTCATTTTAACAAAGACATAGGGGGTCATTTATTAAGACCGGAGTTGTAGACGCTGCTCTTAATAAACCCTATAGCTGATGGTGGATCCGCCGAAGTTATGAAGAGGCGCCGACCTCTACATAACTTCGGCATATTCAGCACCAGTCTAAATGTAAGAAAGCTTCCTTGCTGTCTTACATTTAGACCATGTTCTATGCCTAAAACAGGTGTAGAAAATGATGAATGAGACGAGTCTGCCAGCCGTCCCCTTTCCTGTCTACGCCATGCCCACTTTTTTAGACCTGGCATGAGCAGGGTAGAAGTTGCAGATTGAGGCGCAATGCCTGAAATACACCTAATATAGGCATATTTAGGTATAATAAAATGATCCCCATAATATATTTGATGGATCTCGTAAGGGAGCAGGGTGATTTTTGTGCCACTTGGTACAGCTCCACAGAACCCGACGGTGACAAAGACGTGATATCATTCAGAATGAAGCAGGTGATACTTTGTATAATACATATTAACAGTAACAGGTTACATTGCATTCGGTGCTTCTGAGCCGATTCGGTGAACACAGAAACGTGAATTACAAAAGGTTGTCAGGACCAAATTAAAACAATGTAGATACAATTTGCAGTTAGAAGAGGTCCGGCTTTCCATGCGGAGGAGAGACACAAAACCTTGCATGCAGACAGACTAGTAATTTGTCGCGGACCGACAGATGTAAGAGATAGATTGCTATTAATTTATTCTAAATGAACCAGTTACACAACTAATAAATCAAGGAGCGAAGAGCTAAAGGAGGGTTGTGTTTGAGTAGGCATAATGCTTCATGCATCACCGGACACATGACAGAGACATGGTGTAGTCCTGCATTCTCATTTGGTTTAGGTCTTAATTTATACAAATATATATTTTGCACAAATTTTGCTTTTGATTCCTGGCAAAATCTATAGCAAAATCACAGCACAATCTGAATGATTTAGATGTGGATTTGCCATGGATTTTACCCTGTGCATTGCAAACTGTATGGGAATGGACAATCATTTGTTTCCATACTCACGTAGATACAGGTTACAAGCACTGATCGACATTTTACCTTTGATCGGCCCTTGTTACCAGGCAGAATATCTCTCCGGGTTAAAGGACCCTAAGGGTACGGCCACTCGGTCAGGTTTCCTGAAGCAGTTTTGGAGTCCAAAATTGGCAGTGAATCATAAAAGGACAGAAAGTATAAAGGAGCAATACAACCTCCTCTGTTTTTAATTCATACCTAGTTTTGGCTTTAAAAAAATGCATGCAGAAACCTGATCGTGTGGCCATACCCTTTATATGGCCACACGATCATTATATTTTGCTAGCAAATTGTGGATATTTGTGAGTAGATAACATCAGTGTTCATCAGAGACGAGCGAAGTTATAGAAAATTCAATTCATCTGCTTCTCCAAATTTCACAAAGAAATTCACCCCCCCATCATTGAACCCCTCAGATGCCTCGTTCTTCACTGGTCGCGGCATCTGATATAAAAAATGAGGGCTTTCCGGGGTGAATCAGTTAAAAAAATAAAAATAAAAAACACTTACCTTATCCATTTGATTGCGAAGAACCCGTCACGGCCATCATGATTGAAGATGTCATATGTCACCGCGCGGAATCTCGCGCGCGGTGACATATGACATCTTGAATAAGATGGCCGTGGCAGGCTCTTCGCACGCAAATAGGTGAGTATGTTTTTTTTACCGCTATTTCAGGGAAAGTCGATTCGTTACCACAAAGAGCAAGGAAATTCAGCTTCACGGCGAATCAAATTTTTCATGAAATTTGGAACGAAGTCCACTTCTGATACTTTGATTCATCAGCTTGGGCCAAGACCAATCTCCAGAATGAAGGGTTGCAAGGCTGTGTAGAGGACCAGCTCTCTGGGTGAGCTGGTAGTTTCCTGATCGTATGCCTATATGGTAACATATGTTTGAATGTTCCTTCGTGGAAAATACTCCTGAAATCTATATCTGACAGAAGTTTCTGATGTGATGTGTCCTGAAAGTACAGGAGCTGACACATCCATCCATGATATGCTGGCCCACAAGAAATTGGCAAGATAGGAATTGCACCCACTAGTTACTACCTCTCTAATTTAAAGGGGGTCTGTCTTCTTCACATAATCCATTTTTTAGGAATCTCTTGACAAAACTATATCTAGAAACATATTACATAAATACTTAATATTTCAGCCAGCAAATATTACCTTCCAGTATCATTCTACGCGTCATGTAACTGCATTTTATTTCATATATCCAGTATTTTATTATTCAAATACAATATAACAAAGTTCTAAACATCGACATACCCAACTTTAGCCGCGCTGCATTTAAACGGTTAACGATGGCACATTTTGGTTGCCGGAGAAGGCATCTGTCAGAATTCCAGCTACAGCTGCATGGTTTGAACCGGAGGTCAAATGAAAAGAATTGCGTGTGCCGTATCTATGGAAACGACCAATTTAATGTCAGGTAGACTTAAAATGAGGGAGATTGAGAATGATGTGATAAAATCAGTACATTATATTAACAAACAATGGCATTTGCTATCCTTTCAAGAAATCTAGTCTTTTGAATGATAACCAGTTCGTATTAAAAGTCACAATCCAATTTACTCAGGGAGAATCAAAATAGAAAATAAATCTCTTCACGCGTAATGATACATAAGCTAAGAAGAGAAAGAAGCCGTGTATTTCCATATATAAGAATCGCATTACAACCGCTTTCAGACGTATAAAATGATTGCATTTCATATACGGAAAACCTTTGAAGAAGGCGTGATACTGGTACTGCCTGCATTTGTGTCCCAAAAGTATTTGGCAGCTTTAATAACAGTAAGCCTTGAATGGTCCGTATGATATCTACTTAAATTGTCTGAAAGAATGTTCTTGATACAATATATCCACTAGAGGTGGCTGCGGACACAGATAGAAGTTGGTTGATGGTTGAATAGCAGCTGAACAAGCAATGATCTGGTGAACGATCATTTCGCAGACACGTAAACTGGAAGCGGTAGGAGCAGAAGAGAACTTCAGAGCGGCGCAACCTCCAGAAGAGTGGAACTCTAAGGCCTCTTTCACACTTGCGTTCTGAGGATCCGGCGGGCACTTCCGTCCCGCCGGATCCATCAGAACGCAAGACGCCTGAAAGCATTAGAAGACTGATCAGGATCCTGATCAGTCTTCTAATGCTTTCAGGTTACTATGGCAGCCAGGACGCTATTAAAGTCCTAGTTGCTATAGTAGAAGCAGGGAGCGGGGGAGCGGTATACTTACAGTCTGTGCAGCTCCCAGGGTGCTCCTGAATGACGTCAGAGCGCACCATGCCCATGGATCACGTGATCCATGCGATCACGTGATCCATGCGTGTGGGGCGCCCTGACGTCACTCTGGAGCGCCCCGGGAGCCGCACGGATGGTAAGTATACTGCTCCCCTGCTCCCCACTACATTTTACCATGGCAACCAGGACTTTAGCATTTTACCATGGCTGCCATGGTAACAATTGAGAAAAAGCTAAACGTCGGATCCGGCGATGCGCCAAAACGACGTTTAGCTTAAGGCCGGATCCAGATTAATGCACTTCAATGGGCATTAATTCCGGATCCGGCGTTACGGCATGTCTTCCGGATTTTTGGACGGAGACCAATCCGCAGCATGCTGCGCTTTTGTCAACGTCCAAAAAACGTTCACATACTGAACGGAAGACATCCTGATGCATCCTGAACGGATTGCTCTCCATTCAGAATGCATTAGGATAATCCTGATCAGTATCTTTCTGTCCTAGAGTCCCGAGGACAGAACTCTAGGACGGAAAGCAAAAAAGCAGTGTGAAAGAGCCCTAATACTTTATTGGTAAGCCACGGGTTTCAGACCCCTATTGGTCCCTTCGTCAGGCAGAAACCAACACAAATCATATACATAAAGCGGTTTAAAGGGAATGTGTCGTCAAAAAATGACCTATTCTTTAGATCACATTTTTACATTTCACCCCAGAATCAAGGATGAATGGATGTATTTATAGATAAAATAAAAGAACCCCAAAACTTGTTGTATTAGACCACAATTTCATCCCAGAATCCAGAATGAATGGATGTATATATCTATATATATATATATATATATATATATATATTAATTGTAGTATTACACAGCAATTTCACCCCAAAATCAAAGATGAATGGACGTACTTGTAGATAAAAAAAACTCCCCAAAACAAATCAGGCCACAATCTCACACCAACTCCACAACTGGAGATAAACGGATGTATTTACGTGTCATTTAATTTGAGCACCCTAAAATCTGTGATATCAGACTGCAATTTTACCCCAGAATCGAGGATGAATGGATGTAGTTATAGATAAAAAAAATAAAAACATATTTGTTTTTCTTTTCAAAATTCTATTTTTTGAGGTTTTATCAAACCGAAAAGTACTGTAATAAACTACATAACATACATTGTCTCAATTAAAAGCAGATAAAGATGCAATATGGATAATTGATCTGTAATAAATGACATGACTGAATTATACATATATTGGGTGCATATATAAGCAAATACCAAAGAGTACAATGAAGGTCTATACTCCACATTAGGGTCAGTCACTTTACGTAACACAACATCTTATATCAAAACTATTATGTAACGGATTTTTGGATAATCAAGTGTCTAATGATAAGAACTGTCCGAATAAACATAGGGAGGGAAAAAAAAGGGAAGGTTGAGAAAGAAGGAAAGGAGATGGGCCGTAGGGCGGGGTCAGGAGAGAAGAAAATAAAAGAAATCATTGCTATCAGTGAGGACCATCTGACTTCCAGTACTTAGAAGCTTAGAGGGGTTGTCCAGGTTCAGAGCTGAACCCGGACATATCCCTGTTTTCACCCAGGCAGCCCCTCTGATATGAGCATCGGAGCATTTAATGCTCCGCTGCTCTACTTTGCCAAGCGCTGACTCGGCAGCGGCCTCCGCCCAGCAGTGATCCCGGTGCCGTCACTGGCTCTAATGGGTGAGTTTTA